>CM032794.1:20783666-21224419 GCA_019155185.1 Beaufortia kweichowensis | reverse complement strand
ACAGAGTTTTGTTACAAAATGAAATCTTATTAATTCTTATGTTACAAATTGTCATAATTGTGTTAGAGTATATTGTCATCATTAAAATGGCACAGATCATTAAAATGACCCACAATTTTGTTATGTAATAGTACATGTATTAGTGTATAGATTACAATGATGCAGTTATGAGGCTGGATTGGATGGGTGGAGATGGAGAAAGAGGTGTATATATACAGAGCTGATCAGAGGAGAAACATCAGAGATACAGAAGAGCTGCTTCCAGCAACACACAATTCAAACACAATAAGCAAAAGGATCTCATAACATGTAAGTAATCACATCATTATTTTAAACTTCTTATCTGCAGCTTGAGGAGAAAGTGCGGTGATCTGATGATCATCAATGTTAAAGATTAGGAGTTTTTAAAACAAATAAATTGCTTTCAAAACATTGTGCACTTGAGATGATGGATTACTGATCAGACTCATGTTTTCTTTGTACAGATCCACACTATGGCTTGTCAATCATCCTTCAACAACTGCTCCAATGTCGGCTGTTACCCAGCTATTAAACTGCAGTCGGACGCTTGCAAGAAAGGGTCATGCTGCAATTCTGTTTGTGGTGATCTCTGCAGTAACTCTTGCAACTGGGTCCCATCATGCAAATCTGTTTGTGCTAATCCCTGCATCAGTGTCTCATCATGCAGTTCTGGGTCCTCATGCGGTTCTGTTTGTGCTATTCCCTGCATCAGTGTCCCATCATGCAATTCTGGGTCCTCATGCGGTTCTGTTTGTTCTATTCCCTGCATCAGTGTCTCATCATGCAATTCTGGGTCCTCATGCGGTTCTGTTTGTTCTAATCCGTGCATCAGTGTCCCATCATGCAATTCTGGGTCCTCATGCGGTTCTGTTTGTGCTAATCCCTGCATCAGTGTCCCATCATGCTGTGATTATGATTGCAAGAAAGCGTCATGCTGTAATTCTGTTTGCGGTAACTCCTGCAACAGTGTCTCATCATGCTGTGATTATGGCCATAAGGCTGTCGTCATCCAGGATGGCTGCAATCGCAGTGGAGCGTGTGGAGGACATCTGCATGGCTGCTTCAAGGAGGCGTGCTGCAAACCAGCTTGTAATCACTGCCCATACCAGTAACCAACATCATGCCAGCTGTTCAGTCAAGAATAATGCAGAATGTTATTGTTGAGCTTCATCATTTAATAAAGCAAATTCTGAAATAAAGTCATTATAAAGAAATGAAATATTTGTGGATTGATTATTTCTGCAGTAGTAAACTTTCTAGCAGAGAGAATGGAACTCAGTTTAAAAAAATACATTGACCACAACTTTACAAACTCTGTCTAAAACACATTTCACTTCTGTAATGTGGAGGGAGTAATATTTTATCAAGTTAAATTTTGATTGAGACTTCACAGTCTGCTGTAGTAGTAGATCTTCACATGCACAGTGTCTCCAAATCCATGTGCTAATAGACCCAGTGTTGTACTGTATACTTTAACATAAGATCACTGTACTTCATCTGAAAACTCTTAATATAATGTTATTTTATTCAACGATCATCGCTTGACATTTAAAAGATTTAGGGCTGCATCATTATTTTTTGAACAATTGACATTGTATGAATTCCTACAGATTAGCCACCTCATAAAATACTTACAAATTCCCATTAAGCACATACTGTACTTATAATCATAAGGTATATGTTCAAAATAATACACTAACTTATATTAATTAACCCCAATAATTCAATCAAGCTAAAACCTTTATAGACCAGTTTACATACAAATACACCAGTTACAACAGCAAAATATACCTGATAAATTCATATAATAGTTTAAATCTAAAACTCATTGTCACGGTCCTGTCTGTGTTTCCCTAGTTCCTGTCCTGTCTCTGCTCCCCCTTCTGGACATTTGCATTTCTGAACTCCAATTTCTCACAATATTAGAATGATTTCTGAAGGATCATGTGACACTTAAGACTGGAGTGACAGCTGATAAACAATTCAGCTTTGCATCACAGGAATAAATTATAATTTGAGGTATATTAATATAAAAAACATTTTTTTTATATTTTAATAACTTTTTGCAATATTACTGTTTTTTTCTGTGTTTTTGATCAAATAAATGCAGCCTGGATGAGCGTATGAGACTTCTTTAAAAAACATTACAAGTCTTACTGATCCCAAACTTTTGAGCGGGGATGAATATATATATATATTTTGAGACTTTAGGCTTGATTTCACAGACAGGGTCACATATGATTAAACGGAGACTGGTGTTATTTAGCACATCCATAAAGACCATCACTTCATGTTTTAAAGTAATCACATGTCTGTGCACATTCTACAGACATATAAGAGTTTTGGCACATGTGAGTCTCGGTTTGAGTCCTAAATTCACACCCCCCTCGCCTCTACTATCCTGCCCAATAATAAAATGTTAAAAACTAAATAAAATCAGTTAGCTTGATATGCAAATAAATGATTATCTCACTCCAGGAGACATATATTCAGCATCTCTACTTGCATGATTCACCAGGAGGAAACTTAAAGCTTGAGTCAAATGTCAGACCCGAGACACTCTGTGAACATCAACACTAATGATCATGTGAATATAATTTACTAAACATGACTCTATATACAAACTCTCATGTGTTGTTATGATCATTAATTGGATTTTCTTCTCATTGCTTTAGTTATTCTCTTGTGTCTAAACACTTCAAACATAGATGTCATGTACTGATTATATTTCCTCCCTCATAGTTTAGTATCATCATAACAAGATTTTTGTTGAGAAATGAATTCATCTGATTAATTCTTATGTTACAAATTGTCATAATTGTGTTAGAGTATACTGTCATCATTAAAATGACACAAATCATTAAAATGACCCACAATTTAGTTATGTAACAGTACATGAATTAGTGTATAGATTACAATGATGCAGTTATGAGCGGTGGATGGGTGGAGATGGAGAGAGGTGTATATATACAGAGCTGATCAGAGGAGAAACATCAGAGATACAGAAGAGCTGCTTCCAGCAACACACAATTCAAACACAATAAGCAAAAGGATCTCATAACATGTAAGTAATCACATCATTATTTTTAAACTTCTTATCTGCAGCTAGAGGAGAAAGTGCCGGTGATCTGATGATCATCAATGTTAAGATTAGAGTTTTTAAAACAAATAAATTGCTTTCAAAACATTGTGCACTTGAGATGATGGATCACTGATCAGACTCATGTTTTCTTTTGTACAGATCACACTATGGCTTGTCAATCATCCTTCAACAACTGCTCCAATGTCGGCTGTTACCCAGCTATTAAACTGCAGTCGGACGCTTGCAAGAAAGGGTCATGCTGCAATTCTGTTTGTGGTGATCTCTGCAGTAACTCTTGCAACTGGGTCCCATCATGCAAATCTGTTTGTGCTAATCCCTGCATCAGCATCACATCATGCAATTCTGGGTCCTCATGCGGTTCTGTTTGTGCTAATCCCTGTATCAGTGTCCCATCATGCAATTCTGGGTCCTTATGCGGTTCTGTTTGTTCTAATCCCTGCATCAGTGTCTCATCATGCAATTCTGGGTCCTCATGCGGTTCTGTTTGTGCTAATCCCTGCATCAGTGTCCCATCATGCAATTCTGGGTCCTCATGCGGTTCTGTTTGTGCTATTCCCTGCATCAGTGTCCCATCATGCTGTGATTATGATTGCAAGAAAGCCTCATGCTGCAATTCTGTTTGCGGTAACTCCTGCAACAGTGTCTCATCATGCTGTGATTATGGTCATAAGGCTGTCGTCATCCAGGATGGCTGCAGTCGCAGTGGAGCGTGTGGAGAACATCTGCATGGCTGCTTCAAGGAGGCGTGCTGCAAACCAGCTTGTAATCACTGCCCATACCAGTAACCAACATCATGCCAGCTGTTCAGACAAGAATGATGCAGAATGTTATTGCTGAGCTTCATCATTTAATAAAGCAAATTCTGAAATAAAGTCATTATAAAGAAATGAAATATTTGTGGATTGATTATTTCTGCAGTAGTAAACTTTCTAGCACAGAGAATGGAACTCAGTTTAAAAAAAATACATTCACCACAACTTTACAAACTCTGTCTAAAACACATTTCACTTCTGTAATGTGGAGGGAGTAATATTTTATCAAGTTAAATTTTGATTTAGACTTTACAGTCTGCTGTAGTAGTAGATCTTCACATGCACAGTGTCTCCAAATCCATGTGCTAATAGACCCAGTGTTGTACTGTATACTTTAACATAAGATCACTGTACTTCATCTGAAAACTCTTAATATAATGTTATTTTATTCAACGATCATCGTTTGAAATTTAAAAGATTTAGGGGAGGCATCATTATTTTTTGAACAATTGACATTGTATGAATTCCTACAGATTAGCTGTTACGGGTTCGGTGTACCTTGAAGACAAGGAAGCTCGGAGACAGGAATACACGGGATACTCTTTACTGGAAACGGGATACTCTTTACTGGAAACAGGATAATCAAAACACGATACACACTAAACATAACTTTAACACCAGACAAAGACAAGGGAGAAATGCAGGGTATATATACAAGTGCTTGATGACGGTGAGCAGGTGCAGGTGATCACAGAAGACGAGTGAGTGGGAACAGGTGAGAGGAGTGCAAGGGATCATGGGAAATGGAGTCCGGGAGAACACATGGGGCTGTGACATTAGCCACCTCATAAAATACTTACAAATTCCTATTAAGCACATACTGTACTTATAATCATAAGGTATATGTTCAAAATAATACACTAACTTATTTTAATTAATCCCAATAATTCAATCAACCTAAAACCTTTATAGACCAGTTTACATACAAATACACCAGTTACAACAGCAAAATATACCTGATAAAATCATACAATAGTTTAAATCTAAAACTCATTGTCACGGTCCTGTCTGAGTTTCCCTAGTTCCTGTCCTGTCTCTGCTCCCCCTTCTGGACATTTGCATTTCTGAACTCCAATTTCTCACAATATTAGAATGATTTCTGAAGGATCATGTGACACTTAAGACTGGAGTGACAGCTGATAAACAATTCAGCTTTTGCATCACAGGAATAAATTATAATTTGAGGTATATTAATATAAAAAACATTTTTTTTATATTTTAATAACTTTTTGCAATATTACTGTTTTTTTCTGTGTTTTTGATCAAATAAATGCAGCCTGGATGAGCGTATGAGACTTCTTTAAAAAACATTACAAGTCTTACTGATCCCAAACTTTTGAGCGGGGATGAATATATATATATATTTTGAGACTTTAGGCTTGATTTCACAGACAGGGTCACATATGATTAAACGGAGACTGGTGTTATTTAGCACATCCATAAAGACCATCACTTCATGTTTTAAAGTAATCACATGTCTGTGCACATGCTACAGACATATAAGAGTTTTGGCACATGTGAGTCTCTGTTTGAGTCCTAAATTCACACTCCCCTCGCCTCTACTATCCTGCCCAATAATAAAATGTTAAAAACTAAATAAAATCAGTTAGCTTGATATGCAAATAAATGATTATCTCACTCCAAATGACATATATTCAACATCTCTACTTGCATGATTCACCAGGAGGAAACTTAAAGCTTGAGTCAAATGTCTGACCCGAGACACTCTGTGAACATCAACACTAATGATCATGTGAATATAATTTACTAAACATGACTCTATATACAAACTCTCATGTGTTGTTATGATCATTAATTGGATTTTCTTCTCATTGCTTTAGTTATTCTCTTGTGTCTAAACACTTCAAACATAGACGTCATGTACTGATTATATTTCCTCCCTCATAGTTTAGTATCATCATAACAAGATTTTTGTTGAGAAATGAATTCATCTGATTAATTCTTATGTTACAAATTGTCATAATTGTGTTAGAGTATACTGTCATCATTAACATGACACAAATCATTAAAATGACCCACAATTTAGTTATGTAACAGTACATGAATTAGTGTATAGATTACAATGATGCAGTTATGAGCGGTGGATGGGTGGAGATGGAGAAGAGGTGTATATATACAGAGCTGATCAGAGGAGAAACATCAGAGATACAGAAGAGCTGCTTCCAGCAACACACAATTCAAACACAATAAGCAAAAGGATCTCATAACATGTAAGTAATCACATCATTGTTTTAAACTTCTTATCTGCAGCTAGAGGAGAAAGTGCCGGTGATCTGATGATCATCAATGTTAAGATTAGAGTTTTTAAAACAAATAAATTGCTTTCAAAACATTGTGCACTTGAGATGATGGATCACTGATCAGACTCATGTTTTCTTTTGTACAGATCACACTATGGCTTGTCAATCATCCTTCAACAACTGCTCCAATGTCGGCTGTTACCCAGCTATTAAACTGCAGTCGGACGCTTGCAAGAAAGGGTCATGCTGCAATTCTGTTTGTGGTGATCTTTGCAGTAACTCTTGCAACTGGGTCCCATCATGCAAATCTGTTTGTGCTAATCCCTGCATCAGTGTTTCATCATGCAGTTCTGGGTCCTCCTGCGGTTCTGTTTGTGCTAATCCCTGCATCAGTGTCCCATCATGCAATTCTGGGTCCTCATGCGGTTCTGTTTGTGCTAATCCCTGCATCAGTGTCTCATCATGCAATTCTGGGTCCTCATGCGGTTCTGTTTGTGCTATTCCCTGCATCAGTGTCCCATCATGCTGTGATTATGATTGCAAGAAAGCGTCATGCTGCAATTCTGTTTGCGGTAACTCCTGCAACAGTGTCTCATCATGCTGTGATTATGGTCATAAGGCTGTCGTCATCCAGGATGGCTGCAATCGCAGTGGAGCGTGTGGAGAACATCTGCATGGCTGCTTCAAGGAGGCGTGCTGCAAACCAGCTTGTAATCACTGCCCATACCAGTAACCAACATCATGCCAGCTGTTCAGTCAAGAATGATGCAGAATGTTTTTGTTGAGCTTCATCGTTTAAGAAAGCAATATCTGAAATAAAGTCATTGTAAAGAAATAAAATATTTGTAAATTGATCATTTCTGCTGTAGTAAACTTTCTAGCACAGAGAATGGAACTCAGTTTAAAAAAATACATTGACCACAACATTACAAACTCTGTCTTAAACACATTTCACTTCTGTAATGTGGAGGAAGAAATATTTTATCAAGTTAAATGTTGATTTAGACTTTACAGTCTGCTGTAGTAGTTCATCTTTACATGCACAGTGTCTCCAAATCCATGTGCTAATAGACCCAGTGTTGTACTGTAAACTTTAAGATAAGATCACTGTACTTCCTCTAAACACTCTTAATATAATGTTTTATTTTACTGTTCACGTGCCAGTTATCATTGATGGACTGGATGGTTCATCATCAAAGAGAAAGTGTCAGATTAAGTTTCGTTGACGTCTGATAAAAGGGGCGCTAATGCAATATATTTTCTTATAATAAACCTAAACTGACGCTGAGGGAGAGGTGAGCTCGTGATGGCAACCAAATAAAAGCTGTTGGGAGAAGCTAAAAAGTCCTTAACAGAGACAGACGCTACAAAATGTCAAATATAACAGAGATGTTTGTCAATAGTGCTGCAGGCAGCAGTAACTCTAATCTTGAGTCTGATGAGGGAGAAACAGCAGCAGTTGATTCTGATGAGTCACCTGTCAGGACAGTTACATCAGGTTATCTTTTCCCCTTCTCTCTTACTATAGACCGTTTCAACGGCAAGAACAAAAACGTATAAAATAATAAACCACAGACATGTATAAATACATAGACGCGACATTGGCGCTTCTGTCCGTTATTGCGATCGTCAACGTCGTCCGCCATATTGACTAGGTCATGAGTCCCCTTAAATCAAGTGTAACTAAACTGAAGAGCTGCCATTTTTTAAGATTAAAAATAAAATGTTTCTATTTATCAATTGATATCAGTTTTTTATGACCTGCCTGGTGTCCAAAACAATCTCCAGTTACGTAAAATCTCGATAGTGCAGAATAACTATCTTGCTGCACTATCGAAAAAAATTATTAGAAAATTATTTATTTAATAAAGAATTGCAAGAGCTGCACATTTGTCATGTATAATTTGGGCTTTTTAACTTTTTGGTTAAAAACTGTGGAGGCATCCCTACAATATAATATAATTAATTTCACAACAAATAAAATAAAGTCTTCTAACTGAGGAAAGGCTTTTCTGTGTTTTTCTCACAGTTTTTGTTTTTCTTGGGCTTCAGGTCAGAACATACCTCATTCTCTTTGAAATACTGGAAAAATAGTAATGTGCATCTTATTAATCTAATAATCTACTAATTATTACGAATCTTAAAAATCGTAATAATCTATTTGAGAAAACAAACAGGAAAATACAAATCACAGTGGCAGGCTGTGAATCGGTATCTTTTTTTACAGAATTACAATGTTGATATAAAATTATATATACTCCAAAAACAAACAATCAATGATAGATCCTCTCTGGTACAACAACAGTGCATTAAATATTTGTAATATAGTATAAAAATGAAATAGCAAAAAATATGTACAGTAGTATAACTATATGAATGACTATAGATAACAGTCAATAAAGTAAATCATAACAACAATAGGGCCACTGCAAAACATTAATGTTTTTGTCTGCTAACCATTTCTTCACAACTTTTGCTGTGTGTTTTGGGTCGTTATCGTGCTGAAATGTCCACTGGTGCCCAAGGCCAAGTTTCTCTGCAGACTGCCTGATGTTGTTGTTGAGAATTTTGATGTATTGCTCCTTTTTCATGGTGCCGTTTACTGTGAATAGGTCCCCTGGTCCACCGGCTGAAAAACACCCCCAAAACATTAGGTTCCCACCACCATGTTCAACAGTGGGGATGGTGTTCTTAGGGTTGAAGGCTTCTCCTTTTTTTACGTCAAATGAAGGCTACATCATTGTTGCCAAACAATTAAATTTTTGTTTCATCTGACCATAAAACAGAAGACCAGAAGTTTTCTTTGTCCAGATGAGCATTTGCAAAGGTCAAGTGGGCTTTTGTGTGCCTTATCTGGAGAAGTGGTGTCCTCCTTGGTCTGCGTCAGTTGAACCCAGTGGTGTGCAGTGTCCGTTGGACTGTCTGCCTTGAGATGTTGCCACCAGCAGAGCCCAGATTCATCAGGATGGCCTTGGTGGTGATCCTTGGATTCTTTTTTACCTCTCTCACTATCCTCCTGGCCAGCACAGGTGTCACTTTTGGCTTCCGACCACGTCCTCTGAGATTTTTCACAGTGCGGAACGTCTTGTATTTTGAATAATACTTTGCACTGTAGCCACTTGAACTTCAAAACATTTAGATATGGTCTTATAGCCCTTTCCTGACTTGTGAGCAGCCACATTGTGCAGCCGCAGGTCCCCAGTGAGCTCCTTTGTCTTAGCCATGACTGTCCACAAACCAACAGCAGAGAGCTTCTGTTTTTCACCTGTTGAGTTGATTAAAACAGCTCTTCCCAATGAATCAGGGTAATTAGAATGCTTTAGAACAGCATGGACTAATAAAATGGTATAGAACTTTGGATTTTCCCATAGACTGTGACAGTTTGCAAAGGGTATGAATAATTTTGGACATGCCACTTTTTGTTCAAATGTAAATAAAAGAATAAAAGAATTTTTTCCACAATGATGCCTTTTGTACATCGTCTTATTATCTTCTGGGAGACGCCTGTGTCATTTCTAGTCAAGAAAAAACTTGCTGGTTGAATAAAAGTACCTTGAAGTCAGAATTTGCCAGGAGTATGAATAATTTCGGGCTTGACTGTATATGTCTATGTAATAAACATTTAATCGTGGCATGTAAAGTAACCCAGCCAATATCCAAATTTACACTCTTTCATCCCATTTTAAATTGCCCACGAACTGGTGACGAATTCGCATCAAAACAAACACAATTTAACAGGTTTATTGTGCTACGTGTCACTTTGTACAATCAGGTGTTCTCACATTATCTACAGCTGAAATTATAACAAAACATAGACTATAATTCTTCCCAAGATTAAGATAACATCACACAGACAACCATTGAACCATATGAATACTCAAATTATAGAAAAGTTCTGTTGTTTCATGTTTTTCTAGATGCTAGGTTTATATTATCACAATATGTCAAATTATACATTTTTGCATTCTGCTCTTTTCATGTAGTTTAATATTTTAGTTCAAACGATAATAAATTCATTTCAATCACCATATATTTTGTGATGTTATCTACTGTAAATGCAATACATTAACTTCTATAATACTGTGAGACTTTGATTTGTATCGGCTGTTTGTAGTTGTGATTGGACCTACTTGGGGAAAAATCCAGGAATGTTTTTTACTCCCAGTCCGTCCCTGAAAGCACCTGTGTTTATGTATGTGTTTAATAATAAATACATAATGGTTTGTTACTTATTTGGCTACAGACCATGAACATGGGGACCTGGGTTTGGGTCTCAAATCCACACACCCCCTCGCCTTTACTATCCTGACCAATAATAGAATGCTAAAAACTGAAGAAGAGTATTATCATTTAGCTTGATATATAAATAAAAGATCATGGTATCTCACTCCTCCAAACAGATCCAATTTTCATTTCCATGATTCACCAGCAGGGAACTGAGTTAAATGTCAGACCTGAGACGCTCTGAGGACAGAGAAACATACATTTTACAAACATGTTACATCTGCTCTCTTATTCATGAGCATGTGAATACAATTTACTAAACATGAGTCTATATACAAACTCTCATGTGTTGTTATGATCATTAATTGGATTTCCTTCTCACTGCTTTAGTTATTCTCTTGTGTCTAAACACTTCTACACAAACACAGACAGCAAGTACTGTTATATTTCCTCCCTCATAGTTTAGTATCATCATAATAAGATTTTTCTTAAGAAATGAATTAATCTGAATTATTCTTATGTTACAAATTGTCATAATTGTGTTAGAGTATATTGTCATCATCAAATGACCCACAATTTAGTTATGTAACAGTACATGTATTAGTGTACAGATTACAATGATGCAGTTATGAGCGGTGGATGGGTGGAGATGGAGAAGAGGTGTATATATACAGAGCTGATCAGAGGAGAAACATCAGAGATACAGAAGAGCTGCTTCCAGCAACACACAATTCAAACACAATAAGCAAAAGGATCTCATAACATGTAAGTAATCACATCATTATTTTAAACTTCTTATCTGCAGCTTGAGGAGAAAGTGCGGTGATCTGATGATCATCAATGTTAAGATTAGAGTTTTAAAACAAATAAATTGCTTTCAAAACATTGTGCACTTGAGATGATGGATTACTGATCAGACTCATGTTTTCTTTTGTGCAGATCACACTATGGCTTGTCAATCATCCTTCAACAACTGCTCCAATGTCGGCTGTTACCCAGCTATTAAACTGCAGTCGGACGCTTGCAAGAAAGGGTCATGCTGCAATTCTGTTTGTGGTGATCTTTGCAGTAACTCTTGCAACTGGGTCCCACCATGCAAATCTGTGTGTTCTCATCCTTGCATCAGTGTCTCATCATGCAGTTCTGGGTCCTCATGCGGTTCTGTTTGTGCTAATCCCTGCATCAGTGTCCCATCATGCAATTCTGGGTCCTCATGCGGTTCTGTTTGTGCTATTCCCTGCATCAGTGTCCCATCATGCTGTGATTATGATTGCAAGAAAGCGTCATGCTGCAATTCTGTTTGCGGTAACTCCTGCAACAGTGTCTCATCATGCTGTAATAATGGTCATAAGGCTGTCGTCATCCAGGATGGCTGCAATCGTAGTGGAGCGTGTGGAGAACATCTGCATGGCTGCTTCAAGGAGGCGTGCTGCAAACCAGCTTGTAATCACTGCCCATACCAGTAACCAACATCATGCCAGCTGTTCAGTCAAGAATGATGCAGAATGTTATTGCTGAGCTTCATCATTTAAAAAATCCAAAAGAATAATGCTTAAAGTGCAAAGAAACAACAAATCTGAAATAAAGTGATTATAAAGAAATGAAATATTTGTGGATTGATTATTTCTGCAGTAGTAAACTTTCTAGCAGAGAGAATGGAACTCAGTTTAAAAAAAATACATTGACCACAACTTTACAAACTCTGTCTAAAACACATTTCACTTCTGTAATGTGGAGGGAGTAATATTTTATCAAGTTAAATTTTGATTGAGACTTTACAGTCTGCTGTAGTAGCAGATCTTCACATGCACAGTGTCTCCAAATCCATGTGCTAATAGACCCAGTGTTGTACTGTATACTTTAACACAAGATCACTGTACTTCATCTGAAAACTCTTAATATAATGTTATTTTATTCAACGATCATCGTTTGACATTTAAAAGATTTAGGGGCGGCATCATTATTTTTTGAACAATTGACATTGTATGAATTCCTACAGATTAGCCACCTCATAAAATACTTACAAATTCCCATTAAGCACATACTGTACTTATAATAATAAGGTATATGTTCAAAATAATACACTCACTTATTTTAATTAATTCCAATGATTCAATCAAGCTAAAACCTTTTTAGACCAGTTTACATACAAATACACCAGTTACAACAGCAAAATATACCTGATAAAATCATATAATAGTTTAAATCTAAAACTCATTGTCACGGTCCTGTCTGTGTTTCCCTAGTTCCTGTCCTGTCTCTGCTCCCCCTTCTGGACATTTGCAATTCTGAATTCCAATTTCTCACAATATTAGAATGATTTCTGAAGGATCATGTGACACTTAAGACTGGAGTGACAGCTGATAAACAATTCAGCTTTTGCTTCACAGGAATAAATTATAATTTGAGGTATATTAATATAAAAAACATTTTTGTATATTGTAATAACTTTTTGCAATATTACTGTTTTTTTCTGTGTTTTTGATAAAATAAATGCAGCCTTGATGAGCATATGAGACTTCTTTAAAAAACAGTACAAGCCTTACTGATCCCAAACTTTTGAGCAGGGATGAATATATATATATATATTTTGAGACTTTAGGCTTGATTTTACAGACAGGGTCACATATGATTAAACGGAGACTGGTGTTATTTAGCACATCCATAAAGAACATCACTTCATGTTTGAAAGTAATCACATGTCTGTGCACATGCTACAGACATATAAGAGTTTTGGCACATGTGAGTCTCGGTTTGAGTCCTAAATTTACACCCCCCCTCGCCTCTACTATCCTGCCCAATAATAAAATGTTAAAAACTAAATAAAATCAGTTAGCTTGATATGCAAATAAATGATTATTTCACTCCAGCGGACATTGTTCACATTGACACAGCTCACCTGTTCACCATTTGTAATCTTGTGATCACCAGTTATTTTGTTATCACCCGCACCTGTTTTCTGTTACCCGAGAGTTCTGCCGCGGCCAAGATGGCCGCTCCCCAGTGTTCTGCCGCGGCCAAGATGGCTGCTCCCCAGTGTTCTGCCGCGGCCAAGATGGCCGCTCCCCAGTGTTCCGCCGCGACCAAGATGGCCACCTCCGAGTGTTCCACAAGGCCAAGATGGTCAGCCTCGAGTGTTCCGCCAGCGCCAAGATGGCCGCCTCCGATTGTTTCGTCCCGGCCAAGATGGCTGGTCCAGAGCCCCATGTCCCGGCCAAGATGGCCGGAACACTCGGAATTCCCAGAGTTCCCAGACTCTGCCCTAGAATTCCCAGAGTTCCCAGACTCTGCCCTAGAATTCCCAGAGTTCCCAGACTCTGCCCTAGAATTCCCAGAGTTCCCAGACTCTGCCCTAGAATTCCCAGAGTTCCCAGACTCTGCCCTAGAATTCCCAGAGTTCCCAGACTCTGTCCTAGAATCCCCAGACTCCGCTCTAGAGTTCCCAGACTCAGTCCCCGCTCATATGGTCGCCCCCTCTAAATATTTCCCCATGTCATCTCAAGAGATCCCTACCTTGTATTCCCTTAGTTCAGTGACTACTAGCAGGCTTAGTTCTTCACCTGTGGGAGTGTCTAGTCAGCCCTCAAGTGACACCAGTGTGTCTTTATCCATCGCTCCAAGTCAGTCAAGGACAATGTTTGCAACTTCTAGTTATGCCCCGGTGCAGACAGGAAGTAGTGATGGGGATCTCTCTTGTCCCAAGTCTCAGGGTACCTTTGCTCAGGTTGCTTCTGCTACAAGGTATGTAAATGTTGCAGTAACTTCACCACAAGATGTTTCTACCCAATCTGGGAGCTATCAGGGTTTATATACTGTAGACCAGTTGCTCTAGTTGTTGCGTCACCCCAAATGGGACCTTCCAGTCAGTTTGCAGTTCCCCAGGGAGGAAGTAGTGCTTATAGTGGTACCCTTGCCCAATCTCAAGTCAGCTCTAGGAAACGTGTTTTGGAAGACTTTAGTAGTTTCAGTGGTCCTGTCCAGCCTCAAGGTACCTTTAGCCAGTTTGCTTCTGGATCTCCTTCCAAGTTTAGTTCCTCACAGCTAGTTTCTAGTCAGTCCACAAGTGATCCAGATTTATTTAGCCAGTACTCTCCAGCTACACTGATTGGGCCTCAAAGGGGCACATCAGCTCAATGTATGTCCTCTCAGGGAGAAGGGAGTGCTTGCAGTGGTTATTTGCCCCAGCCTCAGTCTGGTTCTAGTAAACTCTCATCTGAGTCTTTCAAACCTATCTCACCTCAGGCTGTTTTCACACAGCAAGCTAGTGTTGCAAGCTCTCAGGGCAGTCCTAGCACTATTTTAGCAGGCGTTAGGTGCTTTGACTCTCAGGCCAAGAGTAGCTCTGACAGTGGGTCTTCACAGCAACTTAGTGTTCCCAGTCAGCTTGCCAGCAGCTCGTATACATGCAAAGCTTTTGTCTTCGGCTGGAAGACTCTCCAGCCAGAGTGCTAGCAGTCAGGCTTTCCAAAGCCAGCAGGCAGCAATTATGGGCAGTTCTAGACCACCAGTGACAGGAAGTTCTAGTCAGTTGGTTTCTGCACAGGGAGGTAATGGAACTCTTGGTGATTTGTCCCTACAGTCTCAAAGTATCTCAAGTCAGTATACCCCTGAATATTCTACTCTTGTTTCCTTGCCTGCAGCTGTTTCTAGCCAGTCCACTGACAGTAATGCGTCCCAGAATTTGTATGCTTCTAGCTCCCAAGGGGGTTTTAGTCAGTTGACCATTTTTCATACCTCTGGTCTGGCACAGGGTGCAAGTAGTTTTCCTAGCAATTCATATATGCAGTCTCAACGCAGCCCCAGGCAATTTAACTTTGGTTCTTCTCAGTTGAGCGCAGTGGCTTCACCCCAGACTAGTAGTTATAGGCAAGCTGCTGAATCCCTGTCCCAGGGCCAAACTCCTCAAAAATGGCACCCATCTGTCTCTAGTTTGTGTCTAAGTAGTCAGACCTCTGGTGCAGTGTCACAAAGCAGGTTTCCCCCTCAAAGTGCCCCAGCTCCTAGTAATCCCTCCACTGTAGACTGTCCAAGCCTGTTTGCTCCTGGGAAGTCCTGTTCAAAGTCATCTGTCGCTAGTTTGTCCCTAGGTAGTCAGTCCGTCTCCTCTGGGCCCCCAGTTCCCGTCTCCTCTGGGCCCCCAGTTCCCGTCTCCTCTGGGCCCCCAGTTCCCATCTCCTCTGGGCCCCCAGTTCCCGTCTCCTCTGGGCCCCCAGTTCCCGTCTCCTCTGGGCCCCCTGTTCCTGTCTCCTCAGGGCCCCCTGTTCCCGTCTCCTCTGGGCCCCCTGTTCCCGGCGCCTCTGGGCCCCCTGTTCCCGGCGCCTCTGGGCCCCCTGTTCCCGGCCCCAGAGCGGTCACAGCCGCCACAGTCTGCCCCAGAGCGGTCAGAGCCCCAGCCAAGCGCCCACAAGAAAGCCAGCCCCAGCGCCACAGCTGCCACAGTCTGCCCCAGAGCGGCCGCAGCCAGAGCCCGAGCCTCCAGAGTCAGAGCCAAAGCCCGAGCCTCCAGAGCCAGAGCCTCCAGAGCCAGAGCCCGAGCCTCCAGAGCCAGAGCCCGTGCCTCCCAGGCCGAGCCCAGCCTCCTGACTCCGAGCCTCCTGACCCCCGAGCCTCCTGGACCCCGCCCTTTGGCCTCCTCTCCCCCTCCGTGGATCTTGTGTATCTTGTGGATCTCTGTTCACCATTTGTAATCTTGTGATCACCAGTTATTTTGTTATCACCCGCACCTGTTTTCTGTCATTATGGGTTTATTGTTTATTGCCCGAGCCTCCAGAGTCAGAGCCAAAGCCCGAGCCTCCAGAGCCAGAGCCTCCAGAGCCAGAGCCCGAGCCTCCAGAGCCAGAGCCCGTGCCTCCAGAGCCCGAGCCTCCTGACTCCGAGCCTCCTGACCCCGAGCCTCCGGACCCCGAGCGCCCGCCCAGCCTCCCTCTCCCCCTCCGTGGATCTTGTGTATCTTGTGGATCTCTGTTCACCATTTGTAATCTTGTGATCACCAGTTATTTTGTTATCACCCGCACCTGTTTTCTGTCATTATGGGTTTATTGTTTGTATTATTTAAAGCCTGCTTTTAGTTTTAGTCTTTGTCTGGTGTTGTTGTTCTTTTGGTTGTGTGGGGTTAATTTATTAGAGCCTAGTGATTCTTGGATTCTCGGATATTATTCTGTGCCTGTTATTATCTGCCTGTGACTACTCCCTCTTAAGTGAGGTCTGTATGAGATGTAAACCTGCTCCTGAAGTTCAGTAAAAGACTTGTTTGAGATTATCTCGTGTGTTGTCTAATCTGACCCTGCACGGTAACAGACATATATTCATCTCTACTTGCATGATTCACCAGGAGGAAACTTAAAGCTTGAGTCAAATGTCAGACCCGAGACACTCTGTGAACATCAACACTAATGATCATGTGAATATAATTTACTAAACATGACTCTATATACAAACTCTCATGTGTTGTTATGATCATTAATTGGATTTTCTTCTCATTGCTTTAGTTATTCTCTTGTGTCTAAACACTTCTACACAAACACAGACGTCATGTACTGATTATATTTCCTCCCTCATAGTTTAGTATCATCATAACAAGATTTTTGTTGAGAAATGAATTCATCTGATTAATTCTTATGTTACAAATTGTCATAATTGTGTTAGAGTATACTGTCATCATTAAAATGACACAAATCATTAAAATGACCCACAATTTAGTTATGTAATAGTACATGAATTAGTGTATAGATTACAATGATGCAGTTATGAGCGGTGGATGGGTGGAGATGGAGAAGAGGTGTATATACAGAGCTGATCAGAGGAGAAACATCAGAGATACAGAAGAGCTGCTTCCAGCAACACACAATTCAAACACAATAAGCAAAAGGATCTCATAACATGTAAGTAATCACATCATTATTTTAAACTTCTTATCTGCAGCTTGAGGAGAACGTGCCGGTGATCTGATGATCATCAATGTTATGATTAGAGTTTTTAAAACAAATAAATTGCTTTCAAAACATTGTGCACTTGAGATGATGGATTACTGATCAGACTCATGTTTTTTTTTTTGTGCAGATCACACTATGGCTTGTCAATCATCCTTCAACAACTGCTCCAATGTCGGATGTTACCCAGCTATTAAACTGCAATTCGGACGCTTGCAAAGAAAGGGTCATGCTGCAATTCTGTTTGTGGTGATCTTTGCAGTAACTCTTGCAACTGGGTCCCATCATGCAAATCTGTGTGTTCTAATCCCTGCATCAGTGTCCCATCATGCAGTTCTGGGTCCTCCTGCGGTTCTGTTTGTTCTAATCCCTGCATCAGTGTCCCATCATGCAATTCTGGGTCCTCATGCGGTTCTGTTTGTTCTAATCCCTGCATCAGTGTCCCATCATGCAATTCTGGGTCCTCATGCGGTTCTGTTTGTTCTAATCCCTGCATCAGTGTCTCATCATGCAATTCTGGGTCCTCATGCGGTTCTGTTTGTGCTATTCCCTGCATCAGTGTCCCATCATGCTGTGATTATGATTGCAAGAAAGCGTCATGCTGCAATTCTGTTTGTGGTAACTCCTGCAACAGTGTCTCATCATGCTGTGATTATGGTCATAAGGCTGTCGTCATCCAGGATGGCTGCAATCGCAGTGGAGCGTGTGGAGGACATCTGCATGGCTGCTTCAAGGAGGCGTGCTGCAAACCAGCTTGTAATCACTGCCCATACCAGTAACCAACATTATGCCAGCTGTTCAGTCAAGAATGATGCAGAATGTTATTGTTGAGCTTCATCATTTAATAAAGCAAATTCTGAAATAAAGTCATTATAAAGAAATGAAATATTTGTGGATTGATCATTTTTTGCAGTAGTAAACTTTCTAGCAGAGAGCATGGAACTCAGTTTAAAAAAAAACACATTGACCACAACTTTACAAACTCTGTCTAAAACACATTTCACTTCTGTAATGTGGAGGGAGTAATATTTTATCAAGTTAAATTTTGATTGAGACTTTACAGTCTGCTGTAGTAGTAGATCTTCACATGCACAGTGTCTCCAAATCCATGTGCTAATAGACCCAGTGTTGTACTGTATACTTTAACACAAGATCACTGTACTTCATCTGAAAACTCTTAATATAATGTTATTTTATTCAACGATCATCGTTTGACATTTAAAAGATTTAGGGCTGCATCATTATTTTTGAACAATTGACATTGTATGAATTCCTACAGATTAGCCACCTCATAAAATACTTACAAATTCCCATTAAGCACATACTGTACTTATGATAATAAGGTATATGTTCAAAATAATACACTCACTTATTTGAATTAATCCCAATAATTCAAACAAGCTAAAACCTTTATAGACCAGTTTACATACAAATACACCAGTTACAACAGCAAAATATACCTGATAAAATCATACAATAGTTTAAATCTAAAACTCATTGTCACGGTCCTGTCTGAGTTTCCCTAGTTCCTGTCCTGTCTCTGCTCCCCCTTCTGGACATTTGCATTTCTGAACTCCAATTTCTCACAATATTAGAATGATTTCTGAAAGATCATGTGACACTTAAGACTGGAGTGACAGCTGATAAACAATTCAGCTTTGCATCACAGGAATAAATTATAATTTGAGGTATATTAATATAAAATACATTTTTTTATATTGTAATAACTTTTTGCAATATTACAGTTTTTTTCTTTGTTTTTGATCAAATAAATGCTGCCTTGATGAGCGTATAAGACTTCCTTAAAAAACATTACAAGTCTTACTGATCCCAAACTTTTGAGCAGGGATGAATATATATATATATATTTTGAGACTTTAGGCTTGATTTCACAGACAGGGTCACATATGATTAAACGGAGACTGGTGTTATTTAGCACATCCATAAAGAACATCACTTCATGTTTTAAAGTAATCACATGTCTGGGCACATGCTACAGACATATAAGAGTTTTGGCACATGTGAGTCTCGGTTTGAGTCCCAAATTCACACCCCCCTCGCCTCTACTATCCTGCCCAATAATAAAATGTTAAAAACTAAATAAAATCAGTTAGCTTGTATGCAAATAAATGATTATCTCACTCCAGGAGACATATATTCAGCATCTCTACTTGCATGATTCACCAAGAGGAAACTTAAAGCTTGAGTTAAATGTCAGACCCGAGACACTCTGTGAACATCAACACTAATGATCATGTGAATATAATTTTACTAAACATGACTCTATATACAAACTCTCATGTGTTGTTATGATCATTAATTGGATTTTCTTCTCATTGCTTTAGTTATTCTCTTGTGTCTAAACACTTCAAACACAGACGTCATGTACTGATTATATTTCCTCCCTCATAGTTTAGTATCATCATAACAAGATTTTTGTTGAGAAATGAATTCATCTGATTAATTCTTATGTTACAAATTGTCATAATTGTGTTAGAGTATACTGTCATCATTAAAATGACACAAATCATTAAAATGACCCACAATTTAGTTATGTAATAGTACATGAATTAGTGTATAGATTACAATGATGCAGTTATGAGCAGTGGATGGGTGGAGATGGAGAAGAGGTGTATATATACAGAGCTGACCAGAGGAGAAACATCAGAGATACAGAAGAGCTGCTTCCAGCAACACACAATTCAAACATAATATAAGCAAAAGGATCTCATAACATGTAAGTAATCACATCATTGTTTTAAACTTCTTATCTGCAGCTAGAGGAGAAAGTGCCGGTGATCTGATTATCATCAATGTTAAGATTAGAGTTTTTAAAACAAATAAATTGCTTTCAAAACATTGTGCACTTGAGATGATGGATTACTGATCAGACTCATGTTTTCTTTTTTGCAGATCACACTATGGCTTGTCAATCATCCTTCAACAACTGCTCCAATGTCGGCTGTTACCCAGCTATTAAACTGCAGTCGGACGCTTGCAAGAAAGGGTCATGCTGCAATTCTGTTTGTGGTGATCTCTGCAGTAACTCTTGCAACTGGGTCCCATCATGCAAATCTGTGTGTTCTAATCCCTGCATCAGTGTCTCATCATGCAGTTCTGGGTCCTCATGCGGTTCTGTTTGTTCTAATCCCTGCCTCAGTGTATCATCATGCAATTCTGGGTCCTCATGCGGTTCTGTTTGTTCTAATCCCTGCATCAGTGTCTCATCATGCTATTCTGGGTCCTCATGCGGTTCTGTTTGTGCTAATCCCTGCATCAGTGTCCCATCATGCAATTCTGGGTCCTCATGCGGTTCTGTTTGTGCTATTCCCTGCATCAGTGTCCCATCATGCAATTCTGGGTCCTCATGCAATTCTGTTTGCGGTAACTCCTGCAACAGTGTCTCATCATGCTGTGATTATGGTCATAAGGCTGTCATCATCCAGGATGGCTGCAATCGCAGTGGAGCGTGTGGAGAACATCTGCATGGCTGCTTCAAGGAGGCATGCTGCAAACCAGCTTGTAATCACTGCCCATACCAGTAACCAACATTATGCCAGCTGTTCAGTCAAGAATGATGCAGAATGTTATTGTTGAGCTTTATCATTTAATAAAGCAAATTCTGAAATAAAGTCATTATAAAGAAATGAAATATTTGTGGATTGATCATTTTCTGCAGTAGTAAACTTTCTAGCAGAGAGCATGGAACTCAGTTTAAAAAAAATACATTGACCACAACTTTACAAACTCTGTCTAAAACACATTTCACTTCTGTAATGTGGAGGGAGTAATATTTTATCAAGTTAAATTTTGATTTAGACTTTACAGTCTGCTGTAGTAGTAGATCTTCACATGCACAGTGTCTCCAAATCCATGTGCTAATAGACCCAGTGTTGTACTGTATACTTTAACACAAGATCACTGTACTTCATCTGAAAACTCTTAATATAATGTTATTTTATTCAACGATCATCGTTTGACATTTAAAAGATTTAGGGGCGGCATCATTATTTTTTGAACAATTGACATTGTATGAATTCCTACAGATTAGCCACCTCATAAAATACATACAAATTCCCATTAAGCACATAATGTACTTATGATAATAAGGTATATGTTCAAAATAATACACTCACTTATTTTAATTAATCCCAATAATTCAAACAACTAAAACCTTTATAGACCAGTTTACATACAAATACACCAGTTACAACAGCAAAATATACCTGATAAAATCATACAATAGTTTAAATCTAAAACTCATTGTCAAGGTCCTGTCTGTGTTTCCCTAGTTCCTGTACTGTCTCTGCTCCCCCTTCTGGACATTTGCATTTCTGAACTCCAATTTCTCACAATATTAGAATGATTTCTGAAGGATCATGTGACACTTAAGACTGGAGTGACAGCTGATAAACAATTCAGCTTTGCATCACAGGAATAAATTATAATTTGAGGTATATTAATATAAAATAAAAATTTTTATATTGTAATAACTTTTTGCAATATTACTGTTTTTTTCTTTGTTTTTGATCAAATAAATGCAGCCCTGATGAGCGTATGAGACTTCCTTAAAAAACATTACAAGTCTTACTGATCCCAAACTTTTGAGCGGGGATGAATATATATATATATTTTGAGACTTTAGGCTTGATTTCACAGACAGGGTCACATATGATTAAACGGAGACTGGTGTTATTTAGCACATCCATAAAGAACATCACTTCATGTTTTAAAGTAATCACATGTCTGTGCACATCCTACAGACATATAAGAGTTTTGGCACATGTGAGTCTCGGTTTGAGTCCCAAATTCACACCCCCCTCGCCTCTACTATCCTGCCCAATAATAAAATGTTAAAAACTAAATAAAATCAGTTAGCTTGTATGCAAATAAATGATTATTTCACTCCAGGAGACATATATTCAGCATCTCTACTTGCATGATTCACCAGGAGGAAACTTAAAGCTTGAGTCAAATGTCAGACCCGAGACACTCTGTAAACATCAACACTAATGATCATGTGAATATAATTTACTAAGCATGACTCTATATACAAACTCTCATGTGTTGTTATGATCATTAATTGGATTTTCTTCTCATTGCTTTAGTTATTGTCTTGTGTCTAAACACTTCTACACAAACACAGACGTCATGTACTGATTATATTTCCTCCCTCATAGTTTAGTATCATCATAACAAGATTTTTGTTGAGAAATGAATTCATCTGATTAATTCTTATGTTACAAATTGTCATAATTGTGTTAGAGTATACTGTCATCATTAACATGACACAAATCATTAAAATGACCCACAATTTAGTTATGTAATAGTACATGTATTAGTGTATAGATTACAATGATGCAGTTATGAGCGGTGGATGGGTGGAGATGGAGAAGAGGTGTATATATACAGAGCTGATCAGAGGAGAAACATCAGAGATACAGAAGAGCTGCTTCCAGCAACACACAATTCAAACACAATAAGCAAAAGGATCTCATAACATGTAAGTAATCACATAATTATTTTAAACTTCTTATCTGCAGCTTGAGGAGAACGTGCCGGTGATCTGATGATCATCAATGTTAAGATTAGAGTTTTTAAAACAAATAAATTGCTTTCAAAACATTGTGCACTTGAGATGATGGATCACTGATCAGACTCATGTTTTCTTTTGTACAGATCACACTATGGCTTGTCAATCATCCTTCAACAACTGCTCCAATGTCGGCTGTTACCCAGCTATTAAACTGCAGTCGGACGCTTGCAAGAAAGGGTCATGCTGCAATTCTGTTTGTGGTGATCTCTGCAGTAACTCTTGCAACTGGGTCCCATCATGCAAATCTGTGTGTTCTAATCCCTGCATCAGTGTCACATCATGCAGTTCTGGGTCCTCATGCGGTTCTGTTTGTGCTAATCCCTGCATCAGTGTCTCATCATGCAATTCTGGGTCCTCATGCGGTTCTGTTTGTTCTAATCCCTGCATCAGTGTCCCATCATGCAATTCTGGGTCCTCATGCGGTTCTGTTTGTTCTAATCCCTGCATCAGTGTCCCATCATGCAATTCTGGGTCCTCATGCGGTTCTGTTTGTGCTATTCCCTGCATCAGTGTCCCATCATGCTGTGATTATGATTGCAAGAAAGTGTCATGCTGCAATTCTGTTTGTGGTAACTCCTGCAACGATGTCTCATCATGCTGTGATTATGGTCATAAGGCTGTCGTCATCCAGGATGGCTGCAATCGCAGTGGAGCGTGTGGAGGACATCTGCATGGCTGCTTCAAGGAGGCATGCTGCAAACCAGCTTGTAATCACTGCCCATACCAGTAACCAACATCATGCCAGCTGTTCAGTCAAGAATGATGCAGAATGTTATTGCTGAGCTTCATCATTTAATAAAGCAAATTCTGAAATAAAGTCATTATAAAGAAATGAAATATTTGTGGATTGATTATTTCTGCAGTAGTAAACTTTCTAGCAGAGAGCATGGAACTCAGTTAAAAAAAAAACACATTGACCACAACTTTACAAACTCTGTCTAAAACACATTTCACTTCTGTAATGTGGAAGGAGTAATATTTTATCAAGTTAAATTTTGATTTAGACTTTACAGTCTGCTGTAGTAGTAGATCTTCACATGCACAGTGTCTCCAAATCCATGTGCTAATAGACCCAGTGTTGTACTGTATACTTTAACATAAGATCACTGTACTCCATCTGAAAACTCGTAATATAATGTTATTTTATTCAACGATCATCGTTTGACATTTAAAAGATTTAGGGCGCATCATTATTTTGAACAATTGACATTGTATGAATTCCTACAGATTAGCCACCTCATAAAATACTTACAAATTCCCTTTAAGCACATACTGTACTTATAATAATAAGGTATATGTTCAAAATAATACACTAACTTATTTTAATTAATTCCAATGATTCAATCAAACTAAAACTTTATAGACCAGTTTACATACAAATACACCAGTTACAACAGCAAAATATACCTGATAAAATCATACAATAGTTTAAATCTAAAACTCATTGTCACGGTCCTGTCTGTGTTTCCCTAGTTCCTGTCCTGTCTCTGCTCCCCCTTCTGGACATTTGCATTTCTGAACTCCAATTTCTCACAATATTAGATTGATTTCTGAAGGATCATGTGACACTTAAGACTGGAGTGACAGCTGATAGACAATTCAGCTTTTGCATCACAGGAATAAATTATAATTTGAGGTATATTAATATAAAATACATTTTTGTATATTGTAATAACTTTTTGCAATATTACTGTTTTTTTTCTGTGTTTTTGATCAAATAAATGCAGCCTTGATGAGCGTATGAGACTTCTTTAAAAAACATTACAAGTCTTACTGATCCCAAACTTTTGAGCGGGGATGAATATATATATATTTTGAGACTTTAGGCTTGATTTCACAGACAGGGTCACATATGATTAAACGGAGACTGGTGTTATTTAGCACATCCATAAAGAACATCACTTCATGTTTTAAAGTAATCACATGTCTGTGTACATTCTACAGACATATAAGAGTTTTGGCACATGTGAGTCTCGGTTTGAGTCCTAAATTCACACCCCCCTCGCCTCTACTATCCTGCCCAATAATAAAATGTTAAAAACTAAATAAAATCGGTTAGCTTGATATGCAAATAAATGATTATCTCACTCCAGGAGACATATATTCAGCATCTCTACTTGCATGATTCACCAGGAGGAAACTTAAAGCTTGAGTCAAATGTCTGACCCGAGACACTCTGTGAACATCAACACTAATGATCATGTGAATATAATTTACTAAACATGACTCTATATACAAACTCTCATGTGTTGTTATGATCATTAATTGGATTTTCTTCTCATTGCTTTAGTTATTCTCTTGTGTCTAAACACTTCAAACACAGACGTCATGTACTGATAATATTTCCTCCCTCATAGTTTAGTATCATCATAACAAGATTTTTGTTGAGAAATGAATTTATCTGATTAATTCTTATGTTACAAATTGTCATAATTGTGTTAGAGTATACTGTCATCATTAAAATGACCCACAATTTAGTTATGTAATAGTACATGTATTAGTGTATAGATTACAATGATGCAGTTATGAGCGGTGGATGGGTGGAGATGGAGAAGAGGTGTATATATACAGAGCTGATCAGAGGAGAAACATCAGAGATACAGAAGAGCTGCTTCCAGCAACACACAATTCAAACATAATATAAGCAAAAGGATCTCATAACATGTAAGTAATCACATCATTGTTTTAAACTTCTTATCTGCAGCTTGAGGAGAAAGTGCCGGTGATCTGATGATCATCAATGTTAGGTTTGGGTTTTTAAAACAAATAAATTGCTTTCAAAACATTGTGCACTTGAGATGATGGATTACTGATCAGACTTATGTTTTCTTTTGTACAGATCACACTATGGCTTGTCAATCATCCTTCAACAACTGCTCCAGTGTCGGCTGTTACCCAGCTATTAAACTGCAGTCGGACGCTTGCAAGAAAGGGTCATGCTGCAATTCTGTTTGTGGTGATCTTTGCAGTAACTCTTGCAACTGGGTCCCATCATGCAAATCTGTGTGTTCTAATCCCTGCATCAGTGTCCCATCATGCAATTCTGGGTCCTCATGCGGTTCTGTTTGTGCTATTCCCTGCATCAGTGTCCCATCATGCTGTGATTATGATTGCAAGAAAGCCTCATGCTGCAATTCTCTTTGCGGTAACTCCTGCAACAGTGTCTCATCATGCTGTGATTATGGTCATAAGGCTGTCGTCATCCAGGATGGCTGCAATCGCAGTGGAGCGTGTGGAGGACATCTGCATGGCTGCTTCAAGGAGGCGTGCTGCAAACCAGCTTGTAATCACTGCCCATACCAGTAACCAACATCATGCCAGCTGTTCAGTCAAGAATTATGCAGAATGTTATTGTTGAGCTTCATCATTTAATAAAGCCAAAAGAATAATGCTTAAAGTGCAAAGAAACAACAAATCTGAAATAAAGTCATCATAAAGAATTGAAATATGTGTTGATTGATTATTTCTGCAGTAGTAAACTTTCTAGCAGAGAGCATGGAACTCAGTTTTAAAAAAAAAACACATTGACCACAACTTTACAAATTCTGTCTAAAACACATTTTACTTCTGTAATGTGGAGGGAGTAATATTTTATCAAGTTAAATTTTGATTTAGACTTTACAGTCTGCTGTAGTAGTTCATCTTCACATGCACAGTGTCTCCAAATCCATGTGCTAATAGACCCAGTGTTGTACTGTATACTTTAACACAAGATCCCTGTACATCCTCTAAAAACTCTTAATATAATGTTATTTTATTCAACGATCATCGTTTGACATTTAAAAGATTTAGGAGCGACATCATTATTTTTTGTACGATTCACATTGTATGAATTCCTACAGATTAGCCACCTCATAAAATATTTACAAATTCCCATTAAGCACATACTGTACTTATAATAATAAGGTATATGTTCAAAATAATACACTAACTTATTTTAATTAATTCCAATGATTCAATCAACCTAAAACCTTTTTAGACCAGTTTACATACAAATACACCAGTTACAACAGCAAAATATACCTGATAAATTCATATAATAGTTTAAATCTAAAACTCATTGTCATGGTCCTGTCTGTGTTTCCCTAGTTCCTGTCCTGTCTCTGCTCCCCCTTCTGGACATTTGCATTTCTGAACTCCAATTTCTCACAATATTAGAATGATTTCTGAAGGATCATGTGACACTTAAGACTGGAGTGACAGCTGATAAACAATTCAGCTTTGCATCACAGGAATAAATTATAATTTGAGGTATATTAATATAAAATACATTTTTGTATATTGTAATAACTTTTTGCAATATTACTGTTTTTTTCGGTGTGTTTGATCAAATAAATGCAGCCTTGATGAGCGTATGAGACTTCTTTAAAAAACATTACAAGCCTTACTGATCCCAAACTTTTGAGCGGGGATGAATATATATATATATTTTGAGACTTTAGGCTTGATTTCACAGACAGGGTCACATATGATTAAACGGAGACTGGTGTTATTTAGCACATCCATAAAGAACATCACTTCATGTTTTAAAGTAATCACATGTCTGTGCACATGCTACAGACATATAAGAGTTTTGGCACATGTGAGTCTCGGTTTGAGTCCCAAATTTACACCTGTCACGGAGCCTGACATTCCACCTTCAGCATCAGATTCTCTCACCACAGTTACACGATCTGCTTCAAAAGTCCGGGGAACTCACGCACCTGTTTCACATTACCTGGACTCTATGTATACCCTGTGTTTGTCTTGCATCTTTGTCCGGTATTGTTGTTATCATAGCGTGTCATTCTGTTACCTGTTTACTACCTGTTGTTGGATTCATGTATGTTACCTGTATTGAACCTTATGCGTTGGATTATTGCACCAGTCAAGGATTGGTTATCTGTTTGCCTTACCTGCTTTAAAGTAAAGCTTGATCTTGATTTTACACTTGTGTCTGAACTCGTATCTGGACCGCTAACAACACCCCCCTCGCCTCTACTATCCTGCCTAATAATAAAATGTTAAAAACTAAATAGAATCAGTTAGCTTGATATGCAAATAAATGATTATCTCACTCCAGGAGACATATATTCAGCATCTCTACTTGCATGATTCACCAGGAGGAAACTTAAAGCTTGAGTCAAATGTCTGACCCGAGACACTCTGTGAACATCAACACTAATGATCATGTGAATATAATTTACTAAACATGACTCTATATACAAACTCTCATGTGTTGTTATGATAATTAATTGGATTTTCTTCTCATTGCTTTAGTTATTCTCTTGTGTCTAAACACTTCAAACATAGACGTCATGTACTGATTATATTTCCTCCCTCATAGTTTAGTATCATCATAAGATTTTTGTTGAGAAATGAATTCATCTGATTAATTCTTATGTTACAAATTGTCATAATTGTGTTACAGTATACTGTCATCATTAAAATGACACAAATCATTAAAATGACCCACAATTTAGTTATGTAATAGTACATGTATTAGTGTATAGATTACAATGATGCAGTTATGAGCGGTGGATTGGTGGAGATGGAGAAGAGGTGTATATATACAGAGCTGATCAGAGGAGAAACATCAGAGATACAGAAGAGCTGCTTCCAGCAACACACAATTCAAACACAATAAGCAAAAGGATCTCATAACATGTAAGTAATCACATCATTATTTTAAACTTCTTATCTGCAGCTAGAGGAGAAAGTGCAGGTGATCTGATGATCATCAATGTTAAGATTAGAGTTTTTAAAACAAATAAATTGCTTTCAAAACATTGTGCACTTGAGATGATGGATCACTGATCAAACTCATGTTTTCTTTTGTGCAGATCACACTATGGCTTGTCAATCATCCTTCAACAACTGCTCCAATGTCGGCTGTTACCCAGCTATTAAACTGCAGTCGGACGCTTGCAAGAAAGGGTCATGCTGCAATTCTGTTTGTGGTGATCTTTGCAGTAACTCTTGCAACTGGGTCCCATCATGCAATTCTGGGTCCTCATGCGGTTCTGTTTGTGCTAATCCCTGCCTCAGTGTCTCATCATGCAATTCTGGATCCTCATGCGGTTCTGTTTGTGCTAATCCCTGCATCAGTGTCTCATCATGCAATTCTGGGTCCTCATGCGGTTCTGTTTGTGCTAATCCCTGCCTCAGTGTATCATCATGCAATTCTGGGTCCTTATGCGGTTCTGTTTGTTCTAATCCCTGCATCAGTGTCTCATCATGCAATTCTGGGTCCTCATGCGGTTCTGTTTGTGCTAATCCCTGCATCAGTGTCCCATCATGCAATTCTGGGTCCTCATGCGGTTCTGTTTGTGCTATTTCCTGCATCAGTTTCCCATCATGCTGTGATTATGATTGCAAGAAAGCCTCATGCTGCAATTCTGTTTGCGGTAACTCCTGCAACAGTGTCTCATCATGCTGTGATTATGGTCATAAGGCTGTCGTCATCCAGGATGGCTGCAATCGCAGTGGAGCGTGTGGAGGACATCTGCATGGCTGCTTCAAGGAGGCGTGCTGCAAACCAGCTTGTAATCACTGCCCATACCAGTAACCAACATCATGCCATCTGTTCAGTCAAGAATGATGCAGAATGTTATTGCTGAGCTTCATCATTTAATAAAGCAAATTCTGAAATAAAGTCATTATAAAGAAATGAAATATTTGTGGATTGATTATTTCTGCAGTAGTAAACTTTCTAGCAGAGAGCATGAAACACATTTTACTTCTGTATTGTAATGGGAGTAATATTTTATCAAGTTAAATTTTGATTGAGACTTTACAGTCTGCTGTAGTAGTTCATCTTCACATGCACAGTGTCTCCAAATCCATGTGCTAATAGACCCAGTGTTGTACTGTATACTTTAACACAAGATCACTGTACTTCATCTGAAAACTCTTAATATAATGTTATTTTATTCAACGATCATCGTTTTACATTTAAAAGATTTAGGGGCGGCATCATTATTTTTTGAACAATTGACATTGTATGAATTCCTACAGATTAGCTGTTACGGGTTCGGTGTACCTTGAAGACAAGGTAGCTCGGAGACAGGAATACTCTTTATTGGAAACAGGATAATCAAACCACAATACACACTAAACATAACTTCAACACCAGACAAAGACAAGGGAGAAATGCAGGGTATATATACAAGTGCTTGATGACGGTGAGCAGGTGCAGGTGATCACAGAAGACGAGTGAGTGGGAACAGGTGAGAGGAGTGCAAGGGATCATGGGAAATGGAGTCCGGGAGAACACATGGGGCTGTGACATTAGCCACCTCATAAAATACTTACAAATTCCCATTAAGCACATACTGTACTTATAATCATAAGGTATATGTTCAAAATAATACACTCACTTATTTTAATTAATCCCAATGATTCAATCAAGCTAAAACCTTTATAGACCAGTTTACATACAAATACACCAGTTACAACAGCAAAATATACCTGATAAAATCATATAATAGTTTAAATCTAAAACTCATTGTCACGGTCCTGTCTGTGTTTCCCTAGTTCCTGTCCTGTCTCTGCTCCCCCTTCTGGACATTTGCATTTCTGAACTCCAATTTCTCACAATATTAGAATGATTTCTGAAGGATCATGTGACACTTAAGACTGGAGTGACAGCTGATAAACAATTCAGCTTTGCATCACAGGAATAAATTATAATTTGAGGTATATTCATATAAAATACATTTTTTTTATATTGTAATAACTTTTTGCAATATCACTGTTTTTTTCTGTGTTTTTGATCAAATAAATGCTGCCTTGGTGAGCGTATGAGACTTCCTTAAAAAACATTACAAGTCTTACTGATCCCAAACTTTTGAGCAGGGATGAATATATATATATATTTTGAGACTTTAGGCTTGATTTCACAGACAGGGTCACATATGATTAAACGGAGACTGGTGTTATTTAGCACATCCATAAAGAACATCAGTTCATGTTTTAAAGTAATCACATGTCTGTGCACATGCTACAGACATATAAGAGTTTTGGCACATGTGAGTCTCGGTTTGAGTCCTAAATTCACACCCCCCTTGCCTCTACTATCCTGCCCAATAATAAAATGTTAAAAACTAAATAAAATCAGTTAGCTTGATATGCAAATAAATGATTATCTCACTCCAGGAGACACATATTCAGCATCTCTACTTGCATGATTCACCAGGAGGAAACTTAAAGCTTGAGTCAAATGTCTGACCCGAGACACTCTGTGAACATCAACACTAATGATCATGTGAATATAATTTACTAAACATGACTCTATATACAAACTGTCATTGTCACGGAGCTGATGCCTTCAGCATCGGATTCCCCCCATCACGTCATTCGTTCCCGTTCCCCGGAATTCTGAAGGACTTCATTACCCACTTTGCATTGCACCCGCACACCTGTTCACTGTTTGTAATCTTGTTGAGCACGTGTTTAGTTATTATCACCCGCACCTGTTTGTTATCATTTTGAATCATTACTTGTATTATTTAAAGTCTGTCTTTCAGTTCTTTCATTGTCGGGTATTGTTGTTGTTTTGTGGTTGCGTGGGTCTGTATCTCTGGGAACTATTCGTGTCTGTACCTGGTTACTATGGATATTTGTCTGTACGTGTTTGATCTGGATTTCTCTGTGATGGAAAAAACCCCAGTAAAAGTCTGTCATTGAAAAGTACTCTCTGTCGTTCTGGTCTCTCTAACCCAGCACCGTAACACTCATGTGTTGTTATGATCATTAATTGGATTTTCTTCTCATTGCTTTAGTTATTCTCTTGTGTCTAAACACTTCAAACATAGATGTCATGTACTGATTATATTTCCTCCCTCATAGTTTAGTATCATCATAACAAGATTTTTGTTGAGAAATGAAATCATCTGATTAATTCTTATGTTACAAATTGTCATAATTGTGTTAGAGTATACTGTCATCATTAAAATGACACAAATCATTAAAATGACCCACAATTTAGTTATGTAACAGTACATGAATTAGTGTATAAATTACGATGGGTGGAGATGGAGAAGAGGTGTATATATACAGAGCTGATCAGAGGAGAAACATCAGAGATACAGAAGAGCTGCTTCCAGCAACACACAATTCAAACACAATAAGCAAAAGGATCTCATAACATGTAAGTAATCACATCATTATTTTAAACTTCTTATCTGCAGCTAGAGGAGAAAGTGCCGGTGATCTGATGATCATCAATGTTGAGACTAGAGTTTTTAAAACAAATAAATTGCTTTCAAAACATTGTGCACTTGAGATGATGGATCACTGATCAGACTCATGTTTTCTTTTGTGCAGATCACACTATGGCTTGTCAATCATCCTTCAACAACTGCTCCAATGTCGGCTGTTACCCAGCTATTAAACTGCAGTCGGACGCTTGCAAGAAAGGGTCATGCTGCAATTCTGTTTGTGGTGATCTCTGCAGTAACTCTTGCAACTGGGTCCCATCATGCAAATCTGTTTGTGCTAATCCATGCATCAGTGTCTCATCATGCAGTTCTGGGTCCTCATGCGGTTCTGTTTGTTCTAATCCCTGCATCAGTGTCTCATCATGCAGTTCTGGGTCCTCATGCGGTTCTGTTTGTGCTAATCCCTGCATCAGTGTCTCATCATGCAGTTCTGGGTCCTCATGCGGTTCTGTTTGTGCTAATCCCTGCATCAGTGTCCCATCATGCAATTCTGGGTCCTCATGCGGTTCTGTTTGTTCTAATCCCTGCATCAGTGTCCCATCATGCAATTCTGGGTCCTCATGCGGTTCTGTTTGTTCTAATCCCTGCATCAGTGTCCCATCATGCAATTCTGGGTCCTCATGCGGTTCTGTTTGTGCTAATCCCTGCATCAGTGTCTCATCATGCAGTTCTGGGTCCTCATGCGGTTCTGTTTGTGCTGATCCCTGCATCAGTGTCCCATCATGCAATTCTGGGTCCTCATGCGGTTCTGTTTGTGCTATTCCCTGCATCAGTGTCCCATCATGCTGTGATTATGATTGCAAGAAAGCGTCATGCTGCAATTCTGTTTGCGGTAACTCCTGCAACAGTGTCTCATCATGCTGTGATTATGGTCATAAGGCTGTCGTCATCCAGGATGGCTGCAGTCGCAGTGGAGCGTGTGGAGGACATCTGCATGGCTGCTTCAAGGAGGCGTGCTGCAAACCAGCTTGTAATCACTGCCCATACCAGTAACCAACATCATGCCATCTGTTCAGTCAAGAATGATGCAGAATGTTTTTGTTGAGCTTCATCGTTTAATAAAGCAATATCTGAAATAAAGTCATAATAAAGAAATAAAATATTTGTAAATTGATCATTTCTGCAGTAGTAAACTTTCTAGCACAGAGAATGGAACTCAGTTTAAAAAAATACATTGACCACAACATTACAAACTCTGTCTTAAACACATTTCACTTCTGTAATGTGGAGGAAGAAATATTTTATCAAGTTAAATGTTGATTTAGACTTTACAGTCTGCTGTAGTAGTTCATCTTTACATGCACAGTGTCTCCAAATCCATGTGCTAATAGACCCAGTGTTGTACTGTAAACTTTAACATAAGATCACTGTACTTCATCTAAAAACTCTTAATATAATGTTTTATTTTACTGTTTACGTGCCAGTTATCATTGATGGACTGGATGGTTCATCATCAAAGAGAAAGTGTCAGATTAAGTTTCGTTGACGTCCGATAAAAGGGGGCGCTAATGCAATATATTTTCTTATAATAAACCGAAACTGACGCGAGGGAGAGTGAGCTCGTGATGGCAACCAAATAAAAGCTGTTGGGAGAAGCTAAAAAAAATCCTTAACAGAGACAGACGCTACAAAATGTCAAATATAACAGAGATGTTTGTCAATAGTGCTGCAGGCAGCAGTAACTCTAATCTTGAGTCTGATGAGGGAGAAACAGCAGCAGTTGATTCTGATGAGTCACCTGTCAGGACAGTTACATCAGGTTATCTTTTCCCCTTCTCTCTTACTATAGATCGTTTCAACGGCAAGAACAAAAACGTATAAAATAATAAACCACAGACATGTATAAATACATAGACGCTACATTGGCGCTTCTGTCCGTTGTTATGATCATCGTCAACGTCCGCCATATTGACTAGGTCATGAGTCCCCTTAAATCAAGTGTAACTAAACTGAAGAGCTGCCATTTTTTAAGATTAAAAATAAAATGTTTCTATTTATCAATTGATATCAGTTTTTTATGACCTGCCTGGTGTCCAAAACAATCTCCAGTTACGTAAAATCTCGATTAAAAAAAAAAATTTATTAGAAAATTATTTGTTTAATAAAGAATTGCAAGAGCTGCACATTTGTCATGTATAATTTGGGCTTTTTAACTTTTTGGTTAAAAACTGTGGAGGCATCCCTACAATATAATATAATTAATTTCACAACAAATAAAATAAAGTCTTCTAACTGAGGAAAGGCTTTTCTGTGTTTTTCTCACAGTTTTTGTTTTTCTTGGGCTTCAGGTCAGAACATACCTCATTCTCTTTGAAATACTGGAAAAATAGTAATGTGCATCTTATTAATCTAATAATCTACTAATTATTACGAATCTTAAAAATCGTAATAATCTATTTGAGAAAACAAACAGGAAAATACTTTTTTACAGAATTACAATGTTGATATAAAATTATATCCATCCATCCATCCCATCCATCCATTTTCCTCCGCTTATCCGGGACCGGGTCGCGGGGGCAGCAGTCTAAGCAGGGACGCCCAGACTTCCCTCTCCCCAGACACTTCCTCCAGCTCCTCCGGGAATCCCGAGGCGTTCCCAGGCCAGCCGAGACATAGTCCCTCCAGCGTGTTCTGGGTCTTCCCTGGGCCTCCTCCCGGTGGGACATGCCCGGAACACCTCCTTGGGAGGCGTCCCAGGAGGCATCCAAACAGATGCCCAAGCCACCTCAGCTGGCCTCTCTCGATGTAGAGGAGCAGCGGATCTACTCCGAGCTCCCCCGAGTGACCGAGCTCCTCACCCTATCTCTAAGGGAGCCCAACCACCCGGGCGGAGGAAACTCATTTCGCCGCTTGTATCCTGGATCTCACCCTTTCGGTCATGACCCAAAGCTCATGACCATAGGTGAGAGAAGTAGGAACGAGATCGACCGGTAAATCGATAGCTTCAGCCTTGTGGCTCAGCTCCTTCTTCACTCACAGACCGGGTACATCGACCGCATTACTGCAGAAGCTGCACCGATCCGCCTGTCGATCTCTCTCCCATCCTTCCCTCACTGTGAACAAGACCCCAAGATACTTAAACTCCTCCACCTGTGGCAGGAGCTCCCACCGACCTGGAGGGGACAAGCCACCCTTTTCGGCTGAGGACCATGGCCTCAGATTTGGAGGTGCTGATTCTCATCCCAGCCGCTTCACACTCAGCTGCAACTGCCCCAGTGCCAGCTGTAGGTCCTGGCCTGATGAAGCCAACAGGACAACATCATCCGCAAAAAAGCAGAGATGAGATCCTGTGGCCACCAAACCGACCCCCTCCGTCCCTGGCTGCGCCTAGAAATCCTGTCCATGAAGATAGTGAACAGGACCGGTGACAAAGGGCAGCCCTGCCGGAGTCCAACACGCACTGGGAACGAGTCTGACTTACTGCTGGCAATGCGAACCATGCTCCTGCTCTGGTCATACAGGGACCGGACGCCCCTAGCAAAGGGCCTCGGACCCCATATTCCCAGAGCACCCCCACAGAACACCGCTGAGGGACACGGGTCGAATGCCTTCTCCAGATCCACAATACACATATGGACTGGTTGAGCAAACTCCCATGAACCCTCCAGTATCCTAAAGAGGGTATAGAGCTGGTCCAGTGTTCCACGACCAGGACGAAAACCGCATTGTTCCTCCTGTATCTGAGGTTCAACTATCGGACTAATTCTCCTCTCAGTACCCTGGCATAGACTTTCCGGGGAGGCTGAGGAGTGTGATCCCCTATAGTTGGAACACACCCTCCGGTCCCCTTTCTTATAGAGGGGGACCACCACCCCAGTTTGCCAGTCCAGAGGCACTGTCCCCCACCTCCACGCGATGTTGTAGAGACGTGTCAGCCAAGACAGCCCCACTTCATCCAGAGACTTGAGGTACTCAGGGCGGATCTCGTCCACCCCCGAGCCTTGCCACCAGGGAGCTTCTCAACTACCTCGGCTGACTTCAGCCCGGGTGATGTCCGAGCCCATCCCTCGTCCCCCAGCCTCTGCCTCCTCAGTGGAGGGCGTGTTGGCAGGGTTGAGGAGATCCTCAAGTATTCCTTCCACCGCCCGACAATATCCCCAGTTGAGGTCAGCAGAGCCCCACCTCCACTATATATAGTGTTGGTAGGGCACCGCTTCCTCCTCGGGCGCCGGACAGTTTGCCAGAACCTCTTCGAGGCCGACCGATAATCCTTCTCAAGTCCTCACCGAACTCTTCCCAGGCCCGAGTTTTGCCTCCACAACCACCCGTGCCGCGAGTCCGCTTGGCCTGCCGGTGCCCATCCGCTGCCTCAGGAGTCCCACAAGCCAACCAAGCTCGATAGTACTCCTTCTTCAGCTTGACAGCATCCCTTACTTCCGGTGTCCACCACTGGTTCGGGGTTGCCGCCACGACAGGCACCAGAGACCTTACGGCCACAACTCCGAACGGCCGCTTTGACAATGGAGGCGGAGAACATAGTCCACTCGGACTCAATGTCCCCAACCTCCCTCGGGATCTGTTCAAAGCTCTGCCGGAGGTGGGAGTTGAAGACCCCTCTGACAGGGGGCTCTGCCAAACGTTCCCAACAGACCCTCACAGAACGTTTGGGCCTGCCGAGTCTGTCCAGCTTCCTCCCCGGCCAGCGGATCCAACTCACCACCAGGTAGTGATCAGTTGACAGCTCCTCCCTCTCTCTCACCCGGGTGTCCAAGACATACGGCCGGAGGTCAGATGAAACAACTACAAAGTCGATCATCGACCTCCACCCTAGGGCGCCCTGCTGCCACGTGTGCTGATGGACGCCCTTATGCTCGAACATGGTGTTCGTTATGGACAAACCATGACTAGCACAGAAGTCCAACAACAGAACACCACTCGGGTTCAGGTCGGGGGGGCCGTTCCTCCCAATCACGCCTCTCCAGGTGTCACTGTCATTGCCCACGTGAGCGTTGAAGTCCCCCAGCAGAACGACGGAGTCCCCAGTTGGAGCACTATCCAGCACCCCTCCCAGAGACTCCAAGAAGGCCGGGTACTCTGTGCTGCCATTCGGCCCGTAGGCACAAATGACAGTGAGAGACCTATCCCCACCCGAGGCGCAGGGAAACAACCCTCGTTCACCGGGTAAACTCCAACACATGACGACTAAGCTGGGGGGCTATAAGCAAGCCCACACCAGCCCGCCGCCTCTCACCGCAGGCAACTCCAGAGTAGTGGAGAGTCCAACCCCTTTCGAGGAGTTGGGTTCCAGAGCCCAAACTGTGCGTGGAGGCGAGCCCGACTATCTCTAGTCGGTACCGCTCAACCTCCCGCACTAACTCAGGCTCCTTTCCCCCCAGCGAGGTGACATTCCAATATATAAAATTATATATACTCCAAAAACAAACAATCAATGATAGATCCTCTCTGGTACAACAACAGTGCATTAAATATTTGTAATATAGTATAAAAATGAAATAGCAAAAAATATGTACAGTAGTATAACTATATGAATGACTATAGATAACAGTCAATAAAGTAAATCATAACAACAATAGCGATAAAATAAGTATTGTGTAGTAAAGAGTACCATAATATAATAGCATAACAGTAATAGATTGACAATAGTAAATTGTATAATAATAATAATAACAATAATGATACATTAGAATGAAGTTGGTTGGCATACTCGATTTTGAGTGAAAACTGCAATATAAACGAATTATCTTGGTTACAGGCAATTTTGCTTATAATAGAAAATATGACAAAGCTAAAATTATTTCTGAAAGAATTAAAAACTTTCTTAAGTCTCGACTCACAGCTATTAATAGTCTGACTCCTACTGGCATAGTGTCAACAAAATGTTTTGATTACCAAATACAAAAAAAAATTACTTTTTAGTCTTACACGTGAAAGGTAATTTCCCGAGACATGTTTTCCTTTGTGCGGCGGCTTGCACAGCCCCAAGCAGCACACGAAACAGGCATTTTTCTCGAATCTAGTTATGAGAGTTATGAAAACGTTGACCAAGCCAAGATGGCAACGGCGTTTACGTATGATCCAGCGGCCAATGTCGCGTCTAGTTATTATATATAGTCAAGCCCGAAATTATTCATACCCCTGGCAAATTCTGACTTTCTTCTACAAATTCTACTTTTATTTAACCAGCAAGTTTTTTCTTGATTAGAAATGACACAGGCGTCTCCCAGAAGATAATAAGATGATGTACAAGAGGCATCATTGTTGAAAAAATTATTACTCATCTTTTATTTACATTTGAACAAAAAGTGGCATGTCCAAAATGATTCACACCCTTCTCAGTAATCAATAGAAAAGCCTTTATTGGCAATTACAGCAATCAAACGCATCCTATAATTGCTGACTAGCTTTTTGCATGTCTTCACTGTAGTATTTTTTCCCATTCATCTTTAGCGATGAGCTCCAGCTCTTTCAGGTTGGAGGGTCTCCTTAACATCACCCTGATCTTTAGCTCCCTCCACAGATTCTCAATTGGATTTAAGTCAGGACTCTGGCTGGGCCACTGCAAAACATTAATGTTTTTGTCTGCTAACCATTTCTTCACAACTTTTGCTGTGTGTTTTGGGTCGTTATCGTGCTGAAATGTCCACTGGTGCCCAAGGCCAAGTTTCTCTGCAGACTGCCTGATGTTGTTGTTGAGAATTTTGATGTATTGCTCCTTTTTCATGGTGCCGTTTACTGTGAATAGGTCCCCTGGTCCACCGGCTGAAAAACACCCCCAAAACATTAGGTTCCCACCACCATGTTCGACAGTGGGGATGGTGTTCTTAGGGTTGAAGGCTTCTCCTTTTTTACGTCAAATGAAGGCTACATCATTGTTGCCAAACAATTCAATTTTTGTTTCATCTGACCATAAAACAGAAGACCAGAAGTTTTCTTTGTCCAGATGAGCATTTGCAAAGGTCAAGCGGGCTTTTGTGTGCCTTATCTGGAGAAGTGGTGTCCTCCTTGGTCTGCGTCAGTTGAACCCAGCGGTGTGCAGTGTCCGTTGAACTGTCTGCCTTGAGATGTTGCCACCAACAGAGCCCAGATTCATCAGGATGGCCTTGGTGGTGATCCTTGGATTCTTTTTTACCTCTCTCACTATCCTCCTGGCCAGCACAGGTGTCACTTTTGGCTTCCGACCACGTCCTCTGAGATTTTTCACAGTGCGGAACGTCTTGTATTTTGAATAATACTTTTGCACTGTAGCCACTTGAACTTCAAAACATTTAGATATGGTCTTATAGCCCTTTCCTGACTTGTGAGCAGCCACAATGTGCAGCCGCAGGTCCCCAGTGAGCTCCTTTGTCTTAGCCATGACTGTCCACAAACCAACAGCAGAGAGCTTCTGTTTTTCACCTGTTGAGTTGATTAAAACAGCTCTTCCCAATGAATCAGGGTAATTAGGATGCTTTAGAACAGCGTGGACTAATAAAATGGTATAGAACTTTGGATTTTCCCATAGACTGTGACAGTTTGCAAAGGGTATGAATAATTTTGGACATGCCACTTTTTGATCAAATGTAAATAAAAGATGAGTAATAATTTTTCCACAATGATGCCTTTTGTACATCGTCTTATTATCTTCTGGGAGACGCCTGTGTCATTTCTAATCAAGAAAAAACTTGCTGGTTGAATAAAAGTACCTTTAAGTCAGAATTTGCCAGGAGTATGAATAATTTCGGGCTTGACTGTATATGTCTATGTAATAAACATTTAATCGTGGCATGTAAAGTAACCCAGCCAATATCCAAATTTACACTCTTTCATCCCATTTTAAATTGCCCACGAACTGGTGACGAATTCGCATCAAAACAAACACAATTTAACAGGTTTATTGTGCTACGTGTCACTTTGTACAATCAGGTGTTCTCACATTATCTACAGCTGAAATTATAACAAAACATAGACTATAATTCTTCCCAAGATTGAGATAACATCACACAGACAACCATTGAACCATATGAATACTCAAATTATAGAAAAGTTCTGTTGTTTCATGTTTTTCTAGATGCTAGGTTTATATTATCACAATATGTCAAATTATACATTTTTGCATTCTGCTCTTTTCATGTAGTTTAGTATTTTAGTTCAAACGATAATGAATTCATTTCAATCACCATATATTTTGTGATGTTATTTTCTGTAAATGCAATACATTAACTTCTATAATACTGTGAGACTTTGACTTGTATCAGGTGTTTGTAGTTGTGATTGGACCTATTTGGGGAAAAATCCAGGAATGTTTTTTACTCCCAGTCCGTCCCTGCAAGCACCTGTGTTTATGTATGTGTTTAATTATAAAAACATAATGGTTTGTTACTTATTTGGCTACAGACATAAAAGTTTTTGAAAATAGGGACCTGGGTTTGGGTCTCAAATCCACACACCCCCTCGCCTTTACTATCCTGACCAATAATAGAATGCTAAAAACTGAAGAAGAGTATTTTAATTAAGCTTGATATATAAATAAAAGATCATGGTATCTCACTCCTCCAAACAGATCCAATTTTCATTTCTATGATTCACCAGCAGGGAACTTGGAGTTTAAGTTTAATGTCAGACCTGAGACACTCTGAGGACAGAGAAACATACATTTTACAAACATGTTACATCTGCTCTCTTATTCATGAGCATGTGAATACAATTTACTAAACATGAGTCTATATACAAACTCTCATGTGTTGTTATGATCATTAATTGGATTTCCTTCTCATTGCTTTAGTTATTCTCTTGTGTCTAAACACTTCTACACAAACACAGACAGCATGTACTGATTATATTTCCTCCCTCATAGTTTAGTATCATCATAACAAGATTTTTCTTAAGAAATGAATTAATCTGAATTATTCTTATGTTACAAATTGTCATAATTGTGTTAGAGTATACTGTCATCATCAAATGACCCACAATTTAGTTATGTAACAGTACATGTATTAGTGTATAGATTACAATGATGCAGTTATGAGCGGTGGATGGGTGGAGATGGAGAAGAGGTGTATATATACAGAGCTGATCAGAGGAGAAACATCAGAGATACAGAAGAGCTGCTTCCAGCAACACACAATTCAAACACAATAAGCAAAAGGATCTCATAACATGTAAGTAATCACATCATTATTTTAAACTTCTTATCTGCAGCTTGAGGAGAAAGTGCCGGTGATCTGATGATCATCAATGTTAAGATTAGAGTTTTTAAAACAAATAAATTGCTTTCAAAACATTGTGCACTTGAGATGATGGATCACTGATCAGACTCATGTTTTCTTTTGTACAGATCACACTATGGCTTGTCAATCATCCTTCAACAACTGCTCCAATGTCGGCTGTTACCCAGCTATTAAACTGCAGTCGGACGCTTGCAAGAAAGGGTCATGCTGCAATTCTGTTTGTGGTGATCTCTGCAGTAACTCTTGCAACTGGGTCCCATCATGCAAATCTGTGTGTTCTAATCCCTGCATCAGTGTCCCATCATGCAGTTCTGGGTCCTCATGCGGTTCTGTTTGTTCTAATCCCTGTATCAGTGTCCCATCATGCAATTCTGGGTCCTCATGTGGTTCTGTGTGTTCTAATCCCTGCATCAGTGTCCCATCATGCAGTTCTGGGTCCTCATGCGGTTCTGTTTGTTCTAATCCCTGTATCAGTGTCCCATCATGCAATTCTGGGTCCTCATGTGGTTCTGTTTGTGCTATTCCCTGCATCAGTGTCCCATTATGCTGTGATTATGATTGCAAGAAAGCCTCATGCTGCAATTCTGTTTGTGGTAACTCCTGCAACAGTGTCCCATCATGCTGTGATTATGGTCATAAGGCTGTCGTCATCCAGGATGGCTGCAATCGCAGTGGAGCGTGTGGAGAACATCTGCATGGCTGCTTCAAGGAGGCGTGCTGCAAACCAGCTCGTAATCACTGCCCATACCAGTAACCAACATCATGCCAGCTGTTCAGTCAAGAATGATGCAGAATGTTATTGCTGAGCTTCATCATTTAATAAAGCAAATTCTGAAATAAAGTCATTATAAAGAAATGAAATATTTGTGGATTGATTATTTCTGCAGTAGTAAACATTCTAGCAGAGAGCATGGAACTCAGTTTAAAAAAAGATTTTGACCACAACTTTACAAATTCTGTCTAAAACACATTTCACTTCTGTAATGTGGAGGGAGTAATATTTTATCAAGTTAAATTTTGATTGAGACTTTACAGTCTGCTGTAGTAGCAGATCTTCACATGCACAGTGTCTCCAAATCCATGTGCTAATAGACCCAGTGTTGTACTGTATACTTTAACACAAGATCACTGTACTTCATCTGAAAACTCTTAATATAATGTTATTTTATTCAATGATCATCGTTTGACATTTAAAAGATTTAGGGGCGGCATCATTATTTTTTGAACAATTGACATTGTATGAATTCCTACAGATTAGCCACCTCATAAAATACTTACAAATTCCCATTAAGCACATACTGTACTTATAATCATAAGGTATATGTTCAAAATAATACACTAATTTATTTTAATTAATCCCAATAATTCAATCAAGCTAAAACCTTTATAGACCAGTTTACATACAAATACACCAGTTACAACAGCAAAATATACCTGATAAAATCATATAATAGTTTAAATCTAAAACTCATTGTCATGGTCCTGTCTGTGTTTCCCTAGTTCCTGTCCTGTCTCTGCTCCCCCTTCTGGACATTTGCATTTCTGAACTCCAATTTCTCACAATATTAGATTGATTTCTGAAGGATCATGTGACACTTAAGACTGGAGTGACAGCTGATAAACAATTCAGCTTTGCATCACAGGAATAAATAATAATTTGAGGTATATTAATATAAAAAACATTTTTTATATTGTAATAACTTTTTGCAATATTAATATTTTTTTCTGTATTTTTGATCAAATAAATGCAGCCTTGATGAGCGTATGAGACTTCTTTAAAAAACATTACAAGTCTTACTGATCCCAGACTTTTGAGCAGGGATGAATATATATATATATTTTGAGACTTTAGGCTTGATTTCACAGACAGGGTCACATATGATTAAACGGAGACTGGTGTTATTTAGCACATCCATAAAGAACATCACTTCATGTTTTAAAGTAATCACATGTCTGTGCACATGCTACAGACATATAAGAGTTTTGGCACATGTGAGTCTCGGTTTGAGTCCTAAATTCACACCCCCCTCGCCTCTACTATCCTGCCCAATAATAAAATGTTAAAAACTAAATAAAATCAGTTAGCTTGATATGCAAATAAATGATTATTTCACTCCAGGAGACATATATTCAGCATCTCTACTTGCATGATTCACCAGGAGGAAACTTAAAGCTTGAGTCAAATGTCAGACCCGAGACACTCTGTGAACATCAACACTAATGATCATGTGAATATAATTTACTAAACATGACTCTATATACAAACTCTCATGTGTTGTTATGATCATTAATTGGATTTTCTTCTCATTGCTTTAGTTATTCTCTTGTGTCTAAACACTTCAAACATAGACGTCATGTACTGATTATATTTCCTCCCTCATAGTTTAGTATCATCATAACAAAATTTTTGTTAAGAAATGAAATCATCTGATTAATTCTTATGTTACAAATTGTCATAATTGTGTTAGAGTATACTGTCATCATTAAAATGACACAAATCATTAAAATGACCCACAATTTAGTTATGTAACAGTACATAAATTAGTGTATAGATTACAATGATGCAGTTATGAGCGGTGGATGGGTGGAGATGGAGAAGAGGTGTATATATACAGAGCTGATCAGAGGAGAAACATCAGAGATACAGAAGAGCTGCTTCCAGCAACACACAATTCAAACACAATAAGCAAAAGGATCTCATAACATGTAAGTAATCACATCATTATTTTAAACTTCTTATCTGCAGCAAGAGGAGAAAGTGCCGGTGATCGGATGATCATCAATGTTAAGATTAGAGTTTTTAAAACAAATAAATTGCTTTCAAAACATTGTGCACTTGAGATGATGGATCACTGATCAGACTCATGTTTTCTTTTGTACAGATCACACTATGGCTTGTCAATCATCCTTCAACAACTGCTCCAATGTCGGCTGTTACCCAGCTATTAAACTGCAGTCGGACGCTTGCAAGAAAGGGTCATGCTGCAATTCTGTTTGTGGTGATCTCTGCAGTAACTCTTGCAACTGGGTCCCATCATGCAAATCTGTGTGTTCTAATCCCTGCATCAGTGTCTCATCATGCAATTCTGGGTCCTCATGCGGTTCTGTTTGTGCTAATCCCTGCATCAGTGTCTCATCATGCAGTTCTGGGTCCTCATGCGGTTCTGTTTGTTCTAATCCCTGCATCAGTGTCTCATCATGCAATTCTGGGTCCTCATGCGGTTCTGTTTGTGCTAATCCCTGCATCAGTGTCTCATCATGCAATTCTGGGTCCTCATGCGGTTCTGTTTGTGCTATTCCCTGAATCAGTGTCCCATCATGCTGTGATTATGATTGCAAGAAAGCGTCATGCTGCAATTCTGTTTGCGGTAACTCCTGCAACAGTGTCTCATCATGCTGTGATTATGGTCATAAGGCTGTCGTCATCCAGGATGGCTGCAATCGCAGTGGAGCGTGTGGAGGACATCTGCATGGCTGCTTCAAGGACGCGTGCTGCAAACCAGCTTGTAATCACTGCCCATACCAGTAACCAACATCATGCCAGCTGTTCAGTCAAGAATGATGCAGAATGTTTTTGTTGAGCTTCATCGTTTAATAAAGCAATATCTGAAATAAAGTCATTATAAAGAAATAAAATATTTGTAAATTGATCATTTCTGCAGTAGTAAACTTTCTAGCACAGAGAATGGAACTCAGTTTAAAAAAATACATTGACCACAACATTACAAACTCTGTCTTAAACACATTTTACTTCTGTAATGTGGGGGAAGAAATATTTTATCAAGTTAAATGTTGATTTAGACTTTACAGTCTGCTGTAGTAGTTCATCTTTACATGCACAGTGTGTCCAAATCCATGTGCTAATAGACCCAGTGTTGTACTGTAAACTTTAACATAAGATCACTGTACTTCCTCTAAACACTCTTAATATAATGTTTTATTTTACTGTTCACGTGCCAGTTATCATTGATGGACTGGATGGTTCATCATCAAAGAGAAAGTGTCAGATTAAGTTTCGTTGACGTCCGATAAAAGGGGGCGCTAATGCAATATATTTTCTTATAATAAACCGAAACTGACGCGAGGGAGAGTGAGCTCATGATGGCAACCAAATAAAAGCTGTTGGGAGAAGCTAAAAAAAGTCCTTAACAGAGACAGACGCTACAAAATGTCAAATATAACAGAGATGTTTGTCAATAGTGCTGCAGGCAGCAGTAACTCTAATCTTGAGTCTGATGAGGGAGAAACAGCAGCAGTTGATTCTGATGAGTCACCTGTCAGGACAGTTACATCAGGTTATCTTTTCCCCTTCTCTCTTACTATAGACCGTTTCAACGGCAAGAACAAAACGTATAAAATAATAAACCACAGACATGTATAAATACATAGACGCTTTGACATTGGCCGCTTCTGTCCGTTGCTGTGATCATCGTCAACGCGTCCGCCATATTGACTAGGTCATGAGTCCCCTTAAATCAAGTGTAACTAAACTGAAGAGCTGCCATTTTTTAAGATTAAAAATAAAATGTTTCTATTTATCAATTGATATCAGTTTTTTATGACCTGCCTGGTGTCCAAAACAATCTCCAGTTACGTAAAATCTCGATAGTGCAGCAAGATAACTATTAAAAAATTATTTATTTAATAAAGAATTGCAAGAGCTGCACATTTGTCATGTATAATTTGGGCTTTTTAACTTTTTGGTTAAAAACTGTGGAGGCATCCCTACAATATAATATAATTAATTTCACAACAAATAAAATAAAGTCTTCTAACTGAGGAAAGGCTTTTCTGTGTTTTTCTCACAGTTTTTGTTTTTCTTGGGCTTCAGGTCAGAACATACCTCATTCTCTTTGAAATACTGGAAAAATAGTAATGTGCATCTTATTAATCTAATAATCTACTAATTATTACGAATCTTAAAAATCATAATAATCTATTTGAGAAAACAAACAGGAAAATACAAATCACAGTGGCAGGCTGTGAATCTGTATTTTTTTTTACAGAATTACAATGTTGATATAAAATTATATATACTCCAAAAACAAACAATCAATGATAGATCCTCTCTGGTACAACAACAGTGCATTAAATATTTGTAATATAGTATAAAAATGAAATAGCAAAAAATATGTACAGTAGTATAACTATATGAATGACTATAGATAACAGTCAATAAAGTAAATCATAACAACAATAGCGATAAAATAAGTATTGTGTAGTAAAGAGTACCATAATATAATAGCATAACAGTAATAGATTGACAATAGTAAATTGTATAATAATAATAATAACAATAATGATACATTAGAATGAAGTTGGTTGGCATACTCGATTTTGAGTGAAAAACTGCAATATAAACGAATTATCTTGGTTACAGGCAATTTTGCTTATAATAGAAAATATGACAAAAGCTAAAATTATTTCTGAAAGAATTAAAAAACTTTCTTAAGTCTCGACTCACAGCTATTAATAGTCTGACTCCTACTGGCATAGTGTCAACAAAATGTTTTGATTACCAAATACAAAAAAAAATTACTTTTTAGTCTTACACGTGAAAGGTAATTTCCCGAGACATGTTTTCCTTTGTGCGGCGGCTTGCACAGCCCCAAGCAGCACACGAAACAGGCATTTTTCTCGAATCTAGTTATGAGAGTTATGAAAACGTTGACCAAGCCAAGATGGCAACGGCGTTTACGTATGATCCAGCGGCCAATGTCGCGTCTAGTTATTATATATAGTCAAGCCCGAAATTATTCATACCCCTGGCAAATTCTGACTTTCTTCTACAAATTCTACTTTTATTCAACCAGCAAGTTTTTTCTTGATTAGAAATGACACAGGCGTCTCCCAGAAGATAATAAGATGATGTACAAGAGGCATCATTGTTGAAAAAATTATTACTCATCTTTTATTTACATTTGAACAAAAAAGTGGCATGTCCAAAATGATTCACACCCTTCTCAGTAATCAATAGAAAAGCCTTTATTGGCAATTACAGCAATCAAACGCATCCTATAATTGCTGACTAGCTTTTGCATGTCTTCACTGTAGTATTTTTCCCATTCATCTTTAGCGATGAGCTCCAGCTCTTTCAGGTTGGAGGGTCTCCTTAACATCACCCTGATCTTTAGCTCCCTCCACAGATTCTCAATTGGATTTAAGTCAGGACTCTGGCTGGGCCACTGCAAAACATTAATGTTTTTGTCTGCTAACCATTTCTTCACAACTTTTGCTGTGTGTTTTGGGTCGTTATCGTGCTGAAATGTCCACTGGTGCCCAAGGCCAAGTTTCTCTGCAGACTGCCTGATGTTGTTGTTGAGAATTTTGATGTATTGCTCCTTTTTCATGGTGCCGTTTACTGTGAATAGGTCCCCTGGTCCACCGGCTGAAAAACACCCCCAAAACATTAGGTTCCCACCACCATGTTTAGACAGTGGGGATGGTGTTCTTAGGGTTGAAGGCTTCTCCTTTTTTACGTCAAATGAAGGCTACATCATTGTTGCCAAACAATTCAATTTTTGTTTCATCTGACCATAAAACAGAAGACCAGAAGTTTTCTTTGTCCAGATGAGCATTTGCAAAGGTCAAGCGGGCTTTTGTGTGCCTTATCTGGAGAAGTGGTGTCCTCCTTGGTCTGCGTCAGTTGAACCCAGCGGTGTGCAGTGTCCGTTGGACTGTCTGCCTTGAGATGTTGCCACCAGCAGAGCCCAGATTCATCAGGATGGCCTTGGTGGTGATCCTTGGATTCTTTTTTACCTCTCTCACTATCCTCCTGGCCAGCACAGGTGTCACTTTTGGCTTCCGACCACGTCCTCTGAGATTTTTCACAGTGCGGAACGTCTTGTATTTTGAATAATACTTTGCACTGTAGCCACTTGAACTTCAAAACATTTAGATATGGTCTTATAGCCCTTTCCTGACTTGTGAGCAGCCACAATGTGCAGCCGCAGGTCCCCAGTGAGCTCCTTTGTCTTAGCCATGACTGTCCACAAACCAACAGCAGAGAGCTTCTGTTTTTCACCTGTTGAGTTGATTAAAACAGCTCTTCCCAATGAATCAGGGTAATTAGGATGCTTTAGAACAGCGTGGACTAATAAAATGGTATAGAACTTTGGATTTTCCCATAGACTGTGACAGTTTGCAAAGGGTATGAAAAATTTTGGACATGCCACTTTTTGATCAAATGTAAATAAAAGATGAGTAATAATTTTTCCACAATGATGCCTCTTGTACATCGTCTTATTATCTTCTGGGAGACGCCTGTGTCATTTCTAATCAAGAAAAAACTTGCTGGTTGAATAAAAGTACCTTTAAGTCAGAATTTGCCAGGAGTATGAATAATTTCGGGCTTGACTGTATATGTCTATGTAATAAACATTTAATCGTGGCATGTAAAGTAACCCAGCCAATATCCAAATTTACACTCTTTCATCCCATTTTAAATTGCCCACAATCTGGTGACGAATTCGCATCAAAACAAACACAATTTAACAGGTTTATTGTGCTACGTGTCACTTTGTACAATCAGGTGTTCTCACATTATCTACAGCTGAAATTATAACAAAACATAGACTATAATTCTTCCCAAGATTGAGATAATATCACACAGACAACCATTGAACCATATGAATTCTCAAATTATAGAAAAGTTCTGTTGTTTCATGTTTTTCTAGATGCTAGGTTTATATTATCACAATATGTCAAATTATACATTTTTGCATTCTGCTCTTTTCATGTAGTTTAGTATTTTAGTTCAAACGATAATAAATTCATTTCAATCACCATATATTTTGTGATGTTATCTACTGTAAATGCAATACATTAACTTCTATAATACTGTGAGACTTTGATTTGTGTATCGGCTGTTTGTAGTTGTGATGGGACCTATTTGGGGAAAAATCCAGGAATGTTTTTACTCCCAGTCCGTCCCTGCAAGCACCTGTGTTTATGTATGTGTTTAATAATAAATACATAATGGTTTGTTACTTATTTGGCTACAGACCATGAACATGGGGACCTGGGTTTGGGTCTCAAATCCACACACCCCCTCGCCTTTACTATCCTGACCAATAATAGAATGCTAAAACTGAAGAAGAGTATTTTAATTAAGCTTGATATATAAATAAAAGATCATGGTATCTCCTCCTCCAAACAGATCCAATTTTCATTTCCATGATTCACCAGCAGGGAACTGAGTTAAATGTCAGACCTGAGGCAGCTCTGAGGGACAGAGAAACATACATTTTACAAACATGTTACATCTGCTCTCTTATTCATCAGCATGTGAATACAATTTACTAAACATGAGTCTATATACAAACTCTCATGTGTTGTTATGATCATTAATTGGATTTCCTTCTCACTGCTTTAGTTATTCTCTTGTGTCTAAACACTTCTACACAAACACAGACAGCAAGTACTGTTATATTTCCTCCCTCATAGTTTAGTATCATCATAATAAGATTTTTCTTAAGAAATGAATTAATCTGAATTATTCTTATGTTACAAATTGTCATAATTGTGTTAGAGTATACTGTCATCATCAAATGACCCACAATTTAGTTATGTAACAGTACATGTATTAGTGTATAGATTACAATGATGCAGTTATGAGCGGTGGATGGGTGGAGATGGAGAAGAGGTGTATATATACAGAGCTGATCAGAGGAGAAACATCAGAGATACAGAAGAGCTGCTTCCAGCAACACACAATTCAAACACAATAAGCAAAAGGATCTCATAACATGTAAGTAATCACATCATTATTTTAAACTTCTTATCTGCAGCTTGAGGAGAAAGTGCGGTGATCTGATGATCATCAATGTTAAGATTAGAGTTTTAAAACAAATAAATTGCTTTCAAAACATTGTGCACTTGAGATGATGGATTACTGATCAGACTCATGTTTTCTTTTGTGCAGATCACACTATGGCTTGTCAATCATCCTTCAACAACTGCTCCAATGTCGGCTGTTACCCAGCTATTAAACTGCAGTCGGACGCTTGCAAGAAAGGGTCATGCTGCAATTCTGTTTGTGGTGATCTTTGCAGTAACTCTTGCAACTGGGTCCCACCATGCAAATCTGTGTGTTCTAATCCCTGCATCAGTGTCTCATCATGCAGTTCTGGGTCCTCATGCGGTTCTGTTTGTGCTAATCCCTGCATCAGTGTCCCATCATGCAGTTCTGGGTCCTCATGCGGTTCTGTTTGTGCTAATCCCTGCATCAGTGTCCCATCATGCAGTTCTGGGTCCTCATGCGGTTCTGTTTGTTCTAATCCCTGCATCAGTGTCCCATCATGCAATTCTGGGTCCTCATGTGGTTCTGTTTGTGCTATTCCCTGCATCAGTGTCCCATCATGCTGTGATTATGATTGCAAGAAAGTGTCATGCTGCAATTCTGTTTGTGGTAACTCCTGCAACAGTGTCTCATCATGCTGTGATTATGGTCATAAGGCTGTCGTCATCCAGGATGGCTGCAATCGCAGTGGAGCGTGTGGAGGACATCTGCATGGCTGCTTCAAGGAGGCGTGCTGCAAACCAGCTTGTAATCACTGCCCATACCAGTAACCAACATCATGCCAGCTGTTCAGTCAAGAATAATGCAGAATGTTATTGCTGAGCTTCATCATTTAAAAAATCCAAAAGAATAATGCTTAAAGTGCAAAGAAACAACAAATCGGAAATAAAGTGATCATAAAGAATTGAAATATGTGTTGATTGATTATTTCTGCAGTAGTAAACTTTCTAGCAGAGAGCATGGAACTCAGTTTAAAAAAAGACTTTGACCACAACTTTACAAATTCTGTCTAAAACACATTTCACTTCTGTAATGTGGAGGGAGTAATATTTTATCAAGTTAAATTTTGATTGAGACTTTACAGTCTGCTGTAGTAGTAGATCTTTACATGCACAGTGTGTCCAAATCCATGTGCTAATAGACCCAGTGTTGTACTGTATACTTTAACACAAGATCACTGTACATCCTCTAAAAACTCTTAATATAATGTTATTTTATTCAACGATCATCATTTGACATTTAAAAGATTTAGGAGCGGCATCATAATTTTTTGTACGATTCACATTGTATGAATTCCTACAGATTAGCCACCTCATAAAATACTTACAAATTCCCATTAAGCACATACTGTACTTATAATAATAAGGTATATGTTCAAAATAATACACTCACTTATTTTAATTAATTCCAATGATTCAATCAAGCTAAAACCTTTTTAGACCAGTTTACATACAAATACACCAGTTACAACAGCAAAATATACCTGATAAAATCATATAATAGTTTAAATCTAAAACTCATTGTCACGGTCCTGTCTGTGTTTCCCTAGTTCCTGTCCTGTCTCTGCTCCCCCTTCTGGACATTTGCATTTCTGAACTCCAATTTCTCACAATATTAGACTGATTTCTGAAGGATCATGTGACACTTAAGACTGGAGTGACAGCTGATAAACAATTCAGCTTTTGCATCACAGGAATAAATGATAATTTGAGGTATATTAATATAAAAAACATTTTTTATATTGTAATAACTTTTTGCAATATTAATATTTTTTTCTGTATTTTTGATCAAATAAATGCTGCCTTGATGAGCGTATGAGACTTCTTTAAAAAACATTACAAGTCTTACTGATCCCAAACTTTTGAGCAGGGATGAATATATATATATATATATATTTTGAGACTTTAGGCTTGATTTCACAGACAGAGTCACATATGATTAAACGGAGACTGGTGTTATTTAGCACATCCATAAAGAACATCAGTTCATGTTTTAAAGTAATCACATGTCTGTGCACATGCTACAGACATATAAGAGTTTTGGCACATGTGAGTCTCAGTTTGAGTCCCAAATTTACACCTGTCACGGAGCCTGACATCCCACCTTCAGCATCAGATTCTCTCACCACAGTTACACGATCTGCTTCAAAAGTCCGGGGAACTCACGCACCTGTTTCACATTACCTGCGGTGATCTTGATTCACCCGCACCTGTTCACGATTACCTGGACTCTATGTATAACCTGTGTTTGTCTTGCATCTTTGTCCGGTATTGTTGTTATCATAGCGTGTCATTCTGTTACCTGTTTACTACCTGTTGTTGGATTCATGTATGTTACCTGTATTGAACCTTATGCGTTGGATTATTGCACCAGTCAAGGATTGGTTATCTGTTTGCCTTACCTGCTTTAAAGTAAAGCTTGATCTTGATTTTACTCTTGTGTCTGAACTCGTATCTGGACCACTAACAACACCCCCCTCGCCTCTACTATCCTGCCTAATAATAAAATGTTAAAAACTAAATAAAATCAGTTAGCTTGATATGCAAATAAATGATTATCTCACTCCAGGAGACATATATTCAGCATCTTTACTTGCATGATTCACCAAGAGGAAACTTAAAGCTTGAGTCAAATGTCAGACCCGAGACACTCTGTGAACATCAACACTAATGATCATGTGAATATAATTTACTAAACATGACTCTATATACAAACTCTCATGTGTTGTTATGATGATTAATTGGATTTTCTTCTCATTGCTTTAGTTATTCTCTTGTGTCTAAACACTTCAAACACAGACGTCATGTACTGATTATATTTCCTCCCTCATAGTTTAGTATCATCATAACAAGATTTTTGTTGAGAAATGAATTCATCTGATTAATTCTTATGTTACAAATTGTCATAATTGTGTTAGAGTATACTGTCATCATTAAAATGACACAAATCATTAAAATGACCCACAATTTAGTTATGTAACAGTGCATGAATTAGTGTATAGATTACAATGATGCAGTTATAAGCGGTGGATGGGTGGAGATGGAGAAGAGGTGTATATATACAGAGCTGATCAGAGGAGAAACATCAGAGATACAGAAGAGCTGCTTCCAGCAACACACAATTCAAACACAATAAGCAAAAGGATCTCATAACATGTAAGTAATCACATCATTATTTTAAACTTCTTATCTGCAGCTTGAGGAGAGAGCGTGCGGTGATCTGATGATCATCAATGTTAAGATTAGAGTTTTAAAACAAATAAATTGCTTTCAAAACATTGTGCACTTGAGATGATGGATCACTGATCAGACTCATGTTTTCTTTTGTACAGATCACACTATGGCTTGTCAATCATCCTTCAACAACTGCTCCAATGTCGGCTGTTACCCAGCTATTAAACTGCAGTCGGACGCTTGCAAGAAAGGGTCATGCTGCAATTCTGTTTGTGGTGATCTTTGCAGTAACTCTTGCAACTGGGTCCCATCATGCAAATCTGTTTGTTCTAATCCCTGCATCAGTGTCCCATCATGCAGTTCTGGGTCCTCATGCGGTTCTGTTTGTGCTAATCCCTGCATCAGTGTCTCATCATGCAGTTCTGGGTCCTCATGCGGTTCTGTTTGTGCTAATCCCTGCATCAGTGTCTCATCATGCAGTTCTGGGTCCTCATGCGGTTCTGTTTGTGCTAATCCCTGCATCAGTGTCCCATCATGCAATTCTGGGTCCTCATGCGGTTCTGTTTGTGCTATTCCCTGCATCAGTGTCCCATCATGCTGTGATTATGATTGCAAGAAAGCGTCATGCTGCAATTCTGTTTGCGGTAACTCCTGCAACAGTGTCCCATCATGCTGTGATTATGGTCATAAGGCTGTCGTCATCCAGGATGGCTGCAATCGTAGTGGAGCGTGTGGAGAACATCTGCATGGCTGCTTCAAGGAGGCGTGCTGCAAACCAGCTTGTAATCACTGCCCATACCAGTAACCAACATCATGCCAGCTGTTCAGTCAAGAATGATGCAGAATATTATTGCTGAGCTTCATCATTTAATAAAGCAAATTCTGAAATAAAGTCATTATAAAGAAATGAAATATTTGTGGATTGATTATTTCTGCAGTAGTAAACTTTCTAGCAGAGAGCATGGAACTCAGTTTAAAAAAAATACATTGACCACAACTTTACAAACTCTGTCTAAAACACAATTCACTTCTGTAATGTAATGGGAGTAATATTTTATCAAGTTACATTTTGATTTAGACTTTACTGTCTGCTGTAGTAGTTCATCTTCACATGCACAGTGTGTCCAAATCCATGTGCTAATAGACCCAGTGTTGTACTGTATACTTTAACATAAGATCACTGTACTTCATCTGAAAACTCTTAATATAATGTTATTTTATTCAACGATCATCGTTTGACATTTAAAAGATTTAGGGGCGGCATCATTATTTTTTGAACAATTGACATTGTATGAATTCCTACAGATTAGCCACCTCATAAAATACTTACAAATTCCCATTAAGCACATACTGTACTTATAATAATAAGGTATATGTTCAAAATAATACACTCACTTATTTTAATTAATTCCAATGATTCAATCAAGCTAAAACCTTTTTAGACCAGTTTACATACAAATACACCAGTTACAACAGCAAAATATACCTGATAAAATCATATAATAGTTTAAATCTAAAACTCATTGTCACGGTCCTGTCTGTGTTTCCCTAGTTCCTGTCCTGTCTCTGCTCCCCCTTCTGGACATTTGCATTTCTGAACTCCAATTTCTCACAATATTAGACTGATTTCTGAAGGATCATGTGACACTTAAGACTGGAGTGACAGCTGATAAACAATTCAGCTTTTGCATCACAGGAATAAATTATAATTTGAGGTATATTAATATAAAAAACATTTTTTATATTGTAATAACTTTTTGCAATATTAATATTTTTTTCTGTATTTTTGATCAAATAAATGCTGCCTTGATGAGCGTATGAGACTTCTTTAAAAAACATTACAAGTCTTACTGATCCCAAACTTTTGAGCGGGGATGAATATATATATATATATATATATATATATATATATATATATATATATATATATATATATATATATTTTTGAGACTTTAGGCTTGATTTCACAGACAGGGTCACATATGATTAAACGGAGACTGGTGTTATTTAGCACATCCATAAAGAACATCACTTCATGTTTTAAAGTAATCACATGTCTGTGCACATGCTACAGACATATAAGAGTTTTGGCACATGTGAGTCTCGGTTTGAGTCCTAAATTTACACCCCCCCTCGCCTCTACTATCCTGCCCAATAATAAAATGTTAAATGCTAAATAAAATCAGTTAGCTTGATATGCAAATAAATGATTATTTCACTCCAGCGGACATTGTCATGATTCCACCTTGCACCTTTTGTTTGGACTTCGTTTTCCACTCTGCACCTCCCTCTGGACTCAATTTCCCATAATGCATTTCACCCGCTCACCTGTTCACCATTTGTAATCTTGTGATCACCAGTTATTTTGTTATCACCCGCACCTGTTTTCTGTTTCCCGAGAGTTCTGCCGCGGCCAAGATGGCCGCTCCCCAGTGTTCTGCCACGGCCAAGATGGCCGCTCCCCAGTGTTCCGCCGCGACCAAGATGGCCACCTCCGAGTGTTCCGCCGCGGCCAAGATGGCCGCCTCCGAGTGTTCCGCCGCGGCCAAGATGGCCGCCTCTGATTGTTTCGTCCCGGCCAAGATGTCTGGTCCAGAGCCCCATGTCCCGGCCAAGATGGCCGGAACACTCGCAATTCCCAGAGTTCCCAGACTCTGCCCTAGAATTCCCAGAGTTCCCAGACTCTGCCCTAGAATTCCCAGAGTTCCCAGACTCTGCCCTAGAATTCCCAGAGTTCCCAGACTCTGCCCTAGAATTCCCAGAGTTCCCAGACTCTGCCCTAGAATTCCCAGAGTTCCCAGACTCTGTCCTAGAATCCCCAGACTCCGCTCTAGAGTTCCCAGACTCAGTCCCCGCTCATATGGTCGCCCCCTCTAAATATTTCCCCATGTCATCTCAAGAGATCCCTACCTTGTATTCCCTTAGTTCAGTGACTACTAGCAGGCTTAGTTCTTCACCTGTGGGAGTGTCTAGTCAGCCCTCAAGTGACACCAGTGTGTCTTTATCCATCGCTCCAAGTCAGTCAAGGACAATGTTTGCAACTTCTAGTTATGCCCCGGTGCAGACAGGAAGTAGTGATGGGGATCTCTCTTGTCCCAAGTCTCAGGGTACCTTTGCTCAGGTTGCTTCTGCTACAAGGTATGTAAATGTTGCAGTAACTTCACCACAAGATGTTTCTACCCAATCTGGGAGCTATCAGGGTTTATATAGACCAGTTGCTCTAGTTGTTGCGTCACCCCAAATGGGACCTTCCAGTCAGTTTGCAGTTGCCCAGGGAGGAAGTAGTGCTTATAGTGGTACCCTTGCCCAATCTCAAGTCAGCTCTAGGAAACGTGTTTTGGAAGACTTTAGTAGTTTCAGTGGTCCTGTCCAGCCTCAAGGTACCTTTAGCCAGTTTGCTTCTGGATCTCCTTCCAAGTTTAGTTCCTCACAGCTAGTTTCTAGTCAGTCCACAAGTGATCCAGATTTATTTTAGCAGGCGTTAGGCGCTTTGACTCTCAGGCCAAGAGTAGCTCTGACAGTGGGTCTTCACAGCAACTTAGTGTTCCCAGTCAGCTTGCCAGCAGGTCTCGTATACATGCAAAGCTTTTGTCTTCGGCTGGAAGACTCTCCAGCCAGAGTGCTAGCAGTCAGGCTTTCCAAAGCCAGCAGGCAGCAATTATGGGCAGTTCTAGACCACCAGTGACAGGAAGTTCTAGTCAGTTGGTTTCTGCACAGGGAGGTAATGGAACTCTTGGTGATTTGTCCCTACAGTCTCAAAGTATCTCAAGTCAGTATACCCCTGAATATTCTACTCTTGTTTCCTTGCCTGCAGCTGTTTCTAGCCAGTCCACTGACAGTAATGCGTCCCAGAATTTGTATGCTTCTAGCTCCCAAGGGGGTTTTAGTCAGTTGACCATTTTTCATACCTCTGGTCTGGCACAGGGTGCAAGTAGTTTTCCTAGCAATTCATATATGCAGTCTCAACGCAGCCCCAGGCAATTTAACTTTGGTTCTTCTCAGTTGGCGCAGTGGCTTCACCCCAGACCTAGTAGTTATAGGCAAGCTGCTGAATCCCTGTCCCAGGGCCAAACTCCTCAAAAATGGCACCCATCTGTCTCTAGTTTGTGTCTAAGTAGTCAGACCTCTGGTGCAGTGTCACAAAGCAGGTTTCCCCCTCAAAGTGCCCCAGCTCCTAGTAATCCCTCCACTGTAGACTGTCCAAGCCTGTTTGCTCCTGGGAAGTCCTGTTCAAAGTCATCTGTCGCTAGTTTGTCCCTAGGTAGTCAGTCCGTCTCCTCTGGGCCCTCTGTTCCCGTCTCCTCTGGGCCCCCAGTTCCCGTCTCCTCTGGGCCCCCAGTTCCCGTCTCCTCTGGGCCCCCAGTTCCCATCTCCTCTGGGCCCCCAGTTCCCGTCTCCTCTGGGCCCCCTGTTCCCGTCTCCTCAGGGCCCCCTGTTCCCGTCTCCTCTGGGCCCCCTGTTCCCGGCGCCTCTGGGCCCCCTGTTCCCGGCCCCAGAGCGGTCACAGCCACCACAGTCTGCCCCAGAGCGGTCACAGCCGCCACAGTCTGCCCCAGAGCGGTCAGAGCCCCAGCCGCCAGCGCCGCCGCAGCCAGCCCCAGCGCCGCCACAGCTGCCACAGTCTGCCCCAGAGCGGCCGCAGCCAGAGCCCGAGCCTCCAGAGTCAGAGCCAAAGCCCGAGCCTCCAGAGCCAGAGCCTCCAGAGCCAGAGCCTCCAGAGCCAGAGCCCGAGCCTCCAGAGCCAGAGCCCGTGCCTCCAGAGCCCGAGCCTCCTGACTCCGAGCCTCCTGACCCCGAGCCTCCGGACCCCGAGCGCCCGCCCAGCCTCCCTCTCCCCCTCCGTGGATCTTGTGGCGCGAGGACGCGCCTTCCGGGGGGAGGGGGGTACTGTCATGATTCCACCTTGCACCTTTTGTTTGGACTTCGTTTTCCACTCTGCACCTCCCTCTCGACTCAATTTCCCATAATGCATTTCACCCACTCACCTGTTCACCATTTGTAATCTTGTGATCACCAGTTATTTTGTTATCACCCGCACCTGTTTTCTGTCATTATGGGTTTATTGTTTGTATTATTTAAAGCCTGCTTTTAGTTTTAGTCTTTGTCTGGTGTTGTTGTTCTTTTTGGTTGTGTGGGGTTAATTTATTCGTCTAGTGATTCTTGGATTCTCGGATATTATTCTGTGCCTGTTATTATCTGCCTGTGACTACTCCCTCTTAAGTGAGGTCTGTATGAGATGTAAACCTGCTCCTGAAGTTCAGTAAAAGACTTGTTTGAGATTATCTCGTGTGTTGTCTAATCTGACCCTGCACGGTAACAGACATATATTCAACATCTCTACTTGCATGATTCACCAGGAGGAAACTTAAAGCTTGAGTCAAATGTCAGACCCGAGACACTCTGTGAACATCAACACTAATGATCATGTGAATATAATTTACTAAACATGACTCTATATACAAACTCTCATGTGTTGTTATGATCATTAATTGGATTTTCTTCTCATTGCTTTAGTTATTCTCTTGTGTCTAAACACTTCTACACAAACACAGACGTCATGTACTGATTATATTTCCTCCCTCATAGTTTAGTATCATCATAACAAGATTTTTGTTGAGAAATGAATTCATCTGATTAATTCTTATGTTACAAATTGTCATAATTGTGTTAGAGTATACTGTCATCATTAAAATGACACAAATCATTAAAATGACCCACAATTTAGTTATGTAACAGTACATGAATTAGTGTATAGATTACAATGATGCAGTTATGAAGGTGGATGGGTGGAGATGGAGAAGAGGTGTATATATACAGAGCTGATCAGAGGAGAAACATCAGAGATACAGAAGAGCTGCTTCCAGCAACACACAATTCAAACACAATAAGCAAAGGATCTCATAACATGTAAGTAATCACATCATTATTTTAAACTTCTTATCTGCAGCTTGGGAGAACATGCGGTGATCTGATGATCATCAATGTTATGATTAGAGTTTTAAAACAAATAAATTGCTTTCAAAACATTGTGCACTTGAGATGATGGATTACTGATCAGACTCATGTTTTTTTTTTTGTGCAGATCACACTATGGCTTGTCAATCATCCTTCAACAACTGCTCCAATGTCGGCTGTTACCCAGCTATTAAACTGCAGTCGGACGCTTGCAAGAAAGGGTCATGCTGCAATTCTGTTTAATGGTGATCTTTGCAGTAACTCTTGCAACTGGGTCCCATCATGCAAATCTGTTTGTTCTAATCCCTGCATCAGTGTCCCATCATGCAGTTCTGGGTCCTCCTGCGGTTCTGTTTGTTCTAATCCCTGCATCAGTGTCTCATCATGCAATTCTGGGTCCTCATGCGGTTCTGTTTGTTCTAATCCCTGCATCAGTGTCCCATCATGCAATTCTGGGTCCTCATGCGGTTCTGTTTGTTCTAATCCCTGCATCAGTGTCCCATCATGCAATTCTGGGTCCTCATGCGGTTCTGTTTGTTCTAATCCCTGCATCAGTGTCTCATCATGCAATTCTGGGTCCTCATGCGGTTCTGTTTGTGCTATTCCCTGCATCAGTGTCCCATCATGCTGTGATTATGATTGCAAGAAAGCGTCATGCTGCAGTTCTGTTTGTGGTAACTCCTGCAACAGTGTCTCATCATGCTGTGATTATGGTCATAAGGCTGTCGTCATCCAGGATGGCTGCAATCGCAGTGGAGCGTGTGGAGGACATCTGCATGGCTGCTTCAAGGAGGCGTGCTGCAAACCAGCTTGTAATCACTGCCCATACCAGTAACCAACATTATGCCAGCTGTTCAGTCAAGAATGATGCAGAATGTTATTGTTGAGCTTTATCATTTAATAAAGCAAATTCTGAAATAAAGTCATTATAAAGAAATGAAATATTTGTGGATTGAGCATTTTTTGCAGTAGTAAACTTTCTAGCAGAGAGCATGGAACTCAGTTTAAAAAAAAAACACATTGACCACAACTTTACAAACTCTGTCTAAAACACATTTCACTTCTGTAATGCGGAGGGAGTAATATTTTATCAAGTTAAATTTTGATTGAGACTTTACAGTCTGCTGTAGTAGCAGATCTTCACATGCACAGTGTCTCCAAATCCATGTGCTAATAGACCCAGTGTTGTACTGTATACTTTAACACAAGATCACTGTACTTCATCTGAAAACTCTTAATATAATGTTATTTTATTCAACGATCATCGTTTGACATTTAAAAGATTTAGGGGCGGCATCATTATTTTTTGAACAATTGACATTGTATGAATTCCTACAGATTAGCCACCTCATAAAATACTTACAAATTCCCATTAAGCACATAATGTACTTATGATAATAAGGTATATGTTCAAAATAATACACTCACTTATTTTAATTAATCCCAATAATTCAAACAAGCTAAAACCTTTATAGACCAGTTTACATACAAATACACCAGTTACAACAGCAAAATATACCTGATAAAATCATACAATAGTTTAAATCTAAAACTCATTATCACGGTCCTGTCTGTGTTTCCCTAGTTCCTGTCCTGTCTCTGCTCCCCCTTCTGGACATTTGCATTTCTGAACTCCAATTACTCACAATATTAGAATGATTTCTGAAAGATCATGTGACACTTAAGACTGGAGTGACAGCTGATAAACAATTCAGCTTTGCATCACAGGAATAAATTATAATTTGAGGTATATTAATATAAAATAAAAATTTTTATATTGTAATAACTTTTTGCAATATTACTGTTTTTTCTTTGTTTTTGATCAAATAAATGCTGCCTTGATGAGCGTATAAGACTTCCTTAAAAAACATTACAAGTCTTACTGATCCCAAACTTTTGAGCAGGGATGAATATATATATATATATTTTGAGACTTTAGGCTTGATTTCACAGACAGGGTCACATATGATTAAACGGAGACTGGTGTTATTTAGCACATCCATAAAGAACATCACTTCATGTTTTAAAGTAATCACATGTCTGGGCACATGCTACAGACATATAAGAGTTTTGGCACATGTGAGTCTCGGTTTGAGTCCCAAATTTACACCCCCCTCGCCTCTACTATCCTGCCCAATAATAAAATGTTAAAAACTAAATAAAATCAGTTAGCTTGTATGCAAATAAATGATTATCTCACTCCAGGATACATATATTCAGCATCTCTACTTGCATGATTCACCAGGAGGAAACTTAAAGCTTGAGTTAAATGTCAGACCCGAGACACTCTGTGAACATCAACACTAATGATCATGTGAATATAATTTACTAAACATGACTCTATATACAAACTCTCATGTGTTGTTATGATCATTAATTGGATTTTCTTCTCATTGCTTTAGTTATTCTCTTGTGTCTAAACACTTCAAACACAGACGTCATGTACTGATTATATTTCCTCCCTCATAGTTTAGTATCATCATAACAAGATTTTTGTTGAGAAATGAATTCATCTGATTAATTCTTATGTTACAAATTGTCATAATTGTGTTAGAGTATACTGTCATCATTAAAATGACACAAATCATTAAAATGACCCACAATTTAGTTATGTAACAGTACATGTATTAGTGTATAGATTACAATGATGCAGTTATGAGCGGTGGATGGGTGGAGATGGAGAAGAGGTGTATATATACAGAGCTGATCAGAGGAGAAACATCAGAGATACAGAAGAGCTGCTTCCAGCAACACACAATTCAAACACAATAAGCAAAAGGATCTCATAACATGTAAGTAATCACATCATTATTTTAAACTTCTTATCTGCAGCTTGAGGAGAACGTGCCGGTGATCTGATGATCATCAATGTTAAGATTAGAGTTTTTAAAACAGATAAATTGCTTTCAAAACATTGTGCACTTGAGATGATGGATTACTGATCAGACTCATGTTTTCTTTTGTACAGATCACACTATGGCTTGTCAATCATCCTTCAACAACTGCTCCAATGTCGGCTGTTACCCAGCTATTAAACTGCAGTCGGACGCTTGCAAGAAAGGGTCATGCTGCAATTCTGTTTGTGGTGATCTCTGCAGTAACTCTTGCAACTGGGTCCCATCATGCAAATCTGTGTGTTCTAATCCCTGCATCAGTGTCTCATCATGCAGTTCTGGGTCCTCATGCGGTTCTGTTTGTTCTAATCCCTGCATCAGTGTCTCATCATGCAATTCTGGGTCCTCATGCGGTTCTGTTTGTTCTAATCCCTGCATCAGTGTCTCATCATGCAATTCTGGGTCCTCATGCGGTTCTGTTTGTGCTAATCCCTGCATCAGTGTCCCATCATGCAATTCTGGGTCCTCATGCGGTTCTGTTTGTGCTATTCCCTGCATCAGTGTCCCATCATGCAATTCTGGGTCCTCATGCAATTCTGTTTGTGGTAACTCCTGCAACGGTGTCTCATCATGCTGTGATTATGGTCATAAGGCTGTCATCATCCAGGATGGCTGCAATCGCAGTGGAGCGTGTGGAGAACATCTGCATGGCTGCTTCAAGGAGGCATGCTGCAAACCAGCTTGTAATCACTGCCCATACCAGTAACCAACATTATGCCAGCTGTTCAGTCAAGAATGATGCAGAATGTTATTGTTGAGCTTTATCATTTAATAAAGCAAATTCTGAAATAAAGTCATTATAAAGAAATGAAATATTTGTGGATTGAGCATTTTTTGCAGTAGTAAACTTTCTAGCAGAGAGCATGGAACTCAGTTTAAAAAAAAAATACATTGACCACAACTTTACAAACTCTGTCTAAAACACATTTCACTTCTGTAATGTGGAGGGAGTAATATTTTATCAAGTTAAATTTTGATTGAGACTTTACAGTCTGCTGTAGTAGTAGATCTTCACATGCACAGTGTCTCCAAATCCATGTGCTAATAGACCCAGTGTTGTACTGTATACTTTAACATAAGATCACTGTACTTCATCTGAAAACTCTTAATATAATGTTATTTTATTCAACGATCATCGTTTGACATTTAAAAGATTTAGGGGCGGCATCATTATTTTTTGAACAATTGACATTGTATGAATTCCTACAGATTAGCCACCTCATAAAATACTTACAAATTCCCATTAAGCACATTCAATTCAATTCAATTCAATTCAATTTTATTTGTATAGCGCTTTTCACAAAGGACATTGTATCAAAGCAGCTTTACATGTAATGACATAGCAGTCAGTGGTCAGGGATTCAAAAAAACTCTTTAGGAGAGAAAAAAACCCCTGACATGACGTGTTATAGGTGCAATCCGGAATAGGGGACACAAATTGCCATTGATCGCATCCATAACTCACTATGCAGTTTACAGGATACAGATACAGACATTATAAGATACAGAACTTCACTATAAGAGAGTTAATAAAAATGTTATATGTTAAGTGTAATGTGGTTAATTTGATTTTAATGTAGCAGGTGCGGAGGTTGTCCTGGGTAGTCGTCATGAAGCAGCACCAGGGTGGGCATCAGGTGGGGGCAGTGTTAGCCAGCTGGAACTCATTCCTCAGGATACCTCGGAGAAAGGGATAGGGGATAGAGAGAGAGAGAGAGAGGAGAGAGGAGAGAGAGGAAGGGACAAAACAGAATTAAGCGTGGCAGCCATTCCCTATGTTGGTTGTAAGCAGTTTTATGTGATATCACATGCAGTATGTATTATGTGTGTGTGTACCGGTTCCAGTTGAGGTTAACTATTGCGGCCTTAGAGAGTTGGGTCAAAGATTATGTGAATGCAAGTGTAAACAGATAAGTCTTTAATGTAGTTTTAAACTGTTCGACTGTGTCTGAGTCCCGGACTTTACTGGGAAGGTTATTCCATAGTTTAGGAGCTAAGTAGGAGAAAGATCTGCCACCTTTAGATTTCTTTGATATTCTTGGAACTATTAAGAGCCCGTTGTTTTGTGAACGTAATGTCCGTGATGGGTTGTATGCTGATAATAGTTCACGGAGGTATAGAGGTGCTAAGCCATTTAGTGCTTTGTATGTCATTAACAGAATTTTAAAATCGATGCGATATTTTACAGGTAGACAGTGCAGTGTTGCTAGGAGTGGACTAATGTGGTCATACTTTTTTGATCTAGTGAGGACTCTAGCAGCTGCATTTTGAACCAACTGAAGCTTATTTATTTGCTTTGCATGACATCCCCAGTAATGAATTACAGTAGTCGATTCTGGAGGTCATAAAGTGGATTAGTTTCTCTATATCCGAGAAAGACAGCATATGGCATCTTTGAAATATTTCTAAGGTGAAAAAATGCAGTTCGGCATGTATTAGAAATGTGACCATCGAAAGACAGATTCTTATCTAGAATCACACCTAGGTTCTTGACTCTTGGAAGAAGGGACAATGGTGCAACCTTCTATAGAGAAGTTGTGGGCTATTGTGTGTCGTGTTTGGAGCTATTAGGTTCAATAATCAAAATCTCTGTCTTGTTGGAGTTAAGTAGAAGGAAGTTGTTTGCCATCCATTTTCTAATATCGTTAATACAGTCTATTAGCTTAGTAAAACGGTGGGGTTTGTTAGGTTCTGAGGAAATATAGAGCTGGGTATCGTCAAGCGTAGCAGTGGAAGTTGATGTCGTGTTTCTTAATAATATCTCCGGGGTAGCATAATATAGTGCGAAGACAATTGGGCCAAGAACTGATCCCTGTGGTATGCCGTATTTTACCTGAGAGTAGTAGGATTTTTCATCGTTGGCATACACAAATTGGTAGCGATCAGTTAAATAAGATTTAAACCAGGCTAAGGCTTGACCATTAATGCCAACATGGTTTTCAGTCTATCGAGTAGGATTGTATGATCTATTGTATCAAAGCGCTGCACTGAGGTCGAGTAATATAAGAATAGATGTCTGCGCTGCGATCTGATGCTAAAAGGAGGTCATTTGTCACTCAGAGCATAGCTGTTTCTGTACTGTGATGAGGCCTGAATCCTGATTGAAATTTTTCATAAATGCTATTTTCGGCTAGGAATGTCTGTAGTTGTTTGGACACAACCTTTTCTAGTATTTTTCGATAAGAAAGGAGATTCGAGATTGGTCTGAAGTTGGATAGGTCTCCTTGGTCAAGATTAGGTTTTAATGAGAGGCTTAATAACTGCCATTTTAAAGGCAGCTGGGGCGTAGCCTAGTTCTAAGGATGAGTTAATAATGTTGAGTACAGGTTCGAGACTGCAGAAAAACTTCTTTTAGTAGTTTTGTTGGGATGGGATCTATTATACAGGATGAAGATTTAGATGAATTTATTATTTTTGTGAGTTCATCCATTTTAATAGCATTAAATGATTCTAGTTGTACTAATGGTATGAAGCGGGACGGTATACTATGCGATATATGTTACCGAACAGAAGGGACGGAGTCAGCGGATGCAAAACAAAGGTATCTTTAATGAAAACTAACACAAGATGATAAATCAAAACAGGAATGAAACTTAAACAAATACTGTCCTTGGAAGTGCTGATGGGTAATGGTGAACAAGGAAGAGAGCGAGAAAGGCGACCGAAGAAGATGAGGCGCGAAGATGAATCCACAGGCAGTTGTAGTAACACACAGGTATTAGTCCGGGTAACAAACGTTTAGACAGGACAGTGACTGGTAGGGGGTGAGTGTCCTTTATACAAGAGTGGTGATGACGGTCAGGTGTTGGTGATGATGACAAAGAACAACAGGTGTGCGGAGGTGCAGGGTGACATGGGAAGTGCAGTTTAAACACACGAAGACAGGTGACATCATTGACAGTACCCCGGTGGCGATCCCTCGCGCCCAAGATCCTGGAGGGGAGGAGGGAGGCTGGGTGGGTGAGTGAGTCAGGAGGCTCGGGGTCAGGATCAGGAGGCTCGGGGTCAGGATCAGGAGGCTCGGGGTCAGGGTCAGGAGGCTCGGGGTCAGGGTCAGGAGGCTCGGGATCAGGGTCAGGAGGCTCGGGGTCAGGGTCTGGAGGCTCGGGGTCAGGATCAGGAGGCTCGGGGTCAGGGTCAGGAGGCTGGGATCCAGGGTCAGGAGGCTGGGGTCAGGAGTCTGGAGGCTCGGGGTCAGGATCAGGCTCTGGCGCCGCTTGTGGCGGCTGTGACGCTCTAGGGCTGACTTCCCGGTGGCGGCTGGGACTCTGACGCTTCGGGTGCAGGCTGTGGCGGCTGTGACCAGCTCCGGGTGCAGGCTGTGGCTGGCTGTGACCTTCGGAGTGCAGGCTGTGGCGGCTGTGACCGCTTCGGAGTGCAGGCTGTGGCGGCTGTGACCGCTCGGGTGCAGGCTGTGGCGGCTGTGACCGCTCGGGTGCAGGTGGCAGCGAAGACTGGGACGGCGGCGGCCGCTCTGGCGAACTGGCTGGCCCGGCGGCAGCCTGCTCTGGCGAACTGTGGCCAGTGGCCGCTCTAAGCGAACTGTGGCGGTGGCTCTGGCTAGAAGACTGTGGCCGGCGGCAGCTCTGGCCGAAAGCAGGGGACTCAAGCGCCCGGGAACAGGGGACTCCTGGCCCGGGGAACAGGGGACTCCTGGCGCCCGGGAACAGGGGACTCCTGGCGCCGGGGAACAGGGGACTCCAAAGGCGCCGGGAACAGGGGACTCACAAGCTGGGGCCTTAGAGGAGGCGGGAACCGGGGACCTAGAGGAGACAGGGACTGGGAACCTAGAGGAGACAGGGACTGGGGACCTAGAGGAGACAGGGACTGGGGATCTAGAGGAGGCAGGGACTGGGGACCTAGGGGAGATAGGAACTGGGGACCTAGAGGAGACAGGGATTGGGAACCTAAGCGGAGACAGGGACTGGGAATTCTGAGGAGTCTAGGAAACAGTCTGGGAACTTTGGGGCTTCTAAAACAGAAGCAGGGAAACTCTAGGACATAGTCTAGGAACTCGGGGAAACTCTAGAGGCGGAGTCTGGGAACTCGGGGGAAACTCTAGAGTAGTCTGGGAACTTCGGGGAAACTCTAGAGGTGAGGAGTCTGGGAACTCAGGGAAACTCTAGGGGCGGAGTCTGGGAACTCGGGCTGACCCCTCTTGGCGGGACTGGAGGCTTCGAGGGAGGCCCTCTTGGCCCCGGAGACTGGAGGCTGGGAGGCAGCCCTCTTAGCCGGGACTGGAGGCTGGAGGCAGCCCTCTTGGCGGGACTGGAGGCTCGGGAAGCAGCCCTCTTGGCGGGACTGGAGGCTCAGGGAGGCGGCCCTCTTAGCTGGAGACTGGAGGCTCGGGAGGCAGCCCTCTTGGCGGGACTGGAGGCTCGGAGGCAGCCCTCTTGGCGGGACTGGGGGCTCGGGGAGCAGCCATCTTAGCTTGGACTGGGGGCTCGGGGAGGCGGCCATCTTAGCCGGGACTGGGGGCTCCGGGAGCGGCCCTCTTAGCGGGACTGGGGGCTCGGGGAGGCGGCCATCTTGGCGGGACTGGGGGCTCGGGAGCGGCCCTCTTAGCGGGACTGGAGGCTGAGGCGGCCATCTTGGCGGGGCGTGACTCGGGCGGCCATCTTAGCCGGGGCGTGACTCGAGGCGGCCATCTTGGCGGGGCGTGACTCTCGAGGCGGCCATCCCGGCCGGGGCGTGACTCGAGGCGGCCATCCCGGCGGGGCGTGACTCACCGAGGCGGCCATCTTGGCGTGACAGAACACGGAGGCGGCCATCTTGGCGTGACAGAACACGAGGGAGGCGGCCATCGCCGTGACCACGCGTCAGAACCCTGGGAGGCGGCCATCTTGGCAGCGGCAGAATTCGGCGGCGGCCATCTTAGCCGCAGCAGAACTCTCGGCGGCAGCCATCTTAGCCCAGCGGCAAAACTCGGCGGCAGCCATCTTAGCAGCGGCAGAACTCGGCGGCGGCCGTCTTAGCAGGCAGAACTCTCGGCGGCGGCCGTCTTAGCAGCTGGCAGAACTCTCCGGCGGCGGGACTTGCGACAACAACGGAGAGGGAGGAGTGTTGATGGTAGTGCTAGGTGCGGTGGGAGTGGTGGTGGAAGCGCTTCGTGGAAGGCTTGCGAGCCGCTTCAAATAAATCCCGGAAAGCATCCGACTGACTCATTATGTTGTGGGTCCTGTCTTCTGTTACCGAACAGAAGGGGCCGATCAGCGGATGCAAAACAAAGGTATCTTTAATGAAAACTAACACAAGATGATAAATCAAAACAGGAATGAAACTTAAACAAATACTGTCCTTGGAAGTGCTGATGGGTAATGGTGAACAAAGGAAGGCGAGAAGAGCGGCACGAAGAAGATGAGGCGAAGATGAATCCACAGGCAGTTGTAGTAACACACAGGTATTAGTCCGGGTAACAAGCGTTTAGACAGGACAGTGACTGGTAGGGGTGAGTGTCCTTTATACAAGAGTGGTGATGGCGGTCAGGTGTTGGTGATGATGATGATGACAAAGAACAACAGGTGTCTTGGAGGTGCAGGGTGACATGGGAAGTGCAGTTTAAACACACGAAGACAGGTGACATCGTGACAATATAGAGGTGGCAGGCTGTGTAGATGCAATATTGTCCCTAATCTGCTCGATTTTATTATCAAAAAATTTCATAAAGGTATTACTATCGTGCTGTAGTTTAACATCTTTTTCTGTAAATGATTTATTTCCAGTCAGCTTTGCGACTGTGTTAAAAAGAAATCAGCGGGTTATTTTGATTTTCTGCGATCAACTTGCTAAAATAGGGCGGCTTTGGTGGTTTTAGAGCCTGTTTGTACTTGTTGGTGCTCTCTTTCCATGCATCGCGCCATACTTCTAGGTTAAGTGAGTCCGCCATCCTACGTTCCATTTTCTGGTTGCTTTTTTTTTTAGTGCTGCGGTGTGGTTATTATACCCGCGGTGCTGGCGTTCTATCTTTATTCTTTTTAATCTGATGGAGTGCGACAAGTTCTAAAGTGCCTGAAAAAGCTTTGTTTAATGTTTCTGTTATACTGTCAAGATCCTCATTTTATTGATTACATTATGGGTTTGATATAGATTGGAGTTTGTTAATAAAACTATCTTTAGTGGTAGAAATGATTGATCGGCGATCTAAACCGAGGTGTAGGGCGAGGGGTTTGTCTAAAAGTACAGTGTAAGTTATGAGGTAGTGATCTGAAATAGCATGGCTCTGAGGTAATATTTCTCACGTTGTTTATGTTTAGTCAAATGATAGAATTAGGTCTAAAGTGTGCTTACATTTATCGTGGGACCTGAAACCTTTTGGCTAACACCAAAGCGAGTCCAGTATATCCATAAAAGCTATCTCGTGGCGTCTTTGGATTATCAATGTGTATGTTAAAGTCACCAACGATTAGGGCTTTATCTACATTAACTACTAATTCTGACAGAAAATCTGCAAATTCTTTAAGGAAGTCTATATGATGACCGGTGGTCTGTAAATGGTAGCCATTATGAAGGACAAATGTTTGTTGCGACCGTTTGGAAGTGACATATTTAAGCCATTATTTCAAAGGAGTTAAATGTCCTAGATTTAAGATTAGCAGCAGAATATGTTGCTATAAATTGTGGCAATATGCACCACCTCTACCTTTTAGGCGAGGCTCGTGCTTATAGTAAAAGTCTTGTGGAGTAGACTCATTTAGACTAGTAAAATCATCTGTTTTTAGCCATGTTTCCGTCAGGCACAGCGCATCTAGTTTGTGTTCTGTAATAATTTCATTGACAATATATTCTTTGTTGGAAAGCGACCTGATGTTAAGCAGGCCGAAGTTTAGCCATTTTGTTGCATCTATTTGTAGGTTATTTTCTAGTTTAATATTAATTAGATTTGTATATTTTGGTTTAGAGTATAATAAAGGTTTGTTTGTTCGGGAAACAGACACAGTCTCTATATGTTGATAGGTGGATTGTAAAAACTCTATATAATGTACTTATGATAATAAGGTATATGTTCAAAATAATACACTCACTTATTTTAATTAATCCCAATAATTCAAACAAGCTAAAACCTTTATAGACCAGTTTACATACAAATACACCAGTTACAACAGCAAAATATACCTGATAAAATCATACAATAGTTTAAATCTAAAACTCATTGTCACAGTCCTGTCTGTGTTTCCCTAGTTCCTGTCCTGTCTCTGCTCCCCCTTCTGGACATTTGCATTTCTGAACTCCAATTTCTCACAATATTAGAATGATTTCTGAAGGATCATGTGACACTTAAGACTGGAGTGACAGCTGATAAACAATTCAGCTTTGCATCACAGGAATAAATTATAATTTGAGGTATATTAATATAATATAAAAAATTTTATATTGTAATAACTTTTTGCAATATTACTGTTTTTTCTTTGTTTTTGATCAAATAAATGCAGCCTTGATGAGCGTATGAGACTTCCTTAAAAAACATTACAAGTCTTACTGATCCCAAACTTTTGAGCGGGGATGAATATATATATATATATATATTTTGAGACTTTAGGCTTGATTTCACAGACAGGGTCACATATGATTAAACGGAGACTGGTGTTATTTAGCACATCCATAAAGAACATCACTTCATGTTTTAAAGTAATCACATGTCTGTGCACATGCTACAGACATATAAGAGTTTTGGCACATGTGAGTCTCGGTTTGAGTCCCAAATTTACACCCCCCTCGCCTCTACTATCCTGCCCAATAATAAAATGTTAAAAACTAAATAAAATCAGTTAGCTTGTATGCAAATAAATGATTATCTCACTCCAGGAGACATATATTCAGCATCTCTACTTGCATGATTCACCAGGAGGAAACTTAAAGCTTGAGTTAAATGTCAGACCCGAGACACTCTGTGAACATCAACACTAATGATCATGTGAATATAATTTACTAAACATGACTCTATATACAAACTCTCATGTGTTGTTATGATCATTAATTGGATTTTCTTCTCATTGCTTTAGTTATTCTCTTGTGTCTAAACACTTCAAACACAGGCGTCATGTACTGATTATATTTCCTCCCTCATAGTTTAGTATCATCATAACAAGATTTTTGTTGAGAAATGAATTCATCTGATTAATTCTTATGTTACAAATTGTCATAATTGTGTTAGAGTACACTGTCATCATTAACATGACACAAATCATTAAAATGACCCACAATTTAGTTATGTAACAGTACATGAATTAGTGTATAGATTACAATGATGCAGTTATGAGCGGTGGATGGGTGGAGATGGAGAAGAGGTGTATATATACAGAGCTGATCAGAGGAGAAACATCAGAGATACAGAAGAGCTGCTTCCAGCAACACACAATTCAAACACAATAAGCAAAAGGATCTCATAACATGTAAGTAATCACATCATTATTTTAAACTTCTTATCTGCAGCTTGAGGAGAACGTGCCGGTGATCTGATGATCATCAATGTTAAGATTAGAGTTTTTAAAACAGATAAATTGCTTTCAAAACATTGTGCACTTGAGATGATGGATTACTGATCAGACTCATGTTTTCTTTTGTACAGATCACACTATGGCTTGTCAATCATCCTTCAACAACTGCTCCAATGTCGGCTGTTACCCAGCTATTAAACTGCAGTCGGACGCTTGCAAGAAAGGGTCATGCTGCAATTCTGTTTGTGGTGATCTTTGCAGTAACTCTTGCAACTGGGTCCCATCATGCAAATCTGTTTGTTCTAATCCCTGCATCAGTGTCTCATCATGCAGTTCTGGGTCCTCATGCGGTTCTGTTTGTTCTAATCCCTGCATCAGTGTCCCATCATGCAATTCTGGGTCCTCATGCGGTTCTGTTTGTTCTAATCCCTGCATCAGTGTCTCATCATGCAATTCTGGGTCCTCATGCAATTCTGTTTGTGGTAACTCCTGCAACGGTGTCTCATCATGCTGTGATTATGGTCATAAGGCTGTCATCATCCAGGATGGCTGCAATCATGCAGTGGAAGTGTGGAGAACATCTGCATGGCTGCTTCAAGGAGGCGTGCTGCAAACCAGCTTGTAATCACTGCCCATACCAGTAACCAACATCATGCCAGCTGTTCAGTCAAGAATGATGCAGAATGTTATTGTTGAGCTTTATCATTTAATAAAGCAAATTCTGAAATAAAGTCATTATAAAGAAATGAAATATTTGTGGATTGAGCATTTTTTGTAGTAGTAAACTTTCTAGCAGAGAGCATGGAACTCAGTTTTAAAAAAAAAACACATTGACCACAACTTTACAAACTCTGTCTAAAACACATTTCACTTCTGTAATGTGGAGGGAGTAATATTTTATCAAGTTAAATTTTGATTGAGACTTTACAGTCTGCTGTAGTAGTAGATCTTCACATGCACAGTGTCTCCAAATCCATGTGCTAATAGACCCAGTGTTGTACTGTATACTTTAACATAAGATCACTGTACTTCATCTGAAAACTCTTAATATAATGTTATTTTATTCAACGATCATCGTTTGACATTTAAAAGATTTAGGGGCGGCATCATTATTTTTTGAACAATTGACATTGTATGAATTCCTACAGATTAGCCACCTCATAAAATACTTACAAATTCCCATTAAGCACATAATGTACTTATGATAATAAGGTATATGTTCAAAATAATACACTCACTTATTTTAATTAATCCCAATAATTCAAACAAGCTAAAACCTTTATAGACCAGTTTACATACAAATACACCAGTTACAACAGCAAAATATACCTGATAAAATCATACAATAGTTTAAATCTAAAACTCATTGTCACGGTCCTGTCTGTGTTTCCCTAGTTCCTGTCCTGTCTCTGCTCCCCCTTCTGGACATTTGCATTTCTGAACTCCAATTTCTCACAATATTAGAATGATTTCTGAAGGATCATGTGACACTTAAGACTGGAGTGACAGCTGATAAACAATTCAGCTTTGCATCACAGGAATAAATTATAATTTGAGGTATATTAATATAAAATAAAAAATTTTATATTGTAATAACTTTTTGCAATATTACTGTTTTTTCTTTGTTTTTGATCAAATAAATGCAGCCCTGATGAGCGTATGAGACTTCCTTAAAAAACATTACAAGCCTTACTGATCCCAAACTTTTGAGCGGGGATGAATATATATATATATATATATATTGAGACTTTAGGCTTGATTTCACAGACAGGGTCACATATGATTAAACGGAGACTGGTGTTATTTAGCACATCCATAAAGAACATCACTTCATGTTTTAAAGTAATCACATGTCTGTGCACATGCTACAGACATATAAGAGTTTTGGCACATGTGAGTCTTGGTTTGAGTCCCAAATTCACACCCCCCTTGCCTCTACTATCCTGCCCAATAATAAAATGTTAAAAACTAAATAAAATCAGTTAGCTTGTATGCAAATAAATGATTATCTCACTCCAGCAGACATATATTCAGCATCTTTACTTGCATGATGCACCAGGAGGAAACTTAAAGCTTGAGTCAAATGTCAGACCCGAGACACTCTGTGAACATCAACACTAATGATCATGTGAATATAATTTACTAAACATGACTCTATATACAAACTCTCATGTGTTGTTATGATCATTAATTGGATTTTCTTCTCATTGCTTTAGTTATTCTCTTGTGTCTAAACACTTCAAACACAGACGTCATGTACTGATTATATTTCCTCCCTCATAGTTTAGTATCATCATAACAAGATTTTTGTTGAGAAATGAATTCATCTGATTAATTCTTATGTTACAAATTGTCATAATTGTGTTAGAGTATACTGTCATCATTAAAATGACACAAATCATTAAAATGACACACAATTTAGTTATGTAATAGTACATGAATTAGTGTATAGATTACAATGATGCAGTTATGAGCAGTGGATGGGTGGAGATGGAGAAGAGGTGTATATATACAGAGCTGATCAGAGGAGAAACATCAGAGATACAGAAGAGCTGCTTCCAGCAACACACAATTCAAACACAATAAGCAAAAGGCTCTCATAACATGTAAGTAATCACATCATTATTTTAAACTTCTTATCTGCACCTAGAGGAGAAAGTGCCGGTGATCTGATGATCATCAATGTTAGGTTTGGGTTTTTAAAACAAATAAATTGCTTTCAAAACATTGTGCACTTGAGATGATGGATCACTGATCAGACTCATGTTTTCTTTTGTGCAGATCACACTATGGCTTGTCAATCATCCTTCAACAACTGCTCCAATGTCGGCTGTTACCCAGCTATTAAACTGCAGTCGGACGCTTGCAAGAAAGGGTCATGCTGCAATTCTGTTTGTGGTGATCTTTGCAGTAACTCTTGCAACTGGGTCCCATCATGCAAATCTGTGTGTTCTAATCCCTGCATCAGTGTCTCATCATGCAGTTCTGGTTGTTCTAATCCCTGCATCAGTGTCCCATCATGCAATTCTGGGTCCTCATGCGGTTCTGTTTGTGCTATTCCCTGCATCAGTGTCCCATCATGCTGTGATTATGATTGCAAGAAAGCGTCATGCTGCAATTCTGTTTGCGGTAACTCCTGCAACAGTGTCTCATCATGCTGTGATTATGGTCATAAGGCTGTCGTCATCCAGGATGGCTGCAATCGCAGTGGAGCGTGTGGAGGACATCTGCATGGCTGCTTCAAGGAGGCGTGCTGCAAACCAGCTTGTAATCACTGCCCATACCAGTAACCAACATCATGCCAGCTGTTCAGTCAAGAATGATGCAGAATGTTATTGTTGAGCTTCATCATTTAATAAAGCAAATTCTGAAATAAAGTCATTATAAAGAAATGAAATATTTGTAAATTGATTATTTCTGCAGTAGTAAACTTTCTAGCAGAGAGAATGGAATTCAGTTTATAAAAAATACATTGACCACAACTTTACAAACTCTGTCTAAAACACATTTTACTTCTGTAATGTGGAGGGAGTAATATTTTATCAAGTTAAATTTTGATTTAGATTTTACAGTCTGCTGTAGTAGCAGATCTTCACATGCACAGTGTCTCCAAATCCATGTGCTAATAGACCCAGTGTTGTACTGTATACTTTAACATAAGATCACTGTACTTCATCTGAAAACCCTTAATATAATGTTATCTTATTCAACGATCATTGTTTGAAATGTAAAAGATTTAGGAGCGGCATCATTTTTTTTTTACAATTGACATTGTATGAATTCCTACAGATTATCCACCTCATAAAATACTTACAAATTACCATGAGATCAAGCTGTTTAAAGCACATACTGTTATAATATAAGGTATATGTTCAAAATAATACACTGTGTAGATAAACATGCCCAGCCGAGTGATCCCCGTGGCGGTGCCGTCTCTGCCGAGGCAGAGCGGCATCTGCCGTCATGGGGATCGCAGATGAACTTAGCGGATGGGTTGGAGACGGGTCCTACCCTTTCTCCTCCCTTCTCCGCTTCGTCCTCTCTCGCTCTCGGCCAGCAAGCCCGCGCTGCGGTTCCTGCCGCCTGCGGCAGGAGTCCACGATTTCTGCTTGTCTTCCTCCGAGGAGGGAGACCATTTTTTCCAGACCTGCATAGCGAGCTATCAGGTTCATGGTCACGGCCGTACTCAGCCTGTGTTTTAAGCCCCGAATGTCTGTATACTCTAACATTGCAGGGGCGAAGGAACACAGGGTATGCCGCGATGCCAGCGGTGGAACAGACGCTCGCGGGCTATCTGTCCCCGTCTTCGGCATCATCTCTGAAAGCCCCGGTACTGCCATCAAAGCCGTGCAGAACAACCTCGGCTTTGGTGGGCAAGGCTTACGCCGCAGCAGGTCAGGCTGGAGCATGCCTTCATACGATCTCCATGCTCCAGGCTTATCAGGCAGACCTGCTGCGGGATTTAGATGAGGGCGAGGGTGTGGACCCGGATGTGGTGAAAGAGCTGCGCCGGGCCACGGACGTGTCTCTCCGCGCCATTCGCGAGACAGCCAAGGCGGTTGGTAGATCTATGTCCGCCTTGGTGGCCACGGAGAGGCACCTGTGGTTAAACCTATCAGGCATCAGAGCAGCCGACAAAACCTTGCTGCTCGATGCCCCGCTATCTCCCGAGGGCCTTTTCGGCGACACCGTAAACACCGTCATCGATAGGTTCCGGGAGACAAAAAACCAAGCGGCGGCTTTCTCACAATTCCTCCCTCACTGTCATCGGGTCGCTGAGGCTGCTGGGCGGGAGCAGCCTCAGTCCTCTAGCTCCTCGTACAGGAATAGGCAGAAGGAGAGTGTTAGTTCCCGAGCTCCACCACAACGTCAGTGCTAAGTCCAGGTTAAGGCGGACCTGAGGGCCGTCATACAGGCAAAGAAGGACGGGACCAAGAAGCCTCCACGGGTTAGAATGGATAACGCCTCACCATACGGCGCCCAGTTCTTCCCTGTACCCTCCTGTGGATGCTCTGGCCCGTCCTCGCGCTTTGCTTTGGGGCGCAGCGGCATCCCGGTACCACACGGTGCGCACAACATCGCACCCCCTCGAGTGCACCCTGGCCAGTACATCCCAAGGTCCAGAGTATATACAAAACATAAGACCAGACACCAGCCCCAAGGGGTTGGTTCCTCTAGTGAATTACCTGGCAGCGTGGAAACTTCTGCCAAACATTTCGCGCTGGGTTCTACAGGTGGTAGAACACGGCTACACGATTCAGTTCGGGTGAAGCCCGCCCGTGTTCAGAGGGGTGGTGCCCACCAGGGTGGGTCCCGACCAAGCTCTGGTCATGGAACACGAAGTACACACACTCCTGGCAAAGGGGGCCATAGAAATAGTTCCTCCTCCAGAGAGAGAAGCGGGGTTTTACAGCCGCTACTTCATAGTTCCCAAAAAGGATGGAGGCTTGCGTCCTATTCTAGATCTGCGCATGTTGAATCGCTCAGTAAAGAAACTGAAGTTCAAAATGCTTACACTCAAACAGGTTGTGACCCAAATCAGATCTGCAGACTGGTTTGTCACAATAGACATGAAGGACGCATACTTCCATGTCTCCATCCTACCCAAGCACAGAACGTTCCTGAGGTTTTGCTTTCGGGGGTGTAGCGTACCAATATTGGGTGCTTCCCACATCCATAAAGAACATCACTTCATGTTTTAAAGTAATCACATGTCTGTGCACATGCTACAGACATATAAGAGTTGTGGCACATGTGACTCTCAGTTTGAGTCCCAAATTCACACATTTCACGCATCTACTATCCTGCCCAATAATAAAATGTTAAAAACTAAATAAAATCAGTTAGCGTGATATGCAAATAAATGATTATCTCACTCCAGCAGACATATGTTCAGCATCTCTACTTGCATGATTCACCAGGAGGAAACTTAAATATTGAGTCAAATGTCAGACCCGAGACACTCTGTGAACATCAACACTAATGAGCATGTGAATATAATTTACTAAACATGACTCTATATACAAACTCTCATGTGTTGTTATGATCATTAATTGGATTTTCTTCTCATTGCTTTAGTTATTCTCTTGTGTCTAAACACTTCAAACACAGACGTCATGTACTGATTATATTTCCTCCCTCATAGTTTAGTATCATCATAACAAGATTTTTGTTGAGAAATGAATTCATCTGATTAATTCTTATGTTACAAATTGTCATAATTGTGTTTGTAGTGAACAGCACTCCAGAAGGCATTTCAGGTCCCAACTTTACAAGCAGGGTCCCTCTTTAATGTAAACTAAGGACCAGTGTCATCAGATAAGGCTACCAGAGAAACTGCCAGACACCCTCTATAGGGCAGCCTTATCATCAAACTAAAACCCTCACCCAAAGATCCAGGCCAGCCTGGCCATAAAACTCCTCAGGACCTCCACATGTGGCGGGTAATTAACTGGCCATGCGGCAGCTTTGGCTAAAACAAAGGACACATCTCTACATTCCTTAATTTATAAAAATGGACACAAACATATTGGACATATCACATATTCATTCTGTACTCTCTGAGAACATACTTTGTAATAGTCATTTGTGTTAAATACGGAAGTTTTACAAATGCTATTCACATATGAATGAATTCATGCATGATATTTTAATATCCTTTTGTCATGTTTATACTCTTTGTATTCAGGACAAAGCCAAAGGTATTTTGAAAGTGGTTTGGGAAGTGATAATTCCATAGGTAAAACAGTGAAGACACAGTTTTAATGCTGTGCTTTACTCTATGCAAACGCATTCACTTCACAAGCAAAAGGATGAGTGAGCCCTCTCTGACATCAACAGCCAATCACAGCCCTGCAACGGACAAGCGCCAAAATGCAATCTCCTCCTTATCTGAAAGGGGATAAAAGTACCCTTTCAACACAAATTTTTCGTTCTGAGTTTCCAGGCTGTGTGCTGGGAAGCATAACAGCAACACCCGTTCTGAGTTTCCAGCCTGTGTGCTAGGAAGCATAACAAATCAACCGTTCTGAGTTTCCGGGAAGGAAGCATAACAGATCACCCGTTCTGAGTTTTCTGGCTGTTGTTCTAGGAAGCATAACAGATCACCCAGTTCTGAGTCTCCCCGCAAGGACTGAAATAGAGAAACCACGCTCAGAGTCTGCTGTCCAGAAAGGCAATCACGAACGTCTATAACAAGGTTAAGCCCAGGAGGGCAACCTTACTTCCAGGTACCTTCATCTGCGTGTTCCAGATCGTCAGGACCCTTTTGGTGCTCCAGGAGATTAGCATCCCACAGCGCTTCGTGTTCAAGGCTGTTGAACGGATTCAGACTCCTTCACCCCTGCCACAAGGCCCAGCCTCACCAGTGGAAGACGTCGCCACCATCGACTGCTCACGTGAACGTAAATATCACTTACCAAACCTCTTTCTAGAGACCTTGGCATTAGTGTACTCTTTCAGTTCATTTCAGTTTATACCTTAGTTACCTGCATTCTTTCCATTCTTTACACTCAACCTTACTATCCTTTAGCTCTTTAGTATCATTTAGTAGTGTGTTAATTATTCTTGTATGTCTCTTGTAAATAAATCCTCTTTTATTACAATTGTGTCTTCCTTGTGTTGATAATACAGTAAAAGGCTCTACAAGTTAGCACGAATCTCACGAAATCCTTCAGATACCCCAGGTGATTTACTCCCTCCACTTTACTAATTTTTCTTATCATATTATTTATGATTTATGTTGGATTTATTCCAACAAATGTTGAGGTGGAATTCCTCAGCTGGTGCCCCGAGTTAAAAGGAGGTAGAGGTCATCTCACTTGAAGTGACGTGGGGTCAAGTCTCACTAACACCTCTAGTGTCCTGTGTGAGGCGTACTATTAATTGGTGCCACGTGTGAGGATCACTACATAATTGGTGCCCCGTGTGAAGATCACTACATGTTAGAGTATACTGTCATCATTAAAATGACACAAATCATTAAAATGACCCACAATTTAGTTATGTAATAGTACATGAATTAGTGTATAGATTACAATGATGCAGTTATGAGCGGTGGATGGGTGGAGATGGAGAAGAGGTGTATATATACAGAGCTGATCAGAGGAGAAACATCAGAGATACAGAAGAGCTGCTTCCAGCAACACACAATTCAAACACAATAAGCAAAGGGATCTCATAACATGTAAGTAATCACATCATTATTTTAAACTTCTTATCTGCAGCTAGAGGAGAAAGTGCCGGTGATCTGATGATCATCAATGTTAAGATTAGAGTTTTTAAAACAAATAAATTGCTTTCAAAACATTGTGCACTTGAGATGATGGATTACTGATCAGACTCATGTTTTCTTTTGTACAGATCACACTATGGCTTGTCAATCATCCTTCAACAACTGCTCCAATGTCGGCTGTTACCCAGCTATTAAACTGCAGTCGGACGCTTGCAAGAAAGGGTCATGCTGCAATTCTGTTTGTGGTGATCTCTGCAGTAACTCTTGCAACTGGGTCCCACCATGCACATCTGTTTGTTCTAATCCCTGCATCAGTGTCCCATCATGCAGTTCTGGGTCCTCCTGCGGTTCTGTTTGTGCTAATCCCTGCATCAGTGTCCCATCATGCTGTGATTATGGTCATAAGGCTGTCGTCATCCAGGATGGCTGCAATCGCAGTGGAGCGTGTGGAGGACATCTGCATGGCTGCTTCAAGGAGGCGTGCTGCAAACCATCTTGTAATCACTGCCCATACCAGTAACCAACATCATGCCAGCTGTTCAGTCAAGAATGATACAGAATGTTATTGTTGAGCTTTATCATTTAATAAAGCCAAAAGAAAAATGCTTAAATTGCAAAGAAACAACAAATCTAAAATAAAGTCATCATAAAGAAATTAAATATGTGTTGATTGATTATTTTTGCAGTAGTAAACTTTCTAGCACAAAGCATGAAACTCAGTTTTAGAAAAAGACAACAACATTAAAAACTGTCTAAAACACATTTCACTTCTGTAATTTGGAGGGAGTAATATTTTATCAAGTTACATTTTGATTTAGACTTTACAGTCTGCTGTAGATCTTCACATGCACAGTGTCTCCAAATCCATGTGCTAATAGACCCAGTGTTGTACTGTATACTTTAACACAAGATCACTGTACTTCCTCTAAAAACTCTTAAAATAATGTTAAGAATTTAAAGTTAATAAAATAATGTACAATGTTATATTTAACTATTATTATTTGACATTTAAATAAGCAACACAATCTCATTCACATCTGTTTACGTACCGGTTATCATTGATGGACTGGCTGGTTCATCATCAAAGAGAAAGTGTCAGATTAAGTGTCGTTGACATCCAACAAAAAGGGCGCTAATGCAATATTTTTTGCTTATAATAAAAACGAAACTGACAGGAAGGAGAGTGAGCTCGTGATAGCCATAGACATATATATATGTATAACAACTAGACATGACATTGACCGCTTCTGACCATTGCTGCGATACGCGTCTGCCATATTGACTAGATCATGAGTCCCCTTAAATCAAGTGCAACTATACGTCAGAGCTGCTGTTTTTTAAGATTAAAAATAAAACGTTTCCATTTATTTAATGATACCAGTGCTTTATAACCTACCTGGTATCCAGAACAATCTCCAGTTACATAAAATCACGATGGTAGGACAAGATAGTTAGAAAAATATTTATTTAATAAAGAATTGTGTCACGGACACGCCAGGCTCCCACATCTCCCAATCGCAACACTCTCCCTCTCCCGAATACTGATTACCCACACCTGCACATTTATCCTGCCCACATAAAAGACGCTCACACACATTCACTCACTGTCCGGTCTCGTTTGCACAAAAGGCTTACCTGCATGCTTACCTCTTGGACTACTTACCCGGTTCCTCGTCGCCCCCGTGTTTCCAGTGTGTTTGTTTCAAGCGATCTCCAGCTCTATTCCTCTGCAGTTAACAAGGACAGTACCATTTCAATTCAGTTCATTGTTTCATCTGTTTTCCAGTTATTTCTCTGCTATGCCTGAAATAAACATCTCACCTGTGATCCGCTGTCTTCGTCCCTTCTGTAATATAACAAAATGCAAGAGCTGCACACTTGTCATGTATATTTTGGGCTATGTAAATTTTGGTTAAGAATTGTGGATGCATCACTAATGTAATATAATTAATTTCACAAAAAATAAATAAAGTCTTCTAATCAAGGAAAATGCTTTTCTGTCGTTAATTTCACCGTTTTTGTTTTTCTTGAGCTTCAGGTCAGAACATACCTTATTCTTTCTGAAATACTAAGAAAAACAGTAATGTGCATCTTAAGAAATAATCTACAATATTTGAGAAAACAAGCAGGCAAATAAAAATACAATCGCACTCTTTTGGACTCCTTTATGTATTTTTTTCACAGAAAAGCTGAAAATATTTTTTAAATAATTAAAAGTCTGGACTAGCAGCTAAATGGTGCTATCGCTAGCTATTAATAGTCTGACTCCTATTGACATAGTGTCAACAAAATGTTTTAACGACCAAATACAAACAAAAATAAGGTAATTTCCTAAAACTGTTTTAAATTTTGCGGCGGCTTGCACAGCCCCAAGCAGCACACGAAACAGGCATTTTTCTCCAGTCAAGTTATGAGAGTTATGGAAACGTTGACCTAGCTAAAATGATCCAGTGGTCAATGTCGCATCTAGGTATTATTTTATGTCTATGGTGATGGCAACCAAATAAAGGCTGTTGGAAGAAGCTAAAAGAAAAGCATAACAGAGATGTTTGTCAATAGTGCTGCAGGCAGCAGTAACTCTAATCTCGAGTCTGATGAGGGAGAAACAGCAGCAGTTCATTCTGGTTCAGGTTCGATTCAGGTTATCTTTACCCTCCTCTCTTACTTTTACACCGTTTCAACGGCAACAACAAAAAACAAATGATACAACCTGGCCAAAATATAACTTTCGGTAGACTTCCACTAGCCAGGATCTGTAGGATCTGATACAGCCTGTGTGGTAACGGCATCAGATGACTCCGTGACATAAACAACCACCGACCGGAAGTTACCTTCAGGCCAGGCGCATATATATGAAACCGGTGTTCTCACGTTATCTACAGCTTAAATTATAACAAAATAATTCTTCCCAAGATTGAGATAATATCACGCAGACAACCATTGAACCATATGAATACTCAAATTATAGAAAAGTTCTGTTGTTTCAGGTTTTTCTAGATGCTAGGTTTATATTATCACAATATGTCAAATTATACATTTTTGCATTCTGCTCTTTTCATGTAGTTTAGTATTTTACTTCAAACGATAATAAATTCATTTCAATCACCATATATTTTGTGATGTTATTTACCGTAAATGCAATACATTAACTTCTATAATACTGTGAGACTTTGATTTGTATCGGCTGTTTGTAGTTGTGATGGGACCTATTTGGGGAAAAATCCAGGGACGTTTTTTACTCCCAGTCTGTCCCTGCAAGCACCTGTGTTTATGTATGTGTTTAATAATAAATACATAATGGTTTGTTACTTATTTGGCTACAGACATAAAAGTTTTTGAACATGGGGACCTGGGTTTGGGTCTCAAATCCACACACCCCCTCGCCTTTACTATCCTGACCAATAATAGAATGCTAAAAACTGAAGAAGAGTATTATCATTTAGCTTGACATATAAATAAAAGATTGTGGTATCTCACTCCTCCAAACAGATCCAATTTTCATTCCCATGATTCACCAGCAGGGAACTGAGTTAAATGTCAGACCTGAGACACTCTGAGGACAGAGAAACATACATTTTACAAACATGTTACATCTGCTCTCTTATTCATGAGCATGTGAATACAATTTACTAAACATGACTCTATATACAAACTCTCATGTGTTATTATGATCATTAATTGCATTTTCTTCTCACTGCTTTACTTATTTTGTTGTGTCTAAACACTTCTACACAAACACAGACAGCAAGTACTGATTATATTTCCTCCCTCATAGTGTTGTATCATTATGATGAATGATACAATGAATTTATGTGATTAATTCTTATGTTACAAATTGTCATAATTGTGTTATAGTATACTGTCATCATCAAATGACACAGATCATTAAAATGAACCACAATTTAGTTATATGACAGCACATAACTAAGAGTCTTCTTTAAAAAACATTACAAGTCTTACTGACCCCAAACGTTTAAGTGCCAGTGTGTGTATATATATATATATATATATATAGAAAGGTCTAAGACTCAAGAATAAATATTTGACATATCTTTATAAAAATAATCATAATGAAAAATTATTAAAACAAGTTAATTATATTTTTCAGGTATATCAGTGTTATGAAGCTGGGATGAATGGAGGCAGAGAGGCTGATTCAAATGCAGAATTTAATTATGCAATAAACAAAAACACACCAAAAACAGAAAATGTCCAGAAGGGGGAGCAGAGACACGACAGGAACTAGGGAAACACAGACAGGACCATGACAAGATTTGAACAATTATATGATTTTATCAGGTATATTTTGCTGTTGTAACTGGTGTATTTGTATGTAAACTGGTCTATAAAGGTATTAGGTTGATGGAATCATTGGGATTAATTAAAATAAGTGACTGTATGATTTTGAACATATACCTTATTATTATAAGTACAGTATGTGCTTTAAACAGCTTGATCTCATGGGACTTTGTAAGTATTTTATGGGGTGGCTAATCTGTAGGAATTCATACCATGTCAATTGTACAAAAAATAATGATGCTGCCCATAATCTAAACATCACTGGCACATAAACAGATGTGTATGAAATTGTGTTGCTTTTTGAATGTCTAACGATGATCGTTGAATAAAACATTATATTAAGAGTTTTTAGATGAAGTACAGTGATCTTGTATTAAAGTATATACAGTACAACACTGGGTCTATTAGCACATGGATTTGGAGACACTGTGCATGTGAAGATCTACTACTACAGCAGACTGTGAAGTCTAAATCAAAATTTAACTTGATAAAATATTACTCCCTCCAAATTACAGAAGTGAAATGTGTTTTAGACAGAGTTTGTAATGTTGTGATCAATGTCTTTTTCTAAACTGAGTTCCATACTCTGTGCTAGAAAGTTTATTACTGCAGAAATAATCAATCCACAAATATTTCAATTCTTTATGATGACTTTATTTTACATTTGTTGTTCCTTTGCACTTTAAGCATTATTCTTTTGGCTTTATTAAAAGATGAAGCTCAACAATAACATTCTGCATCATTCATGACTGAACAGCTGGCATGATGTTGGTTACTGGTATGGGCAGTGATTACAAGCTGGTTTGCAGCACGCCTCCTTGAAGCAGCCATGCAGATGTCCTCCACACGCTCCACTGCGATTGCAGCCATCCTGGATGACGACAGCCTTATGACCATAATCACAGCATGATGAGACACTGTTGCAGGAGTTACCGCAAACAGAATTACAGCATGATGCTTTCTTGCAATCATAATCACAGCATGATGGGACACTGATGCAGGGAATAGCACAAACAGAACCGCATGAGGACCCAGAATTGCATGATGAGACACTGATGCAGGGATTAGAACAAACAGAACCGCATGAGGACCCAGAATTGCATGATGAGACACTGATGCAGGGATTAGAACAAACAGAACCGCTTGAGGACCCAGAACTGCATGATGGGACACTGATGCAGGCATTAGCACAAACAGATTTGCATGGTGGGACCCAGTTGCAAGAGTTACTGCAGAGATCACCACAAACAGAATTGCAGCATGACCCTTTCTTGCAAGCGTCCGACTGCAGTTTAATAGCTGGGTAACAGCCGAGATTGGAGCAGTTGTTGAAGGATGATTGACAAGCCATAGTGTGATCTGCACAAAAGAAAACATGAGTCTGATCAGTAATCCATCATCTCAAGTGCACAGTGTTTTGAAAGCAATTTATTTGTTTTAATCTTAACATTGATGATCATCAGATCACCGGCACTTTCTCCTCAAGCTGCAGATAAGAAGTTTAAAATAATGATGTGATTACTTACATGTTATGAGATCCTTTTGCTTATTGTGTTTTGAATTGTGTGTTGCTGGAAGCAGCTCTTCTGTATCTCTGATGTTTCTCCTCTGATCAGCTCTGTATATATACACCTCTTCTCCATCTCCACCCATCCACCGCTCATAACTGCATCATTGTAATCTATACACTAATTCATGTACTGTTACATAACTAAATTGTGGGTCATTTTAATGATCTGTGTCATTTTAATGATGACAGTATACTCTAACACAATTATGACAATTTGTAACATAAGAATTAATCAGATGAATTCATTTCTTAACAAAAATCTTGTTATGATGATACTAAACTATGAGGGAGGAAATATAATCAGTACATGACGTCTATGTTTGAAGTGTTTAGACACAAGAGAATAACTAAAGCAATGAGAAGAAAATCCAATTAATGATCATAACAACACATGAGAGTTTGTATATAGAGTCATGTTTAGTAAATTATATTCACATGATCATTAGTGTTGATGTTCACAGAGTGTCTCGGGGTCTGACATTTGACTCAAGCTTTAAGTTTCCTCCTGGTGAATCATGCAAGTAGAGATGTTGAATATATGTCTCCTGGAGTGAGATAATCATTTATTTGCATATCAAGCTAACTGATTTTATTTATAACTGAGTTTTTAACATTTTATTATTGGGCAGGATAGTAGAGGCGAGGGGGGTGTGAATTTGGGACTCAAACTGAGACTCACATGTGCCAAAACTCTTATATGTCTGTAGCATGTGCACAGACATGTGATTACTTTAAAACATGAAGTGATGTTCTTTATGGATGTGCTAAATAACACCAGTCTCCGTTTAATCATATGTGACCCTGTCTGTGAAATCAAGCCTAAAGTCTCAAAATATATATATATATATTCATCCCCGCTCAAAAGTTTGGGATCAGTAAGACTTGTAATGTTTTTTAAAGAAGTCTCATATGCTCATCAAGGCTGCATTTATTTGATCAAAAACACAGAAAAAACAGTAATATTGCAAAAAGTTATTTCAATATAAAAAATAGTTTTTATATTAATATACCTCAAATTATAATTTATTTCTGTGATGCAAAGCTGAATTGTTTATCAGCTGTCACTCCAGTCTTAAGTGTCACATGATCCTTCAGAAATCATTCTAATATTGTGAGAAATTGGAGTTCAGAAATGCAAATGTCCAGAAGGGGGAGCAGAGACAGGACAGGAACTAGGGAAACACAGACAGGACCGTGACAATGAGTTTTAGATTTAAACTATTATATGATTTTATCAGGTATATTTTGCTGTTGTAACTGGTGTATTTGTATGTAAACTGGTCTAAAAAGGTTTTAGGTTGATTGAATCATTGGGATTAATTAAAATAAGTAAGTGTATTATTTTGAACATATACCTTATTATTATAAGTACAGTATGTGCTTTAAACAGCTTGATCTCAAGGGAATTTGTAAGTATTTTATGAGGTGGCTAATCTGTAGGAATTCATACAATGTCAGTCAGTGTCGAACTGGGACAGTAAATCAGGCCGGGAATTTGACTTCACCCCAGGACACCTCTGTTGCAAATTTGGCACAAAAAATTTTTGTATTCCCATATGTAAAACAGTGTGCTAGTTGGTCATTAAGATGCTCTTTTAAAACTTCTATCATTATATATATTTGTAATAATTTTTTAGAATAGATTTGATCTATTGTAAGTCACTTTGGATGAAAGCGTCCGTCTGCCAAATGATTACGTAAATATAATGTAAATGTAATTCTGACCGACCTGCTCCTTTACTGGCAAACATGGCTGGGATTTTGCAGCAACTTGCTGCGTCTGTGGCCAGGGCTTTTCTCCTTTTCATACTTTCCCTCTCTGCTCCTCCTTTGCGTTTACGCTCAATTTTTTCTACGATTTTCTATGATAACGTCTGCCTCTGGATATAGCCAATTAGGCAGTGCTTCGCTGATGTTGGGTCATGTGGTGGTGTCATTTTCACTCCGCGATCGCCTGATTCGTAGATTCATAAGTCCGTCAATTAATTCGCAGTTGCATACCAGCCTATTGCACGTCAGCCTGATCGACTGCACAGCGGCAGCCGGCAGGCCAGAATGACCATCAGGCCACCGGGAAATGTCCCGGTGCTCCCGATGGCCAGTCCGTCCCTGATGTCAATTTTACAAAAAATAATGATGCCTCCCCTAAATCTTTTAAATTTCAAACGATGATCGTTGAATAAAATAACATTATATTAAGAGTTTTCAGATGAAGTACAGTGATCTTATGTTAAAGTATACAGTACAACACTGGGTCTATTAGCACATGGATTTGGAGACACTGTGCATGTGAAGATCTACTACTACAGCAGACAGTAAAGTCTCAATCAAAATTTAACTTGATAAAATATTACTCCCATTACATTACAGAAGTGAATTGTGTTTTAGACAGAGTTTGTAAAGTTGTGGTCAATGTATTTTTTTTTTAAACTGAGTGCCTTTCTCTCTGCTAGAAAGTTTACTACTGCAGAAATAATAAATCCACAAATATTTCATTTCTTTATAATAACTTTATTTCAGAATTTGCTTTATTAAATGATGAAGCTCAACGATAACATTCTGCATCATTCTTGACTGAACAGCTGGCATGATGTTGGTTACTGGTATGGGCAGTGATTACAAGCTGGTTTGCAGCACGCCTCCTTGAAGCAGCCATGCAGATGTTCTCCACACGCTCCACTGCGATTGCAGCCATCCTGGATGACGACAGCCTTATGACCATAATCACAGCATGATGAGACACTGTTGCAGGAGTTACCGCAAACAGAATTGCAGCATGACGCTTTCTTGCAATCATAATCACAGCATGATGGGACACTGATGCAGGGAATAGCACAAACAGAACCACATGAGGACCCAGAATTGCATGATGGGACACTGATGCAGGGATTAGCACAAACAGAACCGCATGAGGACCCAGAACTGCATGATGGGACACTGATGCAGGGATTACCACAAACAGAACCGCATGAGGACCCAGAACTGCATGATGGGACACTGATGCAGGGATTACCACAAACAGAACCGCATGAGGACCCAGAACTGCATGATGGGACACTGATGCAGGGATTACCACAAACAGAACCGCATGAGGACCCAGAACTGCATGATGGGACACTGATGCAGGGATTAGCACAAACAGAACCGCATGAGGACCCAGAACTGCATGATGGGACACTGATGCAGGGATTAGAACAAACAGAACCGCATGAGGACCCAGAACTGCATGATGGGACACTGATGCAGGGATTAGAACAAACAGATTTGCATGATGGGACCCAGTTGCAAGAGTTACTGCAGAGATCACCACAAACAGAATTGCAGCATGACCCTTTCTTGCAAGCGTCCGACTGCAGTTTAATAGCTGGGTAACAGCCGACATTGGAGCAGTTGTTGAAGGATGATTGACAAGCCATAGTGTGATCTGCACAAAAGAAAACATGAGTCTGATCAGTAATTCATCATCTCAAGTGCACAATGTTTTGAAAGCAATTTATTTGTTTTTAAAACTCTAATCTTAACATTGATGATCATCAGATCACCGGCACTTTCTCCTCTAGCTGCAGATAAGAAGTTTAAAATAATGATGTGATTACTTACATGTTATGAGATCCTTTTGCTTATTGAGTTTGAATTGTGTGTTGCTGGAAGCAGCTCTTCTGTATCTCTGATGTTTCTCCTCTGATCAGCTCTGTATATATACACCTCTTCTCCATCTCCACCCATCCACCGCTCATAACTGCATCATTGTAATCTATACACTAATACATGTACTGTTACATAATTAAATTGTGTGTCATTTTAATGATCTGTGTAATTTTAATGATGACAGTGTACTCTAACACAATTATGACAATTTATAACATAAGAATTAATCAGATGAATTCATTTCTTAACAAAAATCTTGTTATGATGATACTAAACTATGAGGGAGGAAATATAATCAGTACATGCTGTCTGTGTTTGTGTAGAAGTGTTTAGACACAACAAAATAACTGAAGCAGTCAGAAGAAAATCCAATTAATGATCATAATAACACATGAGAGTTTGTATATAGAGTCATGTTTAGTAAATTGTATTCACATGCTCATGAATAAGAGAGCAGATGTAACATGTTTGTAAAATGTATGTTTCTCTGTCCTCAGAGCGTCTCAGGTCTGACATTTAACTCAGTTCCCTGCTGGTGAATCATGGGAATGAAAATTGGATCTGTTTGGAGGAGTGAGATACCACAATCTTTTATTTATATATCAAGCTAAATGATAATACTCTTCTTCAGTTTTTAGCATTCTATTATTGGTCAGGATAGTAAAGGCGAGGGGGTGTGTGGATTTGAGACCCAAACCCAGGTCCCCATGTTCAAAAACTTTTATGTCTGTAGCCAAATAAGTAACAAACCATTATGTATTTATTATTAAACACATACATAAACACAGGTGCTTGCAGGGACGGACTGGGAGTAAAAAACGTCCCTGGATTTTTCCCCAAGTAGGTCCAATCACAACTACAAACAGCCGATACAAATCAAAGTCTCACAATATTATAGAAGTCAATGTATTGCATTTACGGTAAATAACATCACAAAATATATGGTGATTGAAATGAATTTATTATCGTTTGAAGTAAAATACTAAACTACATGAAAAGAGCAGAATGCAAAAATGTATAATTTGACATATTGTGATAATATAAACCTAGCATCTAGAAAAACATGAAACAACAGAACTTTTCTACAATTTGAGTATTCATATGGTTCAATGGTTGTCTGCGTGATGTTATCTCAATCTTGGGAAGAATTATAGTCTATGTTTTGCTATAATTTAAGCTGTAGATAACGTGAGAACACCGGTTTCATATATATACACGCCTGGCCTGAAGGTAACTTCCGGTTGGTGGTTGTTTATTAGTCTGGCTAGTGGAAGTCTTTCGGAAGTTGAGTTTTGGCCAGGTTGTATCATTTGTTTTTTGTTGTTGCAGTTGAAACGGTCTATAGTAAGAGAGGAGGGTAAAGATAACCTGATGTAACTGTCCTGACAGGTGACTCACCAGAATCAACTGCTGCTGTTTCTCCCTCATCAGACTCAAGATTAGAGTTACTGCTGCCTGCAGCACTATTGACAAACATCTCTGTTATATTTGACATTTTGTAGCGTCAGTGTCTGTTAAGGACTTATTCTTTTAGCTTCTCCCAACCGCCTTTATTTGGTTGCCATCACTATAGACATAATATAATACCTAGACGCGACATTGACCACTGGATCATTCATCAACGCCGCCGCCATTTTAGCTAGGTCAACGTTTCCATAACTCTCATAACTTGACTGGAGAAAAATGCCTGTTTCGTGTGCTGCTTGGGGCTGTGCAAGCCGCCGCAAAATTTAAAACATTTTTTAGGAAATTACCTTATTTTTGTTTGTATTTGGTCATTAAAACATTTTGTTGACACTATGCCAATAGGAGTCAGACTATTAATAGCTAGCGATAGCGCTATTTAGCTGCGAGTCCAGACTTCAGAACGTTTTTAAATTATTTAAAAAATAGTTTCAGCTTTTCAACATTTTAATTCTGTGAAAAAAATACATAAAGGAGTCCACAACTGTGATTGTATTTTTATTTGCCTACTTGTTTTCTCAAATATTGTAGATTATTTCTTAAGATGCACATTACTGTTTTTCTTAGTATTTCAGAAAGAATAAGGTATGTTCTGACCTGAAGCTCAAGAAAAACAAAAAGGGTGAAATTAATGACAGAAAAGCATTTTCCTCGATTAGAAGACTTTATTTATTTTTTGTGAAATTAATTATATTATATTAGTGATGCATCCACAATTCTTAACCAAAACGTTAAATAGCCCAAAATATACATGACAAATGTGCAGCTCTATATGTCTATAGCTATCACGAGCTCACTCTCCTTCCTGTCAGTTTCGTTTTATTATAAGCAAAAAATATTGCATTAGCGCCCCTTTTGTCGGACGTCAACGACACTTAATCTGACACTTTCTCTTTGATGATGAACCAGCCAGTCCATCAATGATAACTGGCATGTAAACAGATGTGAATAGGTTGTGTTGCTTCTTTAAATGTCCAATAATAATCGTTAAATATAACATTGTACATTATTTTATTAACTTTAAATTCTTAACATTATTTTAAGAGTTTTTAGATGAAGTACAGTGATCTTGTGTTAAAGTATACAGTACAACACTGGGTCTATTAGCACATGGATTTGGAGACACTGTGCATGTGAAGATCTACTACTACAGCAGACTGTAAAGTCTAAATCAAAATTTAACTTGATAAAATATTACTCCCATTACATTACAGAAGTGAAATGTGTTTTATACAGAGTTTGTAAAGTTGTGGTCAATGTATTTTTTTTTTAACTGAGTTCCATTCTCTCTGCTAGAAAGTTTATTACTGCAGAAATAATCAATCCACAAATATTTCATTTCTTTATAATGACTTTATTTCAGAATTTGCTTTATTAAATGATGAAGCTCAATAATAACATTCTGCATCATTCCTGACTGAACAGCTGGCATGATGTTGGTTACTGGTATGGGCAGTGATTACAAGCTGGTTTGCAGCACGCCTCCTTGAAGCAGCCATGCAGATGTCCTCCACACGCTCCACTGCGATTGCAGCCATCCTGGATGACGACAGCCTTATGACCATAATCACAGCATGATGAGACACTGTTGCAGGAGTTACCGCAAACAGAATTGCAGCATGACGCTTTCTTGCAATCATAATCACAGCATGATGGGACACTGATGCAGGGAATAGCACAAACAGAACCGCATGAGGACCCAGAATTGCATGATGGGACACTGATGCAGGGATTAGAACAAACAGAACCGCATGAGGACCCAGAATTGCATGATGAGACACTGATGCAGGGATTAGCACAAACAGAACCGCATGAGGACCCAGAATTGCATGATGAGACACTGATGCAGGGATTAGAACAAACAGAACCGCATGAGGACCCAGAATTGCATGATGAGACACTGATGCAGGGATTAGAACAAACAGAACCGCATGAGGACCCAGAACTGCATGATGAGACACTGATGCAGGGATTAGAACAAACAGATTTGCATGATGGGACCCAGTTGCAAGAGTTACTGCAGAGATCACCACAAACAGAATTGCAGCATGACCCTTTCTTGCAAAACGTCCGACTTGCAGTTTAATAGCTGAGTAACAGCCAGACATTGGAGCAGTTGTTGAAGGATGATTGACAAGCCATAGTGTGATCTGCAAAAGAAAACATGAGTCTGATCAGTAATCCATCATCTCAAGTGCACAATGTTTTGAAAAGCAATTTATTTGTTTTTTAAAACTCTAATCTTAACATTGATGATCATCAGATCACCAGCACTTTCTCCTCAAGCTGCAGATAAGAAGTTTAAAATAATGATGTGATTACTTACATGTTATGAGATCCTTTTGCTTATTGTGTTTGAATTGTGTGTTGCTGGAAGCAGCTCTTCTGTATCTCTGATGTTTCTCCTCTGATCAGCTCTGTATATATACACCTCTTCTCCATCTCCACCCATCCACCGCTCATAACTGCATCATTGTAATCTATACACTAATTCATGTACTATTACATAACTAAATTGTGGGTCATTTTAATGATCTGTGTCATTTTAATGATGACAGTATACTCTAACACAATTATGACAATTTGTAACATAAGAATTAATCAGATGAATTCATTTCTTAACAAAAATCTTGTTATGATGATACTAAACTATGAGGGAGGAAATATAATCAGTACATGACGTCTATGTTTGAAGTGTTTAGACACAAGAGAATAACTAAAGCAATGAGAAGAAAATCCAATTAATGATCATAACAACACATGAGAGTTTGTATATAGAGTCATGTTTAGTAAATTATATTCACATGATCATTAGTGTTGATGTTCACAGAGTGTCTCGGGTCTGACATTTGACTCAAGCTTTAAGTTTCCTCCTGGTGAATCATGCAAGTAGAGATGTTGAATATATGTCTCCTGGAGTGAGATAATCATTTATTTGCATATCAAGCTAACTGATTTTATTCATAACTGAGTTTTTAACATTTTATTATTGGGCAGGATAGTAGAGGCGAGGGGTGTGTGAATTTGGGACTCAAACTGAGACTCACATGTGCCAAAACTCTTATATGTCTGTAGCATGTGCACAGACATGTGATTACTTTAAAACATGAAGTGATGTTCTTTATGGATGTGCTAAATAACACCAGTCTCCGTTTAATCATATGTGACCCTGTCTGTGAAATCAAGCCTAAAGTCTCAAAATATATATATATATTCATCCCCGCTCAAAAGTTTGGGATCAGTAAGACTTGTAATGTTTTTTAAAGAAGTCTCATACGCTCATCAAGGCTGCATTTATTTGATCAAACACACCGAAAAAAACAGTAATATTGCAAAAAGTTATTACAATATAAAAAAAATGTATTTTATATTAATATACCTCAAATTATAATTTATTCCTGTGATGCAAAGCTGAATTTTTTATCAGCTGTCACTCCAGTCTTAAGTGTCACATGATCCTTCAGAAATCATTCTAATATTGTGAGAAATTGGAGTTCAGAAATGCAAATGTCCAGAAGGGGGAGCAGAGACAGGACAGGAACTAGGGAAACACAGACAGGGCCGTGATAATGAGTTTTAGATTTAAACTATTATATGATTTTATCAGGTATATTTTGCTATTGTAACTGGTGTATTTGTATGTAAACTGGTCTATAAAGGTTTTAGGTTGTTTGAATCATTGGGATTAATTAAAATAAGTAAGTGTATTATTTTGAACATATACCTTATATTATAAGTACAGTATGTGCTTTAAACAGCTTGATCTCAAGGGAATTTGTAAGTATTTTATGAGGTGGCTAATCTGTAAGAATTCATACAATGTCAATTTTAAAAAAATAATGATGCCGCCCCTAAATCTAACCATCACTGGCACATAAACAGATGTGTATGAAATTGTGTTGCTTTTTGAATGTCTAACGATGATCGTTGAATAAAACATTATATTAAGAGTTTTTAGAGGAAGTACAGTGATCTTGTGTTAAAGTATACAGTACAATAACACATGAGAGTTTGTATATAGAGTCGTGTTTAGTAAATTATATTCACATGATCATTAGTGTTGATGTTCACAGAGTGTCTCAGGTCAGACATTTGACTCAAGCTTTAAGTTTCCTTTTTCGGAACAGGGTCGGAGGGCCAGGACCGTGAACTGGCAGAGGGGTTGAAGACCAGGGCAGCGCAAGTGCGTCTGGGGCAGTCTCAGGGACTTGAATGGGCTCAGGTGGGCAAAGGCTAAAGTAATGCACGGCTTGGTGTAACTAATGATGCCCACATTAATGGACACATAATTGATCAAAATTGACTCCAATAAAAAAATAATATAAAATCTATACTTGAATATTAATATTATTATATTGTTCTTTACATATTACTTTATGCCATATTTTGTCTGTCTGCCACTTTGGATTAAATTTATTTTGCCTGCAGTTACAGTTGATGTCTATGACGTGATGCGGTGTAAATTTTCAGGGAAAAAGTACCATAACTGACTTTTGAAATAAAAAAAAATGAACATTTGATTCATTATTTTGTCAACTCTTCTATGGACAAATAAAACATCACTGAAATAACCAGTGGTGTTATTTACTATCCTTACCCGCAACCTGACGATTTAGTTCACATTTAAAGATTTATGAGATATAAAGATAAACACCACACATAACACAGTTGACAGACAAAGTAACACAAAGTAAAATCATGGTTTTGTGTAATTTTGAAGTTAGTGTGAGCATAAATTGACACTGAATTGCCAACATTGTCAACCGTGTTAATCCTTGTCAACTGTGTTACAGTTGATGGGTAACACAGTTGACATTTCTGTCATTTTAGGGCCTTGTGCAAACTGCTGGCCTTGGACTAGTTAGTACTAGCATGACTAGCATGACCTTGGTTAACATATGCTTTTATAATTTTTTCTCTACATATTTATAAATACAACATGTGACACAAATTCACCAGAACATGTTAATAACACAGATGACAATGAATTATTATACTCTATGTTCAGAAAATAATATAGCTAAAATATTGAAGAAGAGAAGTTATAACTTACCACACTGTCTTCAAATTCCCCTCTAAAAAAGGAAATTACGTCAAGCGATGTTCGGTGTGACTTTGAAACAAACCATTGATGATTTAATGGGGGTTTTACCGGAAGTAACACAGCTGACACTGATTTAATGTAGATGCATTGGCAAAACCTTTTTTAAAACACTTTTCTCATGATTCAATTATTATTTTGGACAAATATTCATAAGAAATATATACAGAAACATGTATTTTAGAGCTAATCTGAATAGCAAAACCTCACATTTACCAAATTGGACAGATTTCAAAAAAGTAAATTCCAGTATAGAATATGTCATTTTTGCAAGATTAAAGATGGGTGTCTTTTGATAATAAATAAATTAGAAATGTCCCCTGATACATTGCTTGAAATGAAAAGTTAATGAAAAATTTATAAAATTGATAATAGAGTCCATGGACATGACACATAACCCTAATTATAGAATGACTCAAATACGTTTAGAATTATTGGACATAAGTTAATGTTATTGTGCAATAAAGACTAATATGGCTAAATTACATTTTACATTTCAAATTACACTTTACAAATATTGATTTTAATTGGAATGGCAGATTAGAACTGTGTTACTAATTGCTTTCAGTAATCCATACTATGGATTATCCTATAAGTAAACTAATGTTTTAATAGTTTTAATTTAAAAAGGTTTGAAATGCAATGTTTTGTCTGCTGTTGTAAAATTGTTAGTTCCAGTGTGATACTGATTTACTGATCCAGTGTGATTCATTTTATGGAACAATAGATTTCATAAATTAATGCTTTATTTTAAAAATGCTTTCATGCATGCATGACATTTTTAGAAGTGTGACAAATATTACGTTAAAGAAAATAAACTGTTGAGATTATACCAGATTAGTTCTGTTATTTAACATCAGTGAGATAATAAATAGTAATAAAGCAAAAATAATATTAAAACCAGACAGGTGAGTGGTGGCAATGCACACTAGTGATATCCCCAATGCAGCTCATTTGGGTAATCTGATGGTATTACAAATCATGCCATGTTACAACATTCTACCCTATAAAAAATAGATTAAAACAGAATGCATAATTAAATCCATGCATAACACATTTACACAAAGATGTGTGTTGTTTGCATTTGAAAGTTTGTGTTCTTTGGTTGTATTAGATGGTGTTTTCCACTAACAAGAATGACCGCCTTTACCAGCAATGAAACCACATCTAACAAGCAATGTTTTCATGAGAAACATCTCATTCTATTATCAAAAGTCCCTTTTACTTTACAACTTACTGCCATAGTTATGATAGCAACAGCCTTTAAAAATAGGCAAAAATGAAGCTATTTTAGTTAAAGAATTATTAACATTTTCTGAATAAACTTTCTAAAGAAACTACTGTACATTACTGTAACAGGCAATTACAAGTACAACAGGAGTTAAATTAAATAGAAAAAGGCAATTACTTCATAAAAACAATGCTTTAAAACCAAGGAACCAATGATATGGTATGGATAATGATACGAAAAAGCAGATGTTTTATTCCCTTTATTCCCTTATTACTTTTTTATTTATATAAGTCTGTTGTAAAGAAAACAAAAGACCTTCAGGTGCAAAAGTACGTAAGCATGTGTGGTTTTGCACTTTAACCACTGCTCATATAATTCAGTTTGCAATCGACCTTTAAGCGTGAAAATAGAAAAGCACATTCAGCTTTAACACCTGTAAACAAAAGTTTCCATACTTGCGTTTATGCTGGCAGAAAACCAGACTTCTTTTTTTCAGAAGTATAACAATTGTCCCAACATGCTTCTAACAGTTCACTTTATTGGACAGCATAAATTTTTTTACACATAAAGGATATGTTTTTTTATGTTTTGCCTAAAAATGCAAAACTAATCGAGACAATGTTACATTTTATCATCTTCAGTGTAGTCACCCTTTGTCTAGAATTAGCAGAAATGTTAATTTTATCAGGCAGTTTCAGCATTTTGGGGGGCTGAAAACATAAACTTTTAAAAACAGGTTTCAAAGTGCATGTTTTTGATGCTGTTATCATCTCTGTGTAAACAAAAAACACAAAAATATGATGTCTCTAAAAACAATGATGTCATGCACACACATGGGTATACTTTAAACAACAATGGGGGACAGAAATGTAACACCCATTACCATAACTGCAAGCTTTTTGGTATTTTTGCCTCCATTTTAGAGAGGAAAGTGGAGTGAGACAGGAAGTGATAGGGGAGGAGAGAAAGGGGAGAAAGGACCAACCTGGGACTCAAACTCGGGTCTCCTGAAGCAGTGCACTTCAGGAGACCCGACTCCTACGTTAAGTGCTTTTTCACAATGTGTTGTGAATTAAAATTTAGGGGCCCTAAATACAGCATATATTTTTATTTTATTTGTATTTTGTTATGGGTTTCAAATACAGGCATAACAGCCCATGCCATTATCCAATCAAAACCTGTGCAACAAGCCAATGTTAAACCATGAAACAATAGAGTGCCACTTTCTCAATAAAGATTTCAACATCACTGTGCAGTTAGTGGGAAGGCAACAGCCTGTAGTTGTCTTACAATTATGGAATCAATGTTTTGTTATAAAAAGGCTTGTGAGGATGGAAATTTCAGTGTGACAGCTGGAAAGTCCATCTAAACCATCTAAACATTTTCACAATGAAACAAAAAATGTTTGCCACTACTGCGGAGAAATTAAGACAAATTTATTGTATTTTGGCCTTGAAACAATTTCAATGATGACGGGTAAGTAGCATTCATTACACTTTATTATTTTAATACTTTGCATAACATATTTTTGAACATCACATTCAGTCAATCGGTTGTCCTATTCCAAAACCGACAATTACATTTTGTAATTGGAAAAGAAATAAATACAAAAAAAATGATACAGCAACCTTAATTAACATCTGTTCGTCTTGGCGATAATGTCTCTCTGCAGTGTCTGTTGAATTCATGGAAGAGGAAGTACCTTTTGAACACAATGTATAGTAGAGTTCAGCAAAATCCGATTAAAATATACATAATACATGCCCACATTTAAAAGGTGACGTTTCTTCATAGTTGTTGTTTTTATTTTCTCTAATAAGCTCTACTTAAATTTTATATTTCAAGGTAATATTTTGTTTTCTTTAATAACGTCTAATTTTATGTCACAGACATAAAATTAGATCTCAGAGATTGTTAAAGATGACAATAAATCATACTACTACTGACTAATAGTACTGACTGTTACTGACTAAATCATTATGATTATAGTAAAAAATAATAAAAAACATAATATATAAACATATTCATATTACGTTTTACACAGATCATACAAACATCAGTTAACCTTATTATACAGTATTTTATAATATACAGTATTTTTTGAAGAAAGTGATCAGACACGTGGTAAAAAGCAGTGCCGACCCTTATTTATTTATGTATGAATTAAAACAGCCAGAGATACAATTTGCGCAAGAATAATAAACTCATCTATATGAATAATTATATATAAACATTCAAATATAAATAATTAACAGGCCTAAATAAATGAAAACACTGAGAATGTATGAATAATTTTATAATAGACAGCACATGGATCCAAAGTAATATGCTTTTTACTTATCAATCAATGACGCGTGTACTATATCAAACTGATTTACACATCACATGGATAAAGTTCATTCAACAGGTCATTCTTTCAATCTTGCCAGGTGGTGTAGAGAAACCAGCCCGTGCAATTTTTTTGGAATGCTTGCAATACCAAAATGTAATTGTGGCGATGGCTATTAAAAGAAGTAGTATTCTTATAATGGAAAGTAGAACAATTGTAGAAATCAATTCTGTGGGATCATCACCTGAAATTACAAAAATGTGGGGTATATATCAACATTTCAACGCATTAAAAAGCTACTTTTAAATGTCTAAAAAATAAATAAACATACCTATCATGTGTACTCCCAACATGTTTCCATTCCCAAATAAAATCTCCCCACATGCAATAACAGCACAGTAGTGAGTTTCAGCTTCCGAAATTCTGAGGTCCTTAGATAAGGTGTAGAGACATTTACGTTCTTTATTCCTCCACTCACAGGGAACATCACTGATTCTGTGCACCTTAATGATTCTTGGATGAGATGGTTCAGATGTATGTATGAGCCAGTAAACACTGTGGTTTCCCACACAGCTCTGATTAAGAACTGTACACTGCAGACTCACTGACTCTTCAGGGTGAATTGGATATAAACTACTGTAGTTTTGAATCCCTGTGCAAAAATAGGATTCGTAAAATATTTTCATGTACAGATACAAATATATTCCTTACAGTTTTTTACATTATTTAAAGTTAGAGTTTAAAGATGTTATGAAGAGGTCATGTGCTATAATACTATATAAGTGTGATCAAACTTATATACAAACATATAGGTTCTCAAATGCATTAACAACACAATGCATGTACATTTGCTATACAAAAACTCAAATTGCCCAGAATCATACCTTGAACGATCAACTCTGTCCCCTGGATAAATTCCAGTACATTAGAATATGCGCTTCCACAATAGTATGTCGCGGAGTCTGAGAACTGAAGTTTTCTTATCACCAACTGATGCAACTGATGATCTTTATCATTCAACACAGAAAAGCGCGAACTATTCTTGAAATGATTGTAAAATAGAACTTTCTGATCATACTTGTAAATGGTAGAGATAAGCCTGGGATTCTGCCCATGTTCATGCTTGTACCAAGAGAAGTGCATGGCCAGTTGGTCATGGTAAAAGCAAGACATGTGAATGGTTTCTCCCAGTTTACCAAACACAGTTGTGCTATCTAGGTGCATTGCAGTTATGCCTACAAACAAAGCAAAAATAGTGCAATATATTTACCAATAAACCAGTGGTAAAGTAAAATATTGTAAATATAGTTTACCTAAGCAGTTTAAATACAAAGTTTATATAAACATAATTAAAAACAAGACATCAACTTACTGACTGGAAAGAGAAGCAAACAAAATCTAATGTTTATCATCTCTGGATTCATTTATCCTAAGTATAAAACAAGTAGAAGATGATAAATGAACATCAATGCAATGGGAGCAGACAACAGAATCTGTTTGTTGATGTCATTGAAAAAAATGCACCAAAATTGTGTCCCACTTCCGTTTGCATTTAGAGGTGATTGTCACATATATTTTTTTTAATATCAAAGACAAACAGTTGATCCAACAGTCACAGTGAAGAATAATGAATAATACCACTCATGTACCACTGCCTGACAAATTTCTAAAGTTGTAAAGGACTTGGGCAAAGTATTTTAAAAACATAATGACATTTTAGCAAACATTCAGGCCATGTGCTAGTTGTGGTTTTCTGCTAAGAGTGTGGTAACTTGACCTTCTTTAGGCCTAAGTAAACATTCTTGACCACATGCATACATGATGCGGGGGAAATTACCATGTCAACCTAAAAATGTGCTGTTATCATCATTGTGACCTGATTTGGCGAAAGGTTTCTTTTTCAGCATAAATATGAAAAGCCACATTAAAAACCAGGAATTGCATATAGGAAACAATTAAAATGGTTGCAGTCTGTTACCACAATGGCAAATGATCTGCTTTAGAGTGATTTTGTTTGTGTATGTATGCAAGGGGCATATTGTCTTTAGAAAACAAGTATAAACTGGTATTTGCAACAAATTAAGTATTACATTATAGGCAGATAATAGTTGAGTAGGTCATAGTAAGCATTAAATTGTAAGTGTCTAGGTGTCTTTTATTTAATGTAATGTTTATTTAATATACAAATAAACTTAATTTAGAGCCATGTTCTAAGATTGTTCTTTTTAGGTTTTACTTTATGTACCCAAAAATAACATTTCCAGAACGTTGCAGGAAGGTTATTTTTAAATAACCTAAAAATAACTTACACACGACTTACATTGGTTTATTTGGAACCATTAAATAATGTTCCCAGAACCTTGTGGTTTTTAAAATCATAACCTTAAAAAAAATGTATAGAGGGTTCACATGTGGTTATTCTTTGCAACCATGTTTCATAGTGTAAATTATGACTTTTCATATAGCTGAAAATATTACACTAGGGTTAAGCAAAATAAAAAACAATAAATGACTATCATAAATCCCAGCCGGAGTTCAAATACATGTGAATTTTAACATGGCAATAACTTGTCAATGATGCGTTAATAATTATGCGTTAATCATTCAAACATTAAAACGCAGCATTCCACATGGAAGTTTTTAGAATCAGCACATCCACTTCTGGGTATAATTTGACAACATATCTCCATTAATTAAAGTAAAACATTAAATCTAATTATGTATATGAAAATAGTTAAAAATAATTTTGTTTACAACATTACATCACTCATACAGTAAAAGAGTGCATACATATGTTCTAGAGTGTCCGTGCAATTTATGCCAAGTTTATGTTTTATAAATCCTGATATGTGTATGAAAAATGTTGTGCATACGCAACATTTAAACATCACATAAATATTTTCACATTTTTCCATTTCCTGAAATTTTACTTTATTTATTGTGTTTGTAGTTTTCATGGTTTGAGCGATGGTCATAATGTTCAGAATAAACAAATTCACAACACTTTGAATTCTTTTAGTGGATAATGCTTTTAAGTCATCTCTTACAAAGTAATGTGTTTAGAAAAAGTCCTTACCTTCTGTTCTGTATCTTTCCTGAAAGTTACTGTGTTTAAAGAGCCTTTTTAATCTCATTCCATGACTTGTGTTTCTCAAAAAGTGGGAGGAGTCAGCAGACCTGTTGAGGACACAGCTATGCAGCTCATAATATTTAACTGTTCACTTGCTATGTTTTACTACTGTCAGATGTTATGATGGAAACAGACCATTTTCAAAGGCAGACGAAGGTTCTTAAAGGTTCTTTTTTAGTAAATGGCTTGATAACATTGTGGAAAAAGATCATAAATTGCTTATTTTCACAGCAAAAAAACTAATATTATTATAACACCCCAGGGAACAAAATAAAATAAAAAACACTCCGTGCCACCTGCTTTATAAGACTATCATAGTTCGTTTTAGGCAAACAGACCAAACATTTAAAACAAATGAATTTTTAGTTTGTTTGTTTTTTCAGAAAATTGGAACATAAATGGCCATAAATGTACGCAATGCACAGAGAAGCCATCTGTAATTTTACAATCAGCATCATTTTACTGTCTATTTCCCAAACACAACCTCTGGATATGACGATAAGCATGTGCACTCAACTTCTTTGGTCGACCATGGCAAGGCCTGTTCTGAGTGGAACCTGTCCTGTTAAACAATTGTATGGTATGGGCCACAGTGCTGCAGCTCAGTTTCAGGGTCTTGGCAATCTTCTTACAGCCTACACCATCTTTATGTAGTCATTTAATGTTATGTAGCCCATCTAATGTTATGACAACTCTAAATTATGGACTGTAGTGTATCCTTTCCACATTATCTGATATATGCACCTGTAACAAAGTTACAACATAAATCTCATGAATTTAACATTAGGGCTCTTTACTTTGTGCTATGGTGTTTGACAACCCCTTGTGGACATTTGATACAATTGCAGATATTTATTTTGCCCCTACATGCTTGCTGCACTCATTTCACATCTTACGTTGATCTCTAATATTTCTTATATGATCATCAGTGGTGGAGAAGAAACCAAACTGTAGTCTTGACTCCCGAAACCAAACTTGAGTGCCAAAGTTGTCAATAGGACCACATGCAATGTCACGCAATAATGGCACATCACGTTTAAATGCAGAATTCCTGAATAACGTAGTAACGTTGACGCTGACATCACATGTATAATCAATTTAATGGAACGCAATAAGCGTAGCGTAGCCTACATACTTTTACACGTTTTGGTTACAACGGCCTTTCATACTTGTTCGATTTTATGCGGCGCCACTCACACTGACCAGCGTGTGACATCACAATAACGCAAGAAAGCTTTTGAATTGCTCTCGCGGTACTGTGATATCACAGGTGGGTCTGTACGGTGGCTGAGAAGTACAAAACAAAGCAACAAATCTCAAAACTAATCACAGAACTAACTAACTAAAATTACAAATCAAAAAACACAATACCAAATTAAAAAAGTAACAAACCATAAAACACAACAACAATTCTGAAAACAAAATAACAAGTAAGAAAACACAACAACAATTCTGGAAACAAGTTAACAAGTAAGAAAACACAACAAGTTGGACAAACGGAAGAGGTGTTTCGTTGTAATGGTTTGTGCGATTTGTTGTATTTTTACTTGTTATTTTGTTTTCGGAATTGTTGTTGTGTTTTTAAATTTGTCATTTTGATTTATGATTTGTTATTTTGATTTGTTATTAGTTTTCCTTATTTGTTGTTTTGTTTTGCACTTTTCGGCCATCGTACACAAGCCTACTTTTTCACACTGTCGAAGTAGAAACACGCCCCCAGTCTGTGTAACCCAGCTGTCATTGGTGGAGAGACGTTAGGGGGAGGGTGGGCTGTGGAGCACTGAGTATCTAGGCGGGACGAAGAACTGGTCAAACTTTGCACCGCAGGAAGTATTTACTCAAAACTTTTCCTCGACCATGCTATAATAGGAGCCTCTATGTTTTAATTCAGCTTTGGATACATTAAAGTGACTCGTTTTAATTCTCAGGACTATTTAGTGTTTTCAGAGACGTGAACTTTAGCAAAGTATTTGGAATAATAATAAAGTATTCCTGTGGATTTATGGGCACGTTTGATGGAGTAGTATGTGAAAGAGGCATTTTTCTGCTTTGGGTGAGTATTTTTAAAGTTTGTTTACGTGTAGTAGCGTTTTGTGGGAGAATTCCATTAAAGTGTAATGTTAAGTATATTGTTTGGCCTAAATTTTTGTTCATTTATCAAAGATAGGCTTTTCGTTCTGTATCATATGTGGGACACAGACCAGACATTGCTTTAGATCTTAGTACTGTGTAGTGCATTCTCACTCCAAGTACACCCAGATCTTCCGATATAAGCATATATTATGGACACATCTGACTGTGTGTAGATTGTAATGTAGGTAATCGAATTTAGACCTACTATCATCTACTGGTAGTTAAGTTATTGTAATTTATGAAATCGTTAGTTTATAAACTTGACCAACTTGACCATAAACGTGACCTTAGAGGCCGATTTCTAGTTCGGATGGAATGCTAGTAAATTCACATTTAAATCATTTGCAGTCAGCAAGATTCCGCGCCTAGATTTCAAAAAGTGTGGAGGCGCGCGGGACACTGTAAAGCAACTCATAAAGTGCTGCGCTCATTGGTTAGTGTCTCTTGGGGGCGTGTTGCCTTGCACATTCTCTGTTGCCATTGGATAGAACGTTTGTCAGTTATTACTACGCGTAAAAAAATCGACAATGGAGTTTGAAATTATTTTATAATTTATTAAAATCTGTTATGATTATAGATGTCAAAATAACAGTGTTTTCTGCTCCAGCCATTGTTAAGAGCGATGCCCGAAGCTGATTATTACAATGTTGTCTTCACCATTGTTGTTTAATGGTTTAAAAAACGGTAGCACGAAGATATTTGTAAATAGCACTGATAAACGTTGACTATTGTAACGTTTCATTGTGTTTGGTTCTTTAGCTCGAAGATGACCAGCATTTTACTGGACCATCTCATAAATTGATCAATAAACTCCCTAAAAATTAATTAAAAGCAAGATCAGTAAATGAAAAGGTCAGTTATATTTATTCAGTGTATGAACAAATGTAATATTGTTAAGTAGAGTAGATGTCCTTATTACAGATCATCTGTGTTTATGTTTACTGTTACACACTGGTTCCCGTAAATATGTTTCACAGCATATATCTTACAAATATAAAATGGTTCACGATTTGTTTTTGCACTATGAAACAGGGGCATGTCTTTGTGGAACCATAAACACCACTAAACAACAAAGCTTAATAATTGAAAAGTACATTATTTGAAAGCCATAAAAGCATGGGGCCCCTGACAACACCTACCAAGGGCCAAGAAGCATCATCCAGTGAGCCCTGGACACCCACCTCCAACCTGAAGATGCTCATCAATGCAGCCAGTCCTGAGATTCGCAACCGTGAAAAAGAACGATGTGTGGACAGTGGTGAATCGGAAAACTCACAGGTATCAGTGAATAAGAACCAGCCATTGTCTGCAATCTGTCTCCTGGCAGTGTTCGATGTGTAGTTTCTTTTTGTTTTTATTTTAAAACAATTTCAACGATGACACGCATTGTTGATGTTTATGTTGTTGTTTCATGCAGGAGCCTGAGCGTGGGGAAGAGGTAGAAAAGCTTCAGATAAGTCGTAAAGACAAAAGCCTGGGGTTACTGTGTTTCAAATTTCTGGCAAGATACCCCAACTACCCAAACCCGGCTGTAAACAACGACATCTGCCTCGACGATGTGGCAGCAGAACTGAGTAAGTCACTTAATCTAAAAAAAGCCTTTTCTAGGACAACCATAGACAACATAAAAACTCAGAGATTTGTAAAATTGAGGTGCACATTTTTAATAAATTATATTGCATTTTAATAAATTATATTGCATTTTAATAACAATCTCTGAAATTGTTTTATTTTTTAATGATTAGAGTCACTGAAATTCTAAGAGTGTGGTAACACCGTTCCTAATTGCTGTTATTGCCTGTCCTTGCCCTCTCAGATGTGGAACGTCGTCGCATCTATGACATCATGAACGTCCTCGAAAGTTTAAACATGGTCAGTAGGCTGGCTAAGAACCGATATACATGGCATGGGCGGACAAAGCTTGCACAGACGCTATCTGTTCTGAGACGGGCTGGCAAGGAAAACCAGTACAGACAGCTAATGCAACAACTGCGTCAGAGGGGCCTCGAGCAAGAGAGAGAGTTTGACTTGCATGGAGAAGAAAAGGAGAATGAAGAAATTGCCAGTTTTGATATCGATGGAGAATCTGGTCAAATTGAGCTTTTAGGGGCAGATCTTAAAGGAGGTATGTGATCATAACCATCTTTTGTTTTGTGGTTGCTTTGCAAAGTCTATGATTTTGGACTATTATTGTGGAGGCACAACACAGGTATTGAATTTCTATTTTCCTCCAGTTGTGGTAAACAGTCGGAAGGACAAATCTTTGAGAGTGATGAGTCAAAAGTTTGTCATGTTGTTCCTGGTGTCCAGCCCTCCTGTGGTTAGTCTGGAAATTGCTGCCAAAATTCTGATTGGAGAAGACCAGGTGGCGGATCAGGACAAAAACAAGTTCAAAAGTGGGTACTGCTATGAACATACCAGACTAATAAAAGTGCTGAGTGAGACTTTGAATTATAATAATAGTGTCATAACCACAAATGCCATAGTTATTATGGAAAGTTAGTGCTGTTAGTTAACGTATCAGTGTTGTTAGTTAGTATTAGTTAACATAAATATTTCTTTTTTATTGCCAGCAAAAATTCGAAGACTGTACGACATTGCGAATGTTCTGAGCAGCCTACAGCTCATAAAGAAAGTTCACGTGACCCAAGACCGAGGAAAAAAGCCTGCTTTTAAGTGGACCGGCCCTGACGACTTACCTGCTCCTTTGAGTTAGTATTCCTTGCACACCGTTACAGTTCAAGTGTCATACAGCGGTTTTAATCAGTAATTGGCACATAGTACATAATACAGTACATACACAAAGAATAAAGATGAATGAAGAGTAAACATATGTGATTTGTTTTTTACAGATTTAGAGATCTCCAATTCATCATCAGTGTCAAGGCGGTTGGAGTCCCTTTCCTCTAAAGACAATTGTACTAAAAATCTATTTTCCACCTCTGAATTGAAAAAGTTTTACCCGTCATCACTCCTTGGTCAAGCTGGCCAAGAGCATACAGGATGACCGCAGAAAAATCAACTCCGCACCATCTAGTCCTAATAAAATGACAGGTATAACCATAATCACTTCTTAACATCACCAGATATTTTTACCACATTGAAAACAAGAGGTGTCCTCCTATTGTCTTAGGTGATTCTGCAAATTGTGAGTTTTACGCAAGCAAAATGGCCCATCTTGCTGCCAAAAAACTACTAGACAAGCAGACCACGTAAGTCACTTTTAATATTTGAGTGTCATTTTTCCGACACTAATAGCACCAAAATAACAGCCTTTTGTAGACATGACATCATATTGGCTTATCTAATTTAGAATTCTGTTTGGTGCTGCTGGTGGCACAGACATTTTTGCATTTGCCTAGTAAATTTTATAAGGGTACATAGTGTGGTGTATAGTATGTCATTTGAGACACAACTAAACTGTTTTTGGAATATGGCATCTGATATTTTGTATTATCAGCTGTTAATATGTTGACATCATGTCACAAATTTGCTAATTGTGATTGATTACAGGAAGATCCAGATTGAGAAGAAGGTGACAGACTATCAAGACAAATGCCCTTCAAAATCCTTTGAATCTACGTCTGCTGGCAAGCACCAGTCTCATGAATCTTCAGGAATGCGGATCCCAGTTCTTCCTAGGGAGCCGATCTCATATCTTCCCACTAAGTGCTCACCTATTATCCCTGTTCTTGTACCTCAGCAACATGCAGGCGGGTCATATGCGGTTTACATGCATCCTAACTCTCTCAGACCGCAGCCCACGAGTCTAGCAGTGCGCTCAATGACGTTTGAGAGCCCGGGGCGCGCAAATGCAATAACTCCTTCCCCTGCTATCACAAGCAGTAACCAGATTCACCACCCATCATCATGCAGTAAAGAGCCAACAAGTCCTTCCACCCTTAAACGGACGTGTGGTGAAAGGAGATTGGAGGCAAGTCCATCCAAGGTCCAGCGAACAGAGCCAAAGGTGAGCTTAAATGATGTTTTCTAAAGAATATGTATTAAAAAAGTAAAGGTAAAGTGCTTAGGTTATACGGTTCTAGAGAAATAAAACTAAAAGTTGCCAATTATTCAAAATCTTGAATGAAAATGTATAAATGTATATTCATAGCAAAGTTCTTCACGCTGCAAAGGTCCTTGAAGGGGAAACACTAAAATCTGACTTTTTAATAACAATCAATCAAAAATAAAGTTTATTTAGCTCTGGATTCTATGCAATAAGATTGACGCTTTCTGGTATTTGTTGCCTTTTTTATAGAGTGCTTCTCCAAAGCTATATGAGATTCTGCAGGCTCGCCTGAAGGACCATAAAGGGTCCGTTCTCTCCAACCGCCCTTCCGCAAGAGCCCTTCATCTAGAGTTCTCCAAGCCCTCATTGAACACCAGCTCAGCATCTCTGGAGCACAGTGTGGAGACCTTCCTGGAAAAGGAGGAGAGGGTTCAGACCTCGGACAGCGAGGCAGGATTGACCCCTGTCAGACTGCCACAGGCGCAGAAGCATAGTGTTCCATTGCAAAATGTGGTGTTGCCATCCGGACCCATACATACAGAGGTAAAAATAACACGCAATACTGCATCATGACCTCTATTATACACCAGTAATTTGTACACCATTGCAAATCGTGCTAATGCAATAATGGTGTGTACTCTGCGGTTAAGATGTGCATTTTATTATGTGATACAGGTTTGGCTGTAATACTTTTTGTTTGTGTGTCAGACTTTGATTTATGCAGGTTATTTAATACCAGTCCCCCAGCAGTCTCTCATGAGCTTCAGAGATGGGCAGTGTTCCACTGGAGAAAACTCCAAAGCCTCCACTCCAACATACAGCATCTACCACACCCCAACTGCAGGTATTATAGCTGCTATGTGTGAAATATACTCATGTGGTCGCGCATTTACATCCATCTTGTAGATGTATTAAATACGTGATTGACAAATCACGATGGTTTTGTCTCTCTTTCATTCTTTCTCCTTCTCTGTTCCCGGCTTGTGGAATAATCTCCCTAACGCAATCCGATCTGCCACATGCCTCACCTCTTTTAAGAAACAGTTAAAAACACACCTCTTCCACAAACACTTGACATTAAAAAAAAAACTTTCTCTCCTCTACAGGTATTATCTTGCACTGTGAAACATTATAAACTTAGGAAAGCGCTTCTTCGTACTATTGTTGCCTTCTTTTCATGTGTCAGTTCATTGTCTCTTTGGATAAAAGCGTCAGCTAAATGTAAATGTAATGATGGTAAAACACACAGAGATATTACGATAACAATACACCTTGTTACTACGATGAGTTTAATGATCAAAGATGTTTTGTTTAATTTTTTTTCCAGGTTTAAGACCCTCTCTTCCGCAAGAACACACCCCCACCAACATCCCCCGCCATCGGTTGCCACCTGTTTCTCCCTTCCTTTCTCAAGGGCATCGCATACACAGCCCTAGTCCTGCCATTCTCAGCTTCACCCTGCAGAACCTGGGGCTTATCCCTGGCACCACCACACCAAACTCTACTCCAGAGCAGGCCAGCCTCCTTCCATCTCCCCACCCACAGGGCATGATCTTTGTGAAGCCTCTTTCCTCAGCTCAAGCTCAGCAGCCAGCCGTAATACACGAGCAGCCTGTCACTCTCATCAGCATACCTCAGGTGAGACCACTACAAGTGCTAGAAATGCACTAATATGAAAACTGTTAAGCCCACTTGTTAGTTCTTAAATTAGTTACCTACCTCGGGTTTGTTTATGTCATGCTGTGAAATAGGCCTATTTCTTGATGAGATATAACATCTGTGTATTCCCAGTGGCTGTGGTAGTCTCCTGATTATACTATAGGTCGTTGTTCTGGTTGTGGATACCAATGTACATGTTTGCTCATTATTTTCCAGGCTTTAGTAACCACACCCAAAGGCAGTCAAGCTGTCCAGCAAAGTTTCTTTCACACCCCCATCTCCTTCCCCACTGTAACCAACACAGTGGCTCCTAGAAACATCTGCATTTCCCAGAGAAAGCTTGACGTGAGTCCAGAGAACACTTAAGATCTTGACACTGAGGATAAGCACACACAGTTCTTATGCTGCTAAAAAAATCAGTTTCCCTTTGAGCCGTGGTGTGCATGTATTTCATATATTTTTATTTTACTGTAGGGTCTGCATTAACTTCACGTATAGCTGTGGTTTTTAATACTTCTTTTGAGAGTGAGGAAAGCAGAACAGCATGCAAACATAGTGCTATTCTCTTAAACAGGAAGATAGTTGAGGATTTATTGCAGAATAAAAGCACATTTTAGGTGGGATTTTTAAAATTAGGCATTACCTTAAAAAGGTTGTGATTGGAGGTTTGAAGAAGCAAGAATGAATAAAAAACTTGTAAAAATCTGTATTAAATATTAACAAGAAATGTCATTTTAGGAATTGTTTCAATTGCCAAATTATTAGAATTAATGAATTTTTAATTAATGCGAAAAATGTTTTAATTTGCCATTGTGTTATTAAATTAATGTTGTTAGATTGTTTAAAAAAAAGTTGTTATATTGAGGGTGTACCAAAATATTGTAAACATATTGTATTTTGATTGTATAATTATTACATTCTGCACATCATTTATATTAGCTGTTGCCTTTACTGTGTTTTCTGTATAATAAAGCTAAGTGAATGTGCTCCAAGGATGCATTTTCATTCTGTTACTGTTGGTGAAATAAGAGAATGTACCCCATCATGGCATTCTTGTTTCTTAATTGTTCATTTTTGTAGAAACATACTATGTTCATGTACTACAACATAGATAACATACTACAACACTTATTAAGGTGGTTAGAATGTAAGTTGCTGCAGTTATACACTTACAACTGTGGTTCATGTCAAAGGTAAAATAATAGTTCATTTAGCAGATGCTTTTGTCCAGAATGATTGAAAAATTATATTACGTAACAGATCATCGTAACATCTCAATCATCAATAAAGATACATCCGTTTAAGCAAACGGCACACTAATGGAAAGAGTGTACTTGGTAACCCTATTCTCATTTGTATACATCAATTATACCAGCCACTAGGGAAAGTTTTAAACAGTCCGGACTAGTTTTAAAATGGTTTGTCACTGGGGTTTTTTACTGGTTATAATGGTTTTTCATACATTTGCAAAAATAATTTTTGTGGTGTTGTCCAAATTACCCTGCAATTTAGTTTTGCAACAATTTGCCAAAATACAGAACAATGCCAAATTTATCATGTTTTTCTCAACCAATGGCTTCCCAAGGACATGTTTATGACTGAAAATATGTACATTATGAATATCAGTGTTTAATAATTTACTTAAGTCTTTAATGTACTCTTTGTTTTTATTTTAGGCCTTTATTAATTATATTGAATCATTTCATGCAGCTTCATAAGAGCATTTAACTGGAAATCTGGTAATAATGAATGTTAAAAATGTTAAGAAGCATTTTTCTTTCTGTGCTGTACTGGTATTTGAACTATACTAGCTGGCCCTTTTGCACTGCAACCATCTGAAAGAAAAGCAGTTTTGTCATTAAGAAAATTGTAATGTAAAGAACTAATACAGTAGTAATAAAAATATTATTTACTTAAAAATAACTTTACATTTGTCTACTCTCCCATCTCTCTTTCATATTACATTTTATTAACATTCAACATATTTGCATACTGAGCATAAACAAGAATCCAGAAAGTAGTGCCCGTTATGTTCAGGATATCTTTGATCTTAGAAGTTAGTTATAAAAAGGGTTGTTTTATATTTTCATATTTATAACTAGTAAGGTATAATTAGTCACTATTGGAATAAGTACTAGTAAAAAGCTTTTGAATAATATCTTCTTCTTTTTTAGGACCTATCTAATGAGTACTATGGTGTATAGGACTAGATGCTACTAGTAACTAAAAATAAATCTAGTTTCATAAATACAGATACTTATAAGTTTAATTGATAAAATGTTAAAAATGCTTGAGAAGCATATGCCACCTTGGTTAAAAATAGAACTTTTTAATATTTTAATTATTTCCTTTTAAATTTCGCTTGAAGTGGTAGAAATTAAAAACCAAAAAATAGAAAATGTAGCCATTCTTTTCTTTAATTTGTAAGAAAAATGAAAGCCAACAAGACACTGACCTCAAGCCTGTCGTGGGATGTATGGCTCACTTGAGAGGGCGGAGACTAAACGCGTTTGTCCGTCCCGCTCACCGTACACATGTGTATCCTTTACTAAAGATGGCTGCGCTCAAGAACAGAGTGGTCACAGGATGTTTTAGGACATGTTTGTTTCGACAGAGAAACACAGCGGTCATTTCCACTGTTCCTGTTGTTATGACAGAGAATGAGGTTAGTCAGACGTCTTCTGTCGTTGGATTTTTATTAAATTGTATTCTAAACTTGGCAAAACGCACTACTATACGGCTTGACTTTGAGAGATGCTAAATAGCTAAGTGCATAAATGCACCTATGTGGACTAGTGATGATCGTTATTTACATTTTTAAAAACGTTTTATCTGTTTAAATGTATACAGTGTCAATGTAGAGGTAATGTTTGTCTGATTTAGGATATTCGAGTGTCATGAACAGTCAATGTTTCAATGAGTTTGACTTACAGTTACAAGGTGTTTAAGTTACAGCGTTCTTCACAGTTACGTATCAGATATTCTTAACAGCCTGTTGATTTGGTTAAAATGTTTCATCATTTGCAGTGGTTTGTACCGAGATCACATCTTCACACTGTCAGAGGAAGTAGGGGTCCACTAGGTAGGACACTGCTTGGGTGTCACAATCATGGACGGTTCTTATTGGTCAGCTCTGTGGCAGTTAGACACAGCAGCACAGAGGTTGGTATGTTAATTGTTATAAAGTTATAAAATACATGCCATTATATAAAACAGAATTCATCAGTGTCAGATTTAAGATGTATTTTGCATTAAATTGAGACATTAACTAAAAGAGTATTTGTCTGTGGGATTGCAAACAAATTGCCAAATAATAGGTACAGTCAGATTCACAGGTATGTTTTGTTTATTTTTCAGAAAACTGAAATCGTTCAGGATGTGTTGAAAACAGCTGAACCTGTAGATACTGCACCCTTAGCCCCTATTGTCAGTCCTAGCGCTGACCCCGCCTCAGTAGCCATTCAGCCAATCACAGAACAGGTGACTGAGGCTCCTGTTACAGCATTAGATGTTCTTCAGGAGGTTGGTGCTGAAGTCAGTCTATCAGAGCTTGGTCTGGGCAGCTACACACCTGTTGGCTTAATCCAGAATCTGCTTGAGTTTATGCATGTGAGCGTTGGACTTCCGTGGTGGGGTGCTATTGTTGCAGGTAAGAATCTATATTGTAAAAGCTCCATTCATTATTGTGTATTTTACCAAAGGTCTGTTTAATGCTTCAATCTGATTGGTTGACAAAGTGTGCATTATTTTTACAGACCAGAGCATGAGTTCGTCTGCTGTGTTTGAGCTGTTATAACGCTTTAGTTACATTGGACAATGTCATAAGTCATACAACTATTTTAAAATTGCACAAATATGAGATGGATTCCGTATTTATTGGTCATGTAATGTTACGAAATGTAAATTAATATATGAAAAGTTCAGATGCAAAGGCCTCTAAACGCCACCTCCGTCAAAAATACTCTCCACACATAGTTCAATTCAATTCAATTTTATTTGTATAGCGCTTTCTCACAAAGGTCATTGTACCAAAGCAGCTTTAAATGCAATTGAAAGATAACAGTCAGTGGTCAGGGACTAAAAAAAACTCTTTAAGAGAGAAAAAAAACCCTGACATGACGTGTTATAATTCCAATCTGTAATAAAGGACACAAATTGCCATTGATCGCATCTATAACTCACTATGCAGTTACAAGACACAGACATTTACTTATTTAAGAGAGTGAATAAAAATGAATTATAAATAAGGTGGTCGTCTTGAGCAGTCGTCCGTTTAGCATCACCAGGATGGGCATCAGGTGGGACAGGACTGTTGTGAGCAGTGTTGTGCCGGCTGGAGCTCATTCCTCTGTATCCCTTGGAAAAGGGAGTATACATTACTCAAATAATTTTGCTTCAAAATCCGCTAAATACCACATTTTGCCCAATCTAAAATTATGATTTGTAGGCAAAGATCATTAAAAGTCTGATTTAAAATGCTCATTTGAAAGAGAAGAAGGACTTTGCATCTAAACTCTTCATATTCTTCATAGTCTTGATGCACTGATGGTGCCTAATTCTGATGGTGCCAAAAAAATAATTGAATTTGGAATCCAGCCCTATTACACGCACACTTTTTAGGGTTAGGGTTAATTTTATCAAGAGTGTCTTTTGATGCTATAAATTCGAGGAGTTCGAAAAAGCATGTTTTGAACAAAATTCAGTATGGCACATGTATGGATACAAATGACAAATTTGTTATCACGTGATTCAACAAGAGCCAAAAAAGCAAAGATGTAAATCACATTGAAATATTTCAAACTTGTAGTAGGTTAAGTGTTTTCATGAATTTTATATCTTTTGACCACTAAGGGGCGCTGGCCTAAAACTTGCAGGTCCTTTCAGAACATGGTCACAGTTGAACCATACCAAATTTTATTTTATTTGCATTCTTAAATATTGAAATCTCGAAATGTGAACGGATTGGTCTATCAAAAATCTTTTAATACCTTTCTGTTTGTAGATGCTACGTACCAAATTTAGTAAAAAAATTTGGTTTTTAGAAAAATTCAAAGTGGTGGAATAACTAAATTGACATTATAGGCTGGAATTGATTCATCATTAGCCAAAGATTCAGAGGGAAAGAAAATTTCTAGCAAGTGTGATTTAAAAGTTATAACCATATACGTAAGTAAAAGTTTGAACTGGTGGTGGCGCTATACATGTGAAATCAGAAACAACACATATGCGTTTCATTTCCTTCTTCAGCATAAGTGATTTGATTGCTTACCAACTCTGTCAGTGCAAATTTACATCCAGCCTCTAAACTTGTGTCCTGGTCATATGTTTAATCTGTGTAACATGCCTTTTTAATCACATTTGAATGACAGAGATTATTCCAATTGTTTTCCCCAGGCACTATTATTGCTCGTTGTGCTGTGTTTCCTGTTATTGTGAAAGGACAGAGGGAAGCGGCCAAGCTAAACAACGTCCTGCCAGAAATGACCAAACTCACTAACCGCATAAATGAGGCCAAACAGAGCGGTAATAAATTCGAATGTAAGTGTCTTCATAATACTTCATCTTGTCTATGTTAGTCTTTTCTCATTAGTTCTCTCAGCTGCTTATCAGTGGACTGTGTTTATTTCTCACTGTTTTAAGAAGTAGATTATTTAGTAAATTATTCTTTGTTCTGATCAGCATTTTCGGTTTCTAGTTTCAAAGGCCTACACTGACATGATGATGTTTCAGAAGAAACACGATGTCAACCCTTTGCGTGGGTTCCTTGTGCCCTTGGTACAGGTCAGTTACTGATTTCATAATGTTTTGTCTGTAGAAGCATCGGATTGTTGTGTATGTTAGTAATTGGGTACAGAGTAACCCTTTTTATCATCTTTCTCTTCAGGCTCCAGTCTTCATCTCTTTCTTCATTGCCTTGCGTAAAATGGCATATCTCCCTGTGCCCAGTTTACAGACTGGTGGCCTCTGGTGGTTCCAAGACCTAACAGCATCTGATCCATTTTACATTCTCCCCATAGCTGTAACGTGCACAATGTTTGCCATCATAGAGGTAAATTATTTAGGGATAATGCACTCAACAAATGGAAATGGGAAAATAGTTATTTACCCTTAGATAGTTAGTTACTTGTTTTTGTGTGAAGCACCATAAGATTTTTGTATACCTGCATAAAAAAGGAACAGTATTTCTTTATGCATGTGCCAAAGAAAACGTTAGTGATAAAGGATTGACAGACTGTCTGAATTTTATCTTGTAAACTATTACTTTAAAATATAGATATACAGCACAGTACAGTATAGTACAGTGGGAAAAAGATTTAGGCAAAATACAAGTGGTAGTGTTTTATTTTTATCATTTAACAAAATGGAAAGTAAATGAGCAGAAGAGAAATCCAAATCAATATTTGGTGTGAATTTAGCAGGTAACCACATATCTGTGGATGTAGGCTGTCTGAATCTTTTGTTTTTGCATGTAATGCCAGACATACTCAATGGGGTTGAGATTAAAATGATCAAGGTTACATTTCAGCAGCAGTCCCACTAAATATCGATTTGATTTTAGATTTTGTTTTCTGTTCGGTCACTTTACATTTTGTAAATTGATAAAAATCAAAACATCTTTACAGCATTTCTTCACATCTGCCCTAAACTCTTTGCACACAACTGTGTATCTATTCTATCACATCTGACGTCTATTATAACTTTTTATATGTTCTATTTAAGTGTAACATACTTTTAAACTATATTATTTTATCATGTTTTTTAGTTGGGAGCTGAATCTGGTATAGACAACCCCAACCTGAGGGCCATGAAGACTGTTTTCAGAATCATGCCCTTCGTTATCCTCCCTCTGACAATTAACTTCCCTACAGTGAGTTTTTCTATCTGTCTCAAGTACTTCCGCTTTTAACTGAACCATCATTTGTGATATCTGTTTTCTCTTGCAATGCTGGAATGATTTCCATTGGTGTAACTCTATCTTTGTTTTTCCAGGCTGTATTTACCTACTGGATGACCTCTAACCTCTTCTCACTGGGTCAGGTGGCCCTGCTGAAACACCCAACAGTGAGACAGAAGTTTCGCATCCCGGAACGCATCGCACACCCACCCTCAGCGCTGCCTAAAAACGAAGGATTTATTGAAAGCATCAAGAAAGGTGAATTTCTTCTTTTGCACTTTCTGTCATTTCTTTTCTGCATGTTTAATGCATGTTTGCCTCCACGTGTTTGTGTGTTCAGGATGGAAGAACGCTCAGTTGGCTCAGCAATTGGAGGAAAGAGAAAGAAGAATTAAAGGCCATCTTGATATGGCAGCCAAAGGTGAGTTTCCGCTCTTAAACTTTATTCCAATCTATATTGGATGTATTTAGGGATTGTCTTTTTTGCAAAGAATACATGCAGTTCTTCTTTTGAATTTGACCATTACATGGTATCTCAAAAGGCGACGTAATGAAGCCTAAAATGTTGTATGCAGTAAAAGATTTTTAAATAGAGTTTGTGTGTACACTATAGATGTGTGTGTGTGTGTGTTATATGTAGATTTATTGGGTATTAGAGCTTGGTATATGATTTTCATTTTACAATTACTTTCCAAGGTCCACTGAGGCAGACTTTTACCCACAACCCCCTGCAGCAGTCAGCAGCACCACTGTCAACAGAAAAATCAAGTAGTCCCAAGCAAGAGAAGAAGAGACCCTGGGAAGACACGATTGGCTAAAAGGCATATTGTGTCATTGCTTTGTACATATGTGTTAAGGTGAAGTGAGGAAATTGTGGTAAAATTAAGATAATGAAATGTTAAGTGTGCAAGATGTCATATGTATTCATATTAAAGAGCAATTTTGTTGCCTTAATGTTGTCTTCTGTCATTTACTGTGTAGTGGATAGAAAATGTATACAAATGAATCTCCCACTTTTTTATTTATCAACCAGAGTGCATAAATACTCTCCACTAAGACTAGAAGCACACAGATTTTTTTAACCAAAAGAATAACACTGCCTTTGTCATTTCAGTATTTTTAGAAATCAGACACTTGTGTTATAGTCAAATTATACTAGCTTCTAAATATACATGTAAATAAAATCTTATAAGCAAAAATCTGTCCATATACAAAAAAAATCACATCAGTCAACCTGGTACAAACGTCACATAGTAAGTAATTCCTCTGTTATCAGTGCTATCTTTATCTCATCAAGCCCTGTAACAACCTCATTGTCCAAAGGTAGTTTTCTCTTAAGCAGGAGTTGGTAGTTTACTAGTCCCTATCATTCTGATACACTTAATAAAAGCATCTTTTCAACATAAATATTTTGAATAAATATAAAGGACTTTCTTTGCTTTGTAGATCTCGCTTGACGTCTGATGAATCTTTTCCAACATCAAATGAGGTGGTCACATCAGAAGTTGATTTCTCTGAGGTGGAGTGTATTCCAGATATACTGGAGTTGGTTTAGGTCCTCTTTTATTCTGCTTTTCCATCCTCTGTGTCCATCTCAGTAAGGACACAGTAGCACACCTTCTGAATGAGTATACCTGAAGATGCTGGTGAAGAGGGAATTAAAAGACAATTAAAGAGGGCAAAGGGCGAGTAAATAATAATAGAATAAAAGGATATTAGATTATTTAGATGCACGGTTCCTTTAAGTCTTATTCAGTACTTCAATCATTACTCACTCTTACTGTAAATCTACACCAATAACAGGAAACTTACCAATAAACCTGCGGAGCCACATAGGTCTACGGGACGCAGGCATATAGCAGCACAGGAAATATACTGGCACACCAGATAAGGCAATGCCAATACCAATTAATGAGTTGATGGTGTCGCTGTATAAGGGCACCACCACAAGAAACACTGTGCAGATGCAGAATATGATTGGGAAGAACAGACTGAGCTGAAAAAGAAAGAAACAGACATTTATGAAGCAGAAGAATTTAGGAAAACGTTTATATTCTTAGCAGACCCTTTTCTGACCAAAATGACCAGCGTGAAATGTAAATAGCCAAATGTATTTACGATAACTACAGACTAATGATGACGATGGAGGCGGGGGATAATAACATTTAAATAACTGTATGGCTAAAGAAAAGTGTAAGATGTGGATCTTGGAGAAGGATTGAATTGAAGAAGTCATGGGGTCATCAGGTTTTGAGGATAACTTTTTATGGGAGAATAAGGACATAATAGTAAAAAAGGATTTAGGTAAACCGTCCTTATGTAATCTTCACGTATGTGCCGATTTATGTAGTCACCTTTAGTGGTCGTGGTCTGTCTGGTTGTTTCCATCGAAGGTACAGCTGTCCCAAAATCGACAGACCCACAAAGAACCAGTAGCTGAAGCTGTAGTAATTAATCAGTTTAAAGATGTCCTCCACACATAAGTACACAAGAGCCATTAGGCCCTGTAACGCAACAAGACATGGTTTAAGTCATGCACACACGAGCATTGCTAGATATATACGGAGTCCTGCATGTGGATAATGACATATGCATGATTGTTAGAAAGTGTTGGGAAGGACAGCACAGACATAAGCACAGTATAATCATGGCATTCTAATGAATTATGACACACAAATCGGGATGTTCAGGTGGGGACTGACATTGAAGAGCAGGGCAGGGATGGGGGTGAAGCGGCTAATATGAATCATGCACAGGTAGTCTGGCAGATGGCCTTCTCTGGAGCCCACAAAGAACAGCCTAAATGAAGATATGCAAATGACAAATAAACTGAATGAGACAACATGACCTCTCAGAGGACGTTTATGCAAATTCAACCTTAAAGTTACAATGGCAATGTTCCAGAAGACGATCAATGTTTCCCTTAACATCTTTGAAGAAGATTTTGGTTTAGGAAATTTTGATTACATATAAGGTTGAATCTTAAACAGTTATTTTTTTCTAAATGTTTAGAATGTCTGGTAAAATTATGCCTTGAAAAGAAACAGGTGATATTGGTTAATAAAGGGATAGTTTACCCCAAAAAGAGATTTCATGTCATTTCAAACTCGTATGACTGTCTTGCAGAAGACAAAAATATATTCTGGAGAATGTTGGTAATCTAATTTTTATTATAGGGACACAAAACCACTAAGACCACTAAGAGATTTCTCAGAATATCTTGTTTTGTGTTTCAAAGAAGTCATATACAGGTTCTGAATGACATGATTCCTTTAAATCCATCATAATGACCAAAACCCACCTTGAAGCTGCCAATATAGATGCGTTTAATCCTCCAAAGCAGGACAGGGCAACAGCAAGTGGTATCGTCCAATTAAAATACCCAAATACCTGGTCTGCAAATGTCTGTTGATTAAAATGTTTATTAATTTATTAACTTGGCAATAAAACAGATGGTGGATTCTGTATTTATGGTCTTCGCCACATTCGCGGTGTCCCTGAGATGTGGACTCACCACAGCCACAGCATCACTGTCCAGAATGGCAGGAATGGGCAACACTGCATAATATGCCACGTTGGTCAGAATGTAGATCACTGTGACAATAGGCATGGAAATGGCAATGGACAATGGGAGATTTCTGCAATATACAAATACGACCAGCAGGGGGCAGAAAAAACATTAATGTGCACATCATGCTAAGAATCAGATCAAGAAAAAAAAGAATCAATATATTTTTAATAGATCTTTTCTGTGAGAACGATGTTTAAATCCCTTATAGATAAATAATACATATATAATAATAAATAATAACTATATTTTTAAATATAACATAATTTATGTAAACTAATCATTATAAAAATGTAATTATATTTTGTATAATTTGATACAGTTATGTCATGAACTGGCTTTTATTATCACAAAGGAGTTACTGTATTAATTATGTCTATGGTTACTTCTAGCTAGTGCATTGAGAAATCCTGGAGAGTTCAAGAAATGCTCTGGTCATATGACAGAACTGAGGATGCCAAAATATTAAGGCATGTGACCCAATCACTGTGTTTAATTGCTAATGTTTAATTAATTAAGGTAACTATTTGGTGTTATTTTATGCTTTGAATCACCTCTCTGGGTTCTTGATTTCCTCAGTTACAAAGTTGAGCGTGTCCCATCCAGAATAAGAGAAAAGAGCAGAATATAACGCCAGGGCCACATCACCAGGATCCTGAGATGAACCTGAGAACATATCTTCAAAATTCTGTGTGTGACCTGGAACAAACAAACACAACAATAGGGAAATATAGACACATATTGAAATAGATAATTAGACAGATCTTCGCGAGGTGTAATTGTGTTACATCTCTACCCTGGAATATCTTGACCAGGCCAGTGATGATGACGGCGATGAGGGCGATGACCTTTGCGTAGGTGAAGAAGTCTTGAACCCGTGTTCCCCACTTGACATAGGCACAGTTTACAAAGGTCAACAGGCCTGCAGAATGAAAGATACATTTATACACATACATTAACACTTTTTCTCGCAGCGCAACACATTTTGCTAAGATGATTAAGAAGATTTCCTAGAAAAGAAAACACTTTTACTCAAGTTGGCCATCCACTGTGCAACAACATGAAATGGCTATGGTCTTCCCCTTGTTTTTCATGAGGTTCAAGGGTCAGTCTGTGGGTCAGTATATATAATACTAAATGATGTTTATTTAAAAATGGGTTTTTGTAAGGGTTAGGGGATACAATATACAGTACAATTTGTACAATATAAAAGTCATTGTCTGAAACGCATGGAAACCCAACATGCATGTGTGTCTTGAGGAAATAGGGCTGCTGACTCGAGCGATCCTGCTGGTTGTTTTGCAAGGAGTGAAAGCGCTTAGGGCAGCATTTACACAAAAGTCTGTCTGTGTTAACATTTTTATTCTGTCATACACAAAGTCTAGCACTAAGCACCTGTGGTCTAATATTCCCTAGCTTGGACAGATTACCAGAACATTTTAAATAAAGATAGTTCTTTCATTAAGCAAATAATGTAGAAGTCAAAATTTATGTTAACTTTTAATTATAAAAATATAAGATTCAGGACACTTTAAATATCCTCACATATTTTTGCATCTATAGCCAAATTCTGCACATTTTCACAGACTGGAGTTTAGCTTAGTGTTCAAAAGATGGTTTCTAGTCATGCTCCACATCTCATTTGTGTTATAGGTGCTATTCATGTTCCCTCAAGTCCATAAACTGCTTACACACAATAATGTCTACAGTCTTTCTAATCTAATCCTTAAGTAACCACATAATGCAGACAGACAAACCTCTCATTTCTTCCTCGTCTCACACAGCTTTTGATATCACTATCATTGAGTCAATCTGAAAAAACTGACATCGTACAGTATTATTAAGTGTATTCCTGTGCTTCCCTATCAATCAGTGTCCGGTTTGGCTTTGTGCCGTGCTGAGCTGTCATTAGTTATTAGTCATAAGGTTCAGAATCATCATCTAGAGGACTTTAACTTCTAGAAATCAGCACATTCACATACTCAGTAGTGCATATCTTAAGAAAATGTGCACAAGTGTGTGATTTGAAATCTGTACTTTGTCCTTTCTGACAGATAATTCATATGGATGTATGATTCTGATTATGTCACGTGTTAATTACCTCAGGTCAAAGTAATATTCCATAGTGCAGATCAGATCTCAAGCTTTCTGAACCATGTCAAGTTGATCAGCACTTTCTTATAGTTTTGTATTTGTGTTCTTATTTTTGGTCCTAAGACAAAATGTTGAATGTTCCCTTATTTGTACGTCAGGCATCTTCTAAATGAATGACATGTCTGTGCTGCATGAGACAGAATCACGTGAACGTAACCTCCAAGATCTGACACATTTTGTTTCCCTTCCCTTTTACAACACTGACACACTTTCATAATGGCTCATATTGTCATCTTTTCTGTCACATTCAATATGTAACTTTATATTTCATTACCATCTAGAATCTTATCAGATATTTGTGTGATTTTGTTTTCTACTCTTTCCTGTCATATTTTTATATCAATCAGTCTCTCGCTCCTTATGAATATCTGTAAATACTACTGTAATTTAGTCTAGTCTTACCAACTTCACCACAAAGCTCTCAGAGAACTAGAATTTCCACGTACAAACATAAGTTCTTATATCTTATTCCTATTCTTAGCTCACGCAATACAGATGTTGTTTTTGTACCACACAAAACACTTTTGAAATACACACACCAACTCACAGATGCAAGCTGCAGCCAGGAGACGATTGGCCACGTAGGGTGCTATGCATGTGGGGAAAATAGGCTGCACCATGTAGTTGGAGAAGGTGATGGCTATCACAGCCTGACTGGTGGGCTCAATGATAAGAAGCGATGTCCATAAACGGATGAAGGCCAGAAAGCCTCCGAAGGCTTCCAGGATGTAGGCATAACTGGCGCCCGACTTTGTGATGGTGGTTCCGAGCTCAGCGTAGCAAAGCGCCCCGAACACAGAGAAGACCCCACCAATTGTCCACACCACTAGAGATAGCCCGTAGGAGGCACTATACATCAACACGCCTTTCGGTGAGACGAAGATTCCGGAGCCAATCATGTTTCCCACGATGAGACACACACCATTGAGCAAAGATATTTCTTTTTTCAGTTTCATAGACTCCTGAGAGCCACTTGTTTTTAGGTCGCCATTGGACGCTTCTGAAGAGGAATCCTCTCTGGAAGCAGGAGTGTAGGAGGCCATTGTTTTAAGGTTTGGGGGTTGAGGGATACGACAGAAAAACTTTACAGTCTGTTACGGAAGTTCAATGTTTTAGGAAGGTTCGAAAATGTCCCAGTTAGTTCTTGGTCTCTTCAGCCGACATCTGCGGAAATTACAGAAAAAGTGTTGAGTGGTCATATTTATGTAAACACACACACACACAGAGAGAGAGATGTTTAATGAGAGGATTAGACAACTCCAACTCCAATCTTAATTATTACAAACCACTTAATTTCTGTCATACATCCACAAAAGCTTTTACTGGGCTATAGTTAACTTTACTTACCATTATGTAATGGTGTGTAATTACAAGTGAAAATGGTAATGGTGTTTGTTTAATACTCTTCAAAGTAACAGGGTAATCATAAACTGTACACACATTTGCTTTTCAAACATGCTTATGGCTATTACTGATCCATTAGATGACACAGCAAATGGGTCTGTAAAGTGTGTAAACACAAAAGCGGGAAAAGAGGTTTACAGAAGGTTTGCATGTAGAAAACCATCTACTCTTGAAATTTAAACTTTATCAAAAATTTAGATACGTATTTATAATATTGCAATATAATTGGAACATCAGTGATGCAGATAGAGTGCACCATCCTTGATGTGGACTTTGATCTCTTTATTAGTTAACCAAGACCAATTGAGGATCCTTACTACGTCACGGGCAATTAAATTTGTTGATTCTCGTTTTATTTCACTTACACATACACTTCTACAAAGACTTCTACAACATCAGCATGTTGATATGTCACGTGCTCCTCAAGGTTCAATGGACTCAAAAGAGCTACGTTTAAGAATACTGTAAACCTTTTCATATGACTATAGAAAAAAATGCACATACAAGGTATATGACTAGTTAATTGTCAGCCAATGTATTTCCGTAAAAAATGGTGACTGTGCCAAAATCTTGAAAAGACAAGACTGCCCATAATACAGATTTGTTGGCCAAAAGCTTTTTTCTGAGATTATGAAAGGCTTCTGTACAAATCATTTGTGTTTTTTTAAGTAGATTTTATATGGACAGTGGGCACTGTGGATTATTTAATTGCATTAAATTTTAAATAACTGCATTTGTGCACCTGATAAAATGACACAATTTCTGCACCTAAAACATTTCGGAATTTCGACATGGATGGCAGCGGCCATATAAATCTGATTAGTTGTTCTGTTTAAGAGGAAGATCTTATCACTGAAGAAAAGTCACTTTGAGGAAAGGCAAAATAAGACCAGAATGATTAAAGAGTTGCAGTGATGGGGAGGACAGTAGACAATTAGTGCATGTGATAAATAAAAACCACACCAGTGCAAAATCTTTAAGATCAGAGAGCAAGGTTCAGAACGTGCTGATAAGCACTCTGAAAACACATCTATAAAACAAAATTACTCAAGGTTACACTCTGAGTCACAGCCTTGCTGCAAAAAGTCAGCGAAAATGATGTTCACAGCAAATATATGGAAACTACAGTGTCAGAGTATAGGTTTACAGTAACAATGCATTGATAAAAAACACTGTCCAGGTTTAGATTTTGTCTATACCTAGTGTATATAAGGTACACCTTTCCCACAGGAAATGTTTCGTACAATGAGGTCACTATTGTCTACATCGATCCAGATCGATCATTACACGTCACTAGAATTAAACGCTTTTAACGAGTTCAAGACTTACCTTTTCTTTCAGGTGATATATGACATCGGATGCAGCTTGATCTTTATCTTACGTTCATTTTCGTAGTCAAGATCAATGTTAATCTACAGTTCATACAGTTCTAAATCATACAGTCTCAGTGACAGTCCGGGGCTCCGGGCACGTTCTCTTTCAGTTCCTGAGATACACTAGACTGAGCTTTAATCAGCTGATGTACTTCTGCTCTCAGATAAACAGACACCATTAAAGATAGTGAGATGGGTGGAGAGAGGGGACGGAGCGGAGAGGAATTATAGGCATTACGAGATTTAGAAAGCACTTCGTTAAATAATTAAATGAGTGCAACCTAACATAGTTTAATCTAAAAAAGAAAGATATTACACACTAATATAGTATAGCTTACTTACCCTTTCATAAAATACCCACTGTTTACTACAGTAACCCTGTTGACTACAACAAAAATGTAAGCGGCTTTTTCTTTAATTGGAGTGGCAAATGAGAGGCTGAATTTGAGGCTGAAACTTAAACTTTTTTAACGTATTATCCTTTTAAAAATCGCTCATAAAAAAAAGAACATTAAATGATTTAAAATGTAAACAAATATTTACTGATTTAATGACACAACTACTTATGTCTATGGTGTTACCAGTATTTGAAGTAAAATTCCGGTTTGTTTGAAAATAAGGAAGAATATGCAATTTATGGAATAATTTAAAGAATAAAAAATGACGAAACAATAAAACAGTTATGTTCAATTTCATCGTTTCACTTAAATTTTAGTTTTTAAAACAAATATGTTAAATATTAACATATGTTATATAAATTAGAAAGACAGTAACACCCCAGACAAATCCAGTCAATTCCAGTTTTTTTTTAATAGAGGCTGATATGATAAATAAGACTGTGCTATATTGTTATACAATTAGCTCTTTGTGATATGGTGCGAGCATGTACATTTTGTTACACATACAATCTCTCAAACTCAATTATGTATGTAATTTAACACAAAAATGCAACTTTTAACAGTGCACAAATCATGTAATACAAATATGCAAACATTTTAGGATGTATAGGTATAAAGTTATTTTAGCTGCTGTAAAGAAGAGGGATACCACTTGCCATCGCAAATAAAGTATAAAATAAAGTTTCGTAAATAAAGCCTTATTTACGAAAAAAATGATTATTTAAAATGGCAAAAACCATTAAAATTATTAATGAGGATGAACATTATATGAGGATGTATTGAATTAGATTATATAAAGTAAGCCTTTGCAAACAGTTTCAAGACTGACTTTTAATTTAAGGCCACTTAATTTAAAGCCACTGAGTTTTTTGTCTTGTGAATGCTAATACACATTATATAGAAAGGTAAGTTTAGACTAAAAAGGCCGCAGATGGTCTTGTGGTTTCTTACTTACCTGTGTTTGTGTCGCCATCGTGTGGTTTAAATTAAATATGAACTTTTTCTGACCGAATTTCTCTGTGCTCTCATTTATATGATTATTAGAAGTGTGTCTTACGTCTAAGACACACTTCCAGATAAATATAAAGCATGATGTGTCAGTATTACTGGTTTATGAACAAATTTCATTGTGTTGAATAAGCTTTTATTTCTACATCCCTTACATAAATATATCAACGTCTCTATCAGCTGCTAATGGAAGAACCACTTTGCAACATCTTTTGCCTCTTAAGGTTAAATTTTGGTATATTTGACATCGTTTTCCTTTATTTTTGATTGAGACATGTCTTTGTCCCTTGTTCAACAAAAGCAGACAAACTTCTCTCACATGTCTCGTTTCTGACTCATTGTCTTCCTCCCTCTCAACCTAAGAATTTCTCTCCTTGGTTACAGGTTGTCATGGTTTTGAGGGTCTGGCAAAAGCAGGATTAGGAGCCATTTTAGGGACAGCTGGCCGGGTCGGTCTCTGCCGCCCCTTCATCCCATGCAGAGACGCTCAGGGGGAATATGGGGAGGGGGACATTGTGCAAGGATTAGAGCTTCCTGTGTGTCGGCCGCATTGCACGGGGGTAGAGGGAGGTGGAAAGAGAGTGAAAGAACCAAAGAATGAAAGAGAAAATGAAAGAGCGAGCATATGAAAGAGAGCATGACACAGAAAGCGAGAGGGGAGGGGAGAGAGTGAAGCCTGTACAGCTGCACACTCAATCACATTACACAAGTTTATGTGTGTGTGTGTGTGAACAAACACACCATACAGACATACAGCCATCAACATGCACACCACCAATCTGGAAAACTAAAACATTATAAAGGAGACTTCAAAAAGGGGGGGGGCTGGGTTACAAATGAAGACGAGACAATTACTAAAGAAGCCAGATGAACACTAAGCCACTGAGTTTTTTGTTAGTTGTAAGAAAATAATACACACGTAACATATGTAAAATAATTAGCAAGGCTTGTAACATTCGTTTGACTTTATTCCTCTCTTTGACAAGTATGGATCATGCTACAACCAAGAAAATTAGAAATCAAAGCTAATCATAAATCAACAGGGCAAACAGAGATGTTTCAAATATTTCGTGATGTGAAAAGCCTCCCTTGTCAATCAGAGTTTTAGAAGTCACTGATATAGTGCAGCTACCTACAAAATACAGCAGCATGGAAGAAGACATAAACAAGGAACATAAAACAAAATTGATATTTACATTCAACTGCACGTCATTTTGGTACAATCCCCCATCACCTCATATCTCATTTCAGATCAACTCATGTTGTTCAACTGTTTGTGCTCAAGCAGATTTTTTTTTTCATTTTAAAAGGTTTATAGTGCCGAAGGTCCAAATTGAGCTCTGAAATTGCACTTAGATACAGATTTCAATTGTTCAAATAAAGAAAGGTGTGCTCATTCATTCATCTGTCATTTGTTATACACAAATACTATTTTCAAGATCCAGTGCTGTTCTGGGCATCCTGATTCTTAAAGGCAAAAGACTTACTAAGTCTTTATCAATATGATTTCATTGCCTTTATGAAAAGGCACTACAATTTAATATTCACTATCACTCTACAACATCAAACAACTACTGTCTACTCCTAAGAACAAAATATAAAAATGAAGGAAAAAAACAGTAACAAGCAACTAATCTTCTTCTTTTAAGCACTGCCTTTAGGTCTGTCATCTCTTTCTGTGGCAGACACCGGATGCTCTGTCAAGGACAGTTTGTCTGTGTTCTCTTCTGATGAGGTTTCAGCCTCTCCTACTCGCAGTTTTTCATCAGTTGGACATGTAACTGGTTCCTCCAGATGCTCCACAACCTTTTCCTCAGACAACTGTGCAGAAACGCTACTAGCTAGTTGATTTATACTTCCACTGTGGAGTTTCATGTGCCCCTGTTGAAACAAATAAAAACATAAGAAATGTAAGTTCTTAAAATAATAACAAAATAATACTTTTATATAATAACATAACAGAAATTAATATGTGTGTACCTTTAATCCACTGCGACTAGCATACTCTTTTCCACACTCTGTGCAGCTGTAGGGTTTCTCAGAGCGCTGGGGTTGTGAATGGGCCATAGGAGTTTCTAATGATGGCACTTCTTTTTTCTCTTTGTCCTGTGCTGGTTTTCCTTGATTCTCTTCTGCCGACTCCTCCATTTCAGATGTGTGTGCATTCTCTGTTTTTACCATCTCATTTAAAGCTCTGTGTGAGATTTTAGTTAGCAAAGATGCATTCTCTCTGGCTGGGTGAGAGTCGCAAACATTAGGTTCAAGATCGTGGTCTATTCCATTCACACGAGGGCTTGTCAAATTGTTGCTTTGGTCTGATTTTGTGTCAGTGGATACCCTTGGGCTGGAGGGTGGTGTGAGGGCAGGGGACAGATCCAGAGCTTCAGTGCCTAAACTAGATTTTGGCCCATTTATTACTGTATGATGTGAAGTACCATTGAGCCATTTTTTTCCTATCAGTGTATCTTGGGAGTTGGTTCTAGTACAGAGGGAAAGAGGTGCGTCTTCATCACCTGATTGAGACTTGCCACTGTGAGCTGTGCCATAATGGTTCTCCTTTGAGACAATGTTAGTTGGGTTATTTTCTGTGGAGGGTGTGCCTTGTTCCTCCTTTTCCAGAGTCAGGGTTGGGCTGGTTTCAGGTGTGTTGTCATAAGAGTCTTGATCTGACTCCATGAGCTGGTCTCCATCGGTTGATGTGCCATCTCTGAGGCTAGCGCCAGAGTCCAGCATGCTGGCAGAAGACGACATGCTCATATTGAGAGGAAGAGACTGAAGGTTTTTAGGCAGTGAGACCCCATCTCTTTGACTAGGGTCTTCCTCTGACTGTATCTCCCCATTTCCTTCTGGAGGCAACTGACCCCCCAGATGCATGCGAATGTGATGCTGTAGTACAACAGCATTAGTGAACTTGCGCTGACAGAGTGGGCAGGAGTTTTGACCACGTACATTGGCTGGACGGGCTCTGTGAGTGGCCAGATGTGCCCTTAGGCTTCCCTTTGTGGAGAAGGAACGACCACAGAGTTTACACGGGAATGGACGTTCACCCAAGTGGGTGGCCTGGTGGAGACGTAATGCTCTTGGGCAGCTGAGGACACGCAAGCACACCCCACACTGATTAGGGGCCAATGAGGCAGCTGATCCTTGTAGCTCTTGGCTAGTCTGCTCATTGTTAGGGCTGGGGTTCAGCCCTAAGGCTGCCATCATCTCTCGTCTGTAAGCTGAGATGGCAGTAGCATTTGAGGTTGTGGATATGTCGTTAGCCTGAGCATTGTAATTTGTCTGACCTTCATTGATGCTTTTGGGAAGGGGCTGTTTCTCTATCTTCTGCGCCAGTCTCTGCAGCTTGGAGGTGTCAGAAGTGGCAGAGGTGGAGGATGGAGGAGAGGAATTTTGTGGTTTGGCATAAGAAGAGAAAGGAAAGGATAGTGGGAGGTGAGGGGAAGAGAGGTGTGGAGGACGGAGAAGAGCAAGGCTTGGATGGTGGGCAGAGGGACCTGAGGGAAAGAGAAGCTTAGGGAGATGTGCAAGCTGGGAATATGGAGAACCAGGGAGTAGAGTTGGTGGCGTATTTTCATCAAATCTCTGCTGCTTTGAACCTTTAAACTGAGTGGTCATGACAGAAGAGGTAGAGGATGAAATTGATGTGGATGAGGGCTGTGCACTAGTGGAAACAGAGGCTGCAGCTGCGGCTGAGGCACGATTCAGTTGTAGCAAAGAGTGGGCAGTGGAAAGCAGAGCCAGATCAACACTGGGGGGAAGCGGTAGCGAGGAGGATGGATGAGATGATCCAGACAGAAAGCCCAGCGTTAAACTGTCTGGCACACCAACACTACCTTTAACACCAAAAGGTTCCTCATCCTCTGCCCGTCGTTTTCTGCGTCTCTGTGATGGTCCTGAGCCAGATCCAGACTGGCTCTGTTCAGACAGAGCAGGTGGCAAGAGGGACAGTGACAGCTCAGGATTTTGTTCACGGTGACGAAGGAAATGGGCCTTCAGGTTGCCGCGGGTAGTGAAGCGACTTAGACAGACTGGACACTGATAGGGGCGCTCACCAGTGTGGGATCTCAGGTGAATCTGTAAGGAGGAGTCACTGCTTAGAATTTTTCCACAGAACCGACAAATGTGCTGTTGACGGCCTGAAGAGGATGTTGAAGATCCATTTGAGGTACTAACAGTAGAACTAAGTGATAGCTGATCTTGGGCAAGGCTGGGTGTGGGCAATGGAGTAGTCAGGAAATTTATGCCATTGGTGTGACTGCTGTTAGGAGACTTTTCATTGAGGTAACAAGGTGGAAGTCCCAATGTTAGAGAAAGGGGGTGCATATGGGCTGAGGAGGTGACTAAGGGTGAAGAAGATGAGGAAGTTGTAGAAGATGAGGAATAAGGAGCTTTAATTCCATTAGTGTATGGCAGGTTAGCCTTAGACACAGGAGCTTGGGAAACTGAGACAGCACCGGAGACAGTGTTAGAGAGCACAGATGGGGAGAGCAAGTCTGCAACTCTCTGTTGACTCTCCACAGATCCTTGAGGTCCATCTTGGTCATTGACCATACCACCCAGGCGCAGCACCTGCCTGCAAATCTCTTCTGTAATTTGCATTTGATGAATCTGCCTTTGCTGCAGGAGTCTAAGTTCCTCCAAGAGTACAGCCAAGGTAGGAGGTACCTGGAGCTGGTCTGAAGGTGAAGAAGGAGTTTGGTGAACTGGACTAGGGCATCCTTGATGTGGTGGGGCACCTAGTGATGATGAGGAGGATAAAGACGAGGAGGAGGAGGTAGTGGTTGTTGCTAAAATACCCATTGGTGGGGAAGTCACAGTAGAGTGGGGCTGGTGAGGTGGCACGTGAATAGATTTCGGCTGTACAGGAGGAGGAGAGTGGGTCTGGGAGGACAGAGAAGGGTGTGGAAAGTCTGGAGATAGAGATGAGTGTGCATTAGGCAGAGATGTAGTGTATGAGGCAATATGATTAGACCAATGGGGAGGAGAGGAACTCTCGTTGGGGAGTGATGGGGCATGAAGTCCACCAGGGGATGGTCTTGGGGCCAAAGGAGGCTGACAGTCCTGAAGGGATGTTGGGGAGGAAGAGGAAGATGATGAGGTAGCTTCTGAGGCAAGAGAGGAGGATGGCGATTTCACTGAAAGCTGGTCGTCTGCAAAACAGGGAAAAAATTAATACTTTCCAAGACCAGCAAAATGGTCTGCATTATTTTAGTAAGCCAGTATTGCAATATAATCTGTATACATGTTTTGTTTAAATTCTGTATATTATAGCTGCATAAGTCAATTATGTTAAATAAAGCACACTGAAATAGTTCTCTGTAGTTAAAATGATCATTCTTGAAATTCTTCGTTACTCAAATTCCTAAATACAGACTTTTTAAGTCCACAAGTCACCTTAAACATTTCAAAATTAATAATATGGTCTCTGCAGACTCAGTTTAACATCAGACAGCACTGTTTGAAAAGTCCTGTAGAGTTTATGGACTAACATGATTAGGCCAAGCGTTTAGGCCAACTTTACTATTAACATTTTCCTTCAACAAAAGCTGAATAATACTCATCAGAGCACATTTTTAATTACAACTCACCCTTAAATCACAACCTTCATACACGGTCATCTTATGTCCTTACTCTTGCCTCAACTCACCAAAAATCTTGCAGCTATTGCAATGCTTTTAAAGTACAATAGATATCATCACAAAAACCTAAACCCCTCTTAACCCAATCCTCTGTCCATCAACAACATCTTTCATCTCTCTATTCACCCTTCCCCCTGACAGGGTCAGAGGTCAGAGCATAGAAAAGTTTTTGGCCACTGTCAATGCACTCTGATGGCTTGATGACCTGACCTCTAGAGCTTTAAGGTCAAATTCTTTTAAAATCTTGAACGCAGTAAGAGAAGGGGGTTGGGAAAATGACTGACAGATGAACTATTGCCACTCTTCATGGTATACGGACACTTGAAATAACTGTACACAGACCTGTGTGTGCAATCAATTCTGTGAATGAGACATCATAAATGAAACAGTACACCAAAAATACAACCTCTCAGCATTCTCAGCATCTGATTTTAACAAAAATATAAAAATCATACCACTTTAAAAAGGTGGTACGTTTAAAATTCCTTAGCTAACTTTTTGGTCCATACAATGCATGCATCGATGCATTCTTTTCCCCCCTCTGTATTCTAACAGTGGAACCCCCAACTGAGAAGTACAAAGTGAATAGAGCCAAGAGAGTGGAAAGGGGGGAACATGGTGGGAGCAAAAAAGAGTAGCACATGGAAACACAAGAAAGAAAAAGGGAGAAAAGAGGATAATAGAGTGAGAAGAGATTAATCTTTACCCAAACACCCCCTCCACCCCCTCACCATGCCTGCACCTTATTCATGCTGAATAGGAGACTCTTCTAAATGCAGCAGACCCCCAGCAGTCAAACTGACTATGCTGCAAGTCTCTAGGTGATTGACGTTAGTGAAAAGCTAATGCAGTTACGGTCCCAAAGAAAATCATGTCAACATAATAACTGGCCATACGGCTGAACACCTTGAGACCAACCCTCTGGTGAAGTTTTCAAAACCTTTCATATTTAGAACTGATTTTGTGGGGGGGATATGAAAACGAATGTATTTATTTATTGAAAGGGCAGGTAAAGATAGAAATGTGAGCTGAAGTTGAACTGCTGAGCTTCAAACAATGGCTCACTGACTGGTGAGTTGAGGGCCACACACACCAATGCATTTAAACTATTTTAACTCTTTAAGTGATTTGTAAACCCATGTATAGCAAAATAAATAAATTACTTAAGAATACAACCTGATGTACACTGTACAATCCACAACATTGAAAATCATGCATATATTTACTGAAAAATTAGTTGCATGGTTTATACAATGTACAATTTGATGCCCTAAATAAGTTGTAAGTCATTTCAACTATGTATTTTAAATCTTCACTAGTGATGAGTTGCTGTAACTTGTAGAAAAAGTTAAAACTGCGTAACTTTTTTTGTATAAGTTAAATCAAATTGATTGCATGTTAAGCAGTAGGTTCGTACAGGTTTTAACACGCACGGTTTTATTACACAGTTACCATTTAGTGCAAGTCTAGAATAACAAATAATTAACAAAGGAGTGATTTCCTCACCTTGTGGCATCAAGCGCGTGCCCCCGGGGTCCACGTTAACGAGCTGCTGAGGCCGTTTCTGTTTCCGGCGTGACATGATTCACGAGCAGCCGGTGAGAGTTATAGGCATCAAACAAGTTGACAACGCACGCTGAAACACCGGTGTTAAATATTTGAATCTAATCTTCCTCTTCGTCAATAATCCACCTTCTAGGGCACGTTAGAACAGCATCGGCATGTATTAATAGGGTTAGTTAAATAAACTCAATATTCACATAAACTGCTGAGGCGGACCGTGACGTCGTCCGCTGTTGCTGTGCGGACTGGTGAGTGAGCGAGTGCGTGCGTGGCTGGTTTTCCTCAACAAATCTCCTCTTTCTCAAAGTTGTCCACTCTGCGGACCCCCCTTTTCCAAAGACACACTCTCTCTCACACACACACAAATACAATCTCTCCTTGTTCTGACATTTGCATTTCAATAGCGCGGAACACCGCCTCTTTCCTTCTTTATTCTCCTGTGGCGTTTCTCTTAATGCTATATTGCTGCACTCCATATAATTTAGACGACAGAGTTATATCAATATACATCAGTCAAACGTGTCCTGATGTTTTGCCTGTCATTTTATTGCATCTATTAAAGTCGCATACCATTTATTCTGATGTATTTGTCTATTAAAAAACTTAATGAATGAACAGGTCCACTAAAACCTGCCGGCAATCTATAAAGATCAAAAATCCTCCAAATGAATGTTCATTGATTGGTTAAAAGAAAGAAAAAAAAAAAACGCTCTAGTAATGGAATGTAACGTTTATCTAGTAAAACAATAAAAAGTTATTTTAACTTTTAATACTACTTAGTGAAATTAGATCTAGTGTAAAATTATGTGCCTGTTATTTGGAATATTTAAAGAAGTTGTAAAGATGATGTCAATGGTGGTGGTTTGGGATAGTAAGCCGTTTCCTAGCAAACACACAATGTTGTCTCAACGTAGCCAACCTTTCAACAACGTTGTAACAACGTGATAAAAAGGTTGATGTTGGAGGATGCCGTCTGTTCGGGGAGAGTCCGCTTTGATTCATTCAGCAAGAATCTATGGTAGGCTAATGCTTTTCTTTCCGCAAAAAAGAATACGTAGACAATGAATTAATCTTTTACCAAGGCATACAGATTCTGTATATAATGGGAGCGCTATTAAATCTCAGGTTTAATAGGATTTAGGACATCTCAAGGCTGTTTGATCTGTCGATATGCAAAGGCTTATGAATTTATTTATAAATGCTGGATAAACACAATACCTATACCTATATATGTTTTTGTAACTAATTCCAGTATTTACAATACCTTTGTATGATTGTGACGTAATCATAAAGTTAAATTACATCACGTCAAACTTTACACTAGGTGATGCTGATTATATTTTGGCTGTAAACGTTATAAAGAGCAGTGTAAATTATTAACTATTAAGAAGTTACATGATTTTCCATATTCACGTTGTGCATGCGTTCAAAATAACAAAAAATAAAGCGCAGATGTAGTTGCTATAGAGTCAATGATTACTCACAGGCACAATTTTGCAAGGACGTAAACATCAACGTTATTAATAGCAGAGGTATAACCGCATGGGCTACTGGAGTCTGTGGCTCACTCACTTTGTCGGTGCGTCCGCATATTCGGAGCTCTATTTAAAATGTATTGAATGGGAAGGGAATTTCCAACAATGGCGACCTGGACACAGTTGAGTGGCCATCTCTTTCTCTCTCTTCACCCCCAGGATCCATTGCCGCTCCGCACAATACCCTCTTTTATCCCCGCCACTGTTCCCATACACCACGTGGAGGAGGCATGAAGTGAAAAGCCATTTTTAATTAGCTGTATCAAAAACAAGCCGACATGCACAGCATTTGGCCAAGTTTCCTAGTAAGACATGTTTTCTTACAGTATGTGAGCTTAAGAATTTACTACCTTTATAATAGCATAACATAAATTAGCATTTGAGATGTTAAATAGCCTAATAACCAAATTGCAACAAAAATTCCATCACTCCCAAATAAACAGAGAGAGAAAGAACGGATAAAGTACATATTACAACAAATCATTAATCAAGGAGCATTAATTTAATATTTTAGAGTAGTTTTATTTTAAAATAATATTTTCCGAAAAATCATCCTTTAAGACCTGCATTTGACGTTCACTCGGCAGCCAATCAGATGAAGCCAATTACCAGACGCATGCTAGGCGGTAGTAGGCGCTAGCGCGAAACTGTGACCAACTTTAAACGGTGACAAAGTTGAGAAAACTCGGTAAACTCTCTTGAGTTTTAGAATAAATATCTGTCAATACTGATATGTGTTTATATTTAACCACGTTAGACTGATTTTGATTAGTTGTAGCATCTGAACAGGAATGTGAAGAGGTATTTTGGAATTAGCATACATAGAGTTGCACAAAACTTAGCTTAAGCCTCTGAAACGCTTAAACACTGTTGTTGACTTCCACAAGTAAAGTCATGTCCGTGTCCGAATACACCTTGCTATGTAATAAGTGCCGAGTGAAGCTGAGTGGGTTTGCGTGGGTTACTGCCTGCTCTCATATATTCTGTGACCAACACGGTTCGGACGAGTTTAGCCGCACACCTGCCATCTGTCCCGCATGTTCATCCATGCTCTCGGGGAAACTGGACGTGCAGCGAACCGAGCTGGGCCCATCAGAGCACTATAAGTCCATGGTTCTGGTCGGACTGCAGCCTGAAATCATTTTGGATATCAGTCATAAAGCACTGGCGTTTTGGACCTACCAGGTTTGTTGTCTGGATTGCAAAGGTGTATGTGAAAGAAAAGGTGTTTGCTCACATTTTCACTGTACTGCTGTGGTTATTTTTGATTTCAGGTAAACCAGGAGAGGTTGCTTATGGAATACAACTTATCCAGAGCTGGGGGACAAGTGGTTCAGATGGAGAAGTTTTTGACCCAGCAGAACCAAAACAGAGAACTTGAGTTAAATGCATTAAAAGCAGAGATTGCAACACTGAAGAAGGTCTTAAGTGCATGGCATCAAGCCAATGCTTACACTCCTTTCCCACCTTTTGCTATGTATTTACAGTATTAGTCAAAAGGTTTTTTATATACCTTTTTAAAGATTCATTATTTTACATTGACTGATTATGATTATATAGTGAAATAGTATATAAACCAATTCAGCATGCATTTAGCAGATTTTTGTATAAACAAGTCTTCCTATACAACAATTATCAAGAGAGTCTGGCCATGCATAAAGAGAGGACAATACTGAAATAGAGCAACCTACCTGGAAAATATAGGATAATGAAAAGTTTAGACACGTGTGATAAAACGTTTGGGGCAAATTGGGATATTAAAAAGTGCATGAATTGATTTTATATATTTATTAATTGTCTAGTTTTGAACATCAAAACAGCTGTCATCGATGGAAGAAAATATTTGCAAGAACCAATCACTTCAGAGACCTCTTTGTGGCCTGTATGGCAGATATAAAGCAAAATCTAATATTCCTAAGCATTTCGCAGAGTTGCTAAGTATTGTACAGTCAAGTGTGTCCAAACTTTTGATTGCTACTGTATATACAAAATCTGAGAGAAGTTTCACATATTTATACTTTTCCATCTCTTGATAACTGTCAATCTCCAGTTGCCTCACATTCTTTACCATTTACATTCTCCAGATGCTGGAGGAATATAAGCAGAAGTACAGTGAGGTATTGGACCGTCTGAATGACCGAAACAGACAATACCAAAAGCTGCAGGGACTTTTCCAGTCAATGCAGATGCAGACTCTGGGGAGAACTGAAAAAGACACCATGCCCTACCCTTTCACTACAGGTCAGAAAATTAGGGAAGACTAGAAATAAAGATCTATAGTGAGAATACTGGTTTACTTAATTGTGGTGTAATCAGTTACTATCAATAATCTATTATCTACATGTGTAGTAATCTGTAGTGGACTTCTTTTATTATTTGACAGAAGGTTTTAGTCATACAGATATATATTGTTTGAAGGATTTCTTAAATATGTGTTTGTAATTATGAACAGGGTTGGTGAAACAACACACTCCCCATAACAGCCCGACCTTTCCGGGACCAGAGGGTAACAGGTTCTTCTCACTGGGACCAGAAAATGCCAAAACTTTCTTCCAGTTCACCTCACCAGCCCGGGACAAAACCCACTTCTTTATTAAGAAAAACTGACTTTGTTGTTGTTTGCGTCGGGGTTGAGGTTTTAAGGTTGACTGTTTAAATGAGATTAAGAATGAATTGTAATGTTAAAGATATGATCGGTTGTTTCTGTTGAATTCTTACAAAAAAAAAATTATTATTTATAATAAACTTAATAAAAGTTTTTTTATTAAGAAAAAAATATTTATTTCATTTCTTGTAAGGAAAGTGGTCTTGCTGTGCAAAATAACTCTAAATAGAGTTATCTGTGGACACAGTTCTTGATTCTTTGAGGCTGGAAATGCAATATAAACTATAATGATTGACCTATTAACAGTAACAGAGCACCTTGGGAGTGTTTTATTTTCACAACCCAAATATGCAATAAACAACAGCACATTCTTACAAATAAAGTCCAACAAAAAGGTAAATTAAAAATGGAAATTAATTGAAAAATATGTACAAAAATCTTATTTGCACAACAAAACATGAAAGAAACGTAACAAAATATATACAAACAGATCAAAGCACTTCATCACTTTCAATGTCCTAATGATGGCTTTCATTCGCTCTGTGGTTTGTAAGTAACAAAGGCTGCACTTTGGCTCTTCGGCACTTGTCTTTTCCCATTGACTATGAGGAGCAGGGGAGAGTCCACACGTATACTCCGGAAGTCATAAGACTGTTTAGGGAGAAGTTGGTAACAATATATTTATATTAAGGCCTTGATGCACACATTAAAGACAATATTAAGTTGGCCACTGATTATGGGCAACAAGTAGGGGTGGGAGAAAAAATCTATGCATCGATGCATCGGGATTCTTTCTCTAACGATTCTGAATCGATTCTCAAAGATTCAGAATCGATTCTGTGTCAGAACTTGTTCATCCTGAATATAACTTTGTTAAAATAAAAGCAATAAAATTAGACTTCAAGATGGGAATACTGTCAAAGAGATTCTAACTATAAACAAAAAGCATAAAAACTCTTTATTTATTTAAAATGCAAATTTATCATATTTGCAAAAAAATTATATGAAGAATCGTTTTGGAATCGGATCGCGTAGTACCTAAAGATTCCCACCCCTAGCAACAAGCATGAACAATTTAGCTGTGTAAATATGAAATCAAGATATAAAAATATATAAATGTTTTGTAAATTCACCTTATCTTTATGTGTTACGCTGTGCCGTTTGACCTGTGGTTCAGGAATGACAACAGTATCTCCTATTAAAACACCCCAGCTGTCTGCTGTGTTGTACACCATGACCACACAACAGGTTTCTTCACTGTCCACCATGCCAAATGTACTGTGTGGAAAACATAATGCATGGATTATATAACTAAAAATAGTTTTGTGTAAGCATAGAACATTTCACAAAATAAAAAAATATTAAGTAAAAAAAACTTACAAGGCCATGCGGCCCTCTGAGGCAAAGCTGAAGACCACTTTTCCTATGGCAGCTACGTTAGCATTATGGCCGTGATTTAGAGCAGACAGGTTTCGGGATTCGAGGCTTCCCATACGGCCTGAAGGAGAACAGAACTGAGGAGAAGAGCACGGGCCCAGATCGGCGTTGCTGAGCGAGGCGAGCATGTTACGAAGACGCCGTGCTTTTACTTTTCCCTGAGAACAAAAGAGACTGGTAAAAAAGTGCTTCATTCTTAGAAAAACATTTTGCCATAAGCTGAATTTAACAAACATCGGATGGACCTTTAGATGTCACTGTCTATGTATATTACCTTTTGCTCTGTTAATGTTGCAATCTGGTCTAGATAATTCAAAAGCAGTTTTTCTCTTTCTCCAGCTTCCTCCCAGCCAGGATCAAGGGCTGCGGCCCGACTGTATCCATCCAGAGCTGAACTGAACATCTCCTCATACTGGAACAACTGGACAAAGAAAATGTTTTACGCCAATGTTTTAAATTATGAGGAGGGTATCGAAACCACAAAGGATGGATGATGGAAGGGCAGAGAGAGAAAGTTCTCACCGTAGCTCTGTTAAAGTGCAGGTCAGGATTTAAAGCGGATGCTTTGTGAATTTTTTCCTGTAGTTTAACACACAGACAACACAAACATGAATGCAACTAACTGTTTATGCCTGTGTGACTGTGCATGCATCTGTTTATAATATTATACTGTAAGTAAGGTGAAAAAAAGAGAAAATACTCACAGCCTGCGCATACGCACTGAGGGCCTGTTGAGAGAGCTGTGAGTTCTGTCCACTAGTGAAAAACATGGAGATGTATGCATTCCCCAAAATATCTATTGAGGTAAAACAAAACGTATTAAAACCATGGCTGTAAAGGTCGACGTGATATGCAATTAAAGTTAATTTCACAACATTGTTTGTTTAAAAAAAGCTGCATTAACCCTTTCATGCATAGGTCACTACAGTTGTTCAAAAAGTAATTTCTTGCAATTTTAAGTTTGGAGGAATTTATGATTAATAATCTGTCCACTAAATTGGACATCATGCATCACTACCTAACCTTCTGTCTCCACCCTTACAAGAAAAAGTAAATGAATTTCAAATGTTGTCATATATTGATCAGACGTGTTTTATGCGAAATGTGTGACTTTTCTGTAAGGGCAGAGCTCCAGGCACATCAGGGTACCTACCCAAGAGATTCCTGTTGCAATACAGTAAACTACTTACACCAAGAAGTTCCATCAGTGACGTCAAGTTGCACAGCTTGTCTGGCCAGCTCCAAACTCTCCAAAATGTTTTTGCTCTGCTCCTGTGCGCCCCCTTCTGGTGGCAACTGTCTTAGCACCATAGAGAGGCTTCTCAGAGCCACTTTGTTCTTACTCTGGAGGAAGATGACTAAGGGTTAATGCCAGATTCATGCAAATTTATAGTAGGCAGTCTTTTCAGTAGTTTCTCACCTGCTGCAATGAACCTGTAAAGCAGGTCTTGGCTGCAGTCAGGTCTCCTTTTTTCCAGTACTGCTCTCCCAAAGTGTTCCAGGCCTCAACCAAAGCTGGTTCTAGTTTAACAGCCCGGGACAGACACTCTTCTGCAGCCTGACTGAACTCTGGGGCAACGTTTAGGCATCGACCACGCAGCAGCAGGAACTGTGCATTGTGTTTATATATGTCTGTTATGGAAGAAAAACAGAAACGCTGGCACCATTACACCGCCGGTAACATCTCGGGTGTAGGAAATAAAGGAGAAGGATGCTTACTCTCTTTTTCCTCCAGCCTCTGAAGGGTCTTTGCCATTTCTTGAGCAACGTCATTCTGCTTCCGTCCAGCATCTTCAACACTGTGCGTCTCAAAGTAATGATCTCTAAAGAAATACAGTTCATCTACCAGCTCCTGTGGGAGAAATGGGTGATCATTGAACAACAGCATACTAAAAGCCAGTAAAAAAAATAAAAAAATGTTATGCAGGGCAACTTGATAGCCTTTTTAAAAATGACAACCAACACTGATACAGTAACAGTCTGGAAACACCTGGTGTAGCCTGCCTAGTAAAAAATAAACAGTCGTAACTGCTGACTTAGTATTAGCGACCACTGTTGTCAATAAAAAAAACGAACTAAATGAAGAAAGCCCATTTACCCTTAACAATAAGCGAAAGAGTAAAACATGATAAATGTTGGATAACACAGACAACATAATAAAAAACACAGAGTAACAGAGTGAGATACACATGTAAAGCCTAACAAACCACGACATTACCTGTTCTTTATTAAAACTACAATGTATCGTGTTGTTATAGTGACAGGCGAAGCTGCAGAAATGCGTTACACGTAAAACCGATATATCATCAACATCCCATATGTCAGGAATCACCCATATTTCACGAGATAAAGTAAACGATCAGTTCAAACCTTTAACAATTGTAAATCATCGTTGTCTGCTGTTTTCTGATCCCCATCCTTGTCAACCTCGGCCATCTTTTGCTTGTGCGGCACACAGAAACAGCCGAATAAACACAAACCCGAGTGTGATGTTGCCACCTACCGTCCAGGAGACAATTCAATATTTTCTGAGCTTGACAAAAACTTTACCTTTGCACTTATGCGAACTGTAATATCTGGAATGCATTAAATGTTGCAGTATCTCATACAGATTACAGTGTTTTTGTTGTTGTTTTATACTCAGGACATGTACTTGAGCAGCATGTTACTGTATACAATCCTCTGGAACATTTTAAACATACATTAACATCAGTTTCAGTGCCATATGCAATGACAGTTGTGCTTTCATGCTTTCAGGTTTGGACAAACCTATTAGAACACCAGGGAAATAGGCGATTTCTCTTTATTAATAAGATTTTGAACAACCTTTTATAGCCAAGATAATAATTGATCAAGCTCTGGATAAATATTAGGTACATTTTGGGGAAAAGGATGCAAAGGAAACAAGAAATGATTGACCAGGAAATGAAATTTACTTTACTTTTATCTTCTTGACTATATGGTTTTAAATAAATCTGTTCAAAACAATCTTGATTATAAAATAGCCCAAAATAAAAGTCTCCACGTGCAGTTTTTCTAAAAATGATGAAGTAGGAGAGTCAGCTGAAGAGACTGTTATGGAGTTTTTAGAAAGTTTCCACACCTTGCACATCTGGAGTCTCCTATATTAACCTATCGACTAAGCTGTATAAGATGCTGTACAATTTTTACATTTTCTCTTCAGACTCATATACTCAACAGGAATCAGCTATTTCACACATCCACAATATTTTAGCAACATTTAAATATGTCATATCATTAGGAACCAACAAATGTACAGCCTAAAATCTGATTTTATCTTCCCTGAAAGGTTTCCTAAAACACCAGCAGATGGCGTTATTACAGTAGAGTAGTTCACCAAAAAATAAAAAATGTGCCATCATTTATTCACTTGTCATTCAAAACCACTATATTGCTTTCTTCTGTAAAACGCTGTAAAATCTTTGTTTACTAACATACTTCAAAATATCTTTTTTTGTGCTTTGCAGAAGAAAGAAAGTCATGAGAGTAGGTAAATGACAAGAAACATTTACATTTAGGCATTTAGCTGACGCTTTTATCCAAAGCGACTTACAAATAGTAGGAGACAATGAAGCGGTACATCAAAAGCAACAATAGTACTAAGAAGTGCTTTCCTAAGTTTACAATGTTTTGCAGTGCTAGATAAGTACCTGTAGAGGAAAGAAGAGAGGGTTTTTTTGTATTATGATGTCAGGTGTTCGTGGAAGAGGTGTGTTTTTAGTTGTTTCTTAAAGAAGGTGAGGGATGTGGCAGAACGGATTGCGTTAGGGAGATTATTCCACAAGCCGGGGACAAAGAAGGAGAAAGAGCGAGAGAGAGATTTAGTGCCCTTCTGTGAGGGTACCACCAGTCGATGTTCGTTCGTTGAGCGCAGGGTTCTGGATGGGTTGTAGGTGTGTAGAAGAGAGTTAAAGTATGAGGGTGCAGAATTTGTGATGGTTTTAAATGTTAGCATTAATGATTTAAATTTAATGCGGGCAGCAACCGGTAGCCAATGGAGAGAGATGAGGAGTGGCGTGACATGCTCTTTTGGGTTCCTGGAAAACAAGTCTTGCTGCTGCGTTTTGTATCATCTGAAGTGGTTTGATTGCTCGTGCAGGAAGACCAGTCAGGAGAGCATTGCAGTAGTCCAGTCTGGAGATTACCAGGGCTTGGACTAGCAGTTGGGCGGCGTGCTCTGTGAGATATGGCCTGATCTTCCTGATGTTGTAGAGTGCATATCTACAAGACCGTGATATCCTTGAGATGTGTTCGGTAAAGGATAGCTGGTCATTGAAGATTACACCACGGTTTCTTACTGATTTAGATGGTGTAATGGTAGTGTTGCCAATTTGAATTGTGAGGTTGTGTTGCATTGCAGGTGAGGCCGGAAGTACCAGGAGCTCAGTCTTGGCAAGGTTTAGCTGAAGGTGGTGTTCAGTCATCCAAGATGAGATGTCTTTCAGGCAGGCTGCAATGCAAGATGCTATTGTGGGATCGTCTGGCTGGAAGGAGAAGGAAATCTCGGTGTCGTCTGCATAGCAGTGGTAATCAAAGCCATGTGATTGAATGATGGGTCCCAGGGATGTTGTGTAGATAGAAAAGAGGAGTGGTGCAAGAACAGATCCCTGAGGAACACCAGTGGCCATGGGATGGGCTTTGGACAGCCCCCCATTCCATGACACCCTGAAGGACCTGTCTGAGAGGTAAGATTTAAACCACTGGAGTGGGGTACCTGTGATCCCTAGCGATGAGAGGGATGTCAGTAGGATCTGGTGGTTAACTTAAGAAAGAATTTTATTTTTTATTTTAGGATGAACTACCCCAAATTGACCTGCAAAGTCACATCTGGAGATGTTTAATGTATAATTCAAACATGCTGTATTTAGTTTTAATAAACATAAGGTTTTATTTTAAAGCAAAACAACTTTTAATGTATTTTATTAGTTTTCTTTTATTAGTACAAAACAGGTATACATATCATTCCCTTTATTCAGTTTACCCTGTATTTTATTTTAATGCAATATAACTTGCAGCCTAAAATATGTATAGCAATAAAGCAAATAATAATGTATAGCAACACCCTTCAGTTTGAAAACAGCAAAAAGTTAAAAAAAATCATTTTTAATTCTTACAAGAACTATTTTGTAGAAGGAAATGCAGCTGCTCATTAAACTCCCTGTAATATTAATTACAAAGTAAAATATATAATTCTTGCATGAAACAAAGCATGTCAGTGACTGAAGTCCATTGCCCTTGTAAATTTATGTACATCAATTAATATTAATATTGGCCTTCAAGAACAGAAAATGAGTTAGATGTGTGCAGGTTTAGGACTTCAGTCTAAGCAACAGTAAATCCCTTTACCATGTAAAATAAGTTGATTGTGATAATATTAAGTTATTTAAAATTTTAATGAAGGTATGAACCAAGGTAGCATTTGCTTGTCAGAATTGTACCATGATAAGATTAACATAACATTAAAATGACTGTGAACTTGTATTGCTGATGGTACTTCTGGTAAGTCAGTGTTTGCACGCATTTAAAGAGACTGGTAACCACTGGTCCTCCGTTTCCTGCTGACAAAGTAGACAATCACCACAATGACGATGAGGATGATGAGTATGACGGCCACAGCAATGGGAATGGCATAGCTGGGTTGATCAGCCTTGCACAGATCAGCTGTTGTACAAACACACAATCAAAGCAGAAAATGTAAAGTTCCACAAAAATAAAACTACCATCTTGTAAATACAATAGATATAAATAATGCCCACGCTGTATGGAATGCTTTGTCAGTTTAATAAATGTTACAGGTGGTAACATCAACCAACAGGTGGTCTTAAGTCAAAAATATTGCCTTAATTGACAAAATTTCTCTATTATATCGGGTTGAGGTCAAAATCATTTTTAAGGGTTAAATTAAGTAAATGATCCTTGTAACAACTGCATGTTATAAATACACAGTCACAATGTTGTATATTTTTTTGCATAACATGCCTGATATCAGGAAAACATGAACTATATACTGGTTCAACCAGCTGCAATGGCATTTTTACAATGTTTGCACCGCACAGAATGCCGGAATGAAAGCTGCTGGATAATGCTGCAAAGTATATGTATAACTATAGTATCTTTAATATCATGTCACCGATTTGATCATTTTATTAAATATTTCTAAAATGATCTGACATTATTATAATATACTGATAGAAAACTATGATATAAATAGATATAAATATGGTAATGTAGAATGTGCTTATTGCTAAATTAATCTGTTGTGTTTTTAATGTTATAAAACAAGAACAACAACATGCTCTTGTTTACTTTGTATGTTTCCTATATGTCTCATATAGATTAAAGGTTCATTTAAGGGTGATCGCGTGTTATTCACCACACTAGAAACTGACTGAATAATGATGTTATCTGAGGACGACAAGATTTCTATGCAAAACTTACTCTTTCCAAACTCATTTTTCTGGATGTTGAAGGCCTGAATTTTGTTCTTGGTAAAATCCAGATGCACACCTTTCCCCACAGACACAGACATGGACTTGCAGGAATAAGAGTGTCCCGCAGCTGCTTGAAACAGCTGAAGAGATTCATTCTTCCCCGAGTAGTTCCTTGACACTATTGACAAAATAAAAATGATTTATTCAATCATTAGCAATAATGTTTTTTTGTTGTTTCATTGTATCTTTCATTCTTATCAATACCTTACAGCAAACCTAAACTGAAAACTTAATAATTGTAATCTCGGTACATTATTAAAATGACTTGCTTTTTAAATGCTTTTAAAGAATGCCCTAAAAAATGACAGGCATGCTCAAGCAGGGACATTTTATCACAAAGGAACATTTACTGTAACCATGGCATAAAATGAGAGCAATACTTCCTTATTCTTTCTTGGCTGCATGTGACTTACGATGCAAGTGCTGCCAGACTGGTTGACCTGGTTAAGTCTTTCATTTTTATTTTTTAAACTATCGTTTAAGTTTTAGAAGGTTTTAAAACAGTACACCAGATATTTGGTCATAATGTATGTAAAGTTTTTTTTAACTATGTAATGAAATATTAATGCCTAAGACAGCAGGATTTTTTTAAATATATTTGCTTTTGTTTGTAATAGTTTTTAATAGAATTTTAGTATCTTCTAATATAAGCAACGTCATGTTCCCAATAAAAAATAAAATAAAGAGCAATACTAATATTTACCTCCTTTGCATAGATATCTGATGCAATAAACAAATAACATATTGTAAACTAAACAAGAAAAAGTCCAAAGTCCGGGGAATTGTTATAAATTAAGGATATGTGTTGTGGTTGTTTTACAGGGCAAATAGTGTCACTGTAGTCATATGGCAGGGGATTTACCTCCAGATTTGAAAGCATAGGTCAAGTCGTATTCCAGAGTCTCAACATAGACCATTTGTGACTTGGAATTCTGGAAAATAAAAGAAATTGCCATCTGTGAGCTCAGACAATGTGAAAACATTGAAAATTTGACCCTCTTGACTGTGGATTTACCAAAATACTGACTGACAATTGACTCTCAGTTTTCTCTCATAAAAGGAATATTCCAGCACAGTAATCTAAAGCACACTGCCAAGATCACATAAGAGTTTCTAAAGACAAAAGTGAAAACTATCACCTGGCCAAGTATGTCACCCAACTTTAATCCAACCTTTGGGGTATTTTAAAGAGAGAGATATCGCAACACACTTTTCAAAAATAAAAATTTGTTCAGCATTTGTCCATGCCTAGTATGACTCAATCTGTCTGAGACTTTTGTTGCTGTGAGTTCCTATTGTAGGAATAGTATTTTTATTATAGTATATCTAATCTATAGTAAATCTGTTTTTACATAATAGGAAACACCCTATTACTCAACTTACTAAGATTTGAGACCATTTTAAATCACTGGTTCCCATTTTCCCAAACTCAGAAAATCAACATCCTTCATAATCAACCTACAACTACATCAGGCTTTAGTGAAAGTAATCTTAATTAGATCAGGTAAAATATTCTTAAAATAACAATTGCACATTACAATTTTATTACAGGATACAGTTGTTTAAAATGTATTAAAGGATTAAATACTTGCTGTATTTCATTCTGCTATGGTTCAATAAATTGTGACCCAGTCTGTGAAAACCAGGCTCAAGTCTAACAAGCATCAAAGTTTGATTTCATCTATTAATTTTACTATGATTTAAATCTTTGACATATATTTTTGACATATATAAATATTATAGATTTTAAGGTTATATTATCACAGAATGTTCTTAACATTATTTAGGATGATTTTATGCAGAAAACAGTAAATGACAAAAAAATGACTTCTGGGTTTTCACAGACAGGGTCACAATTGTTAAAATCCCCCAAACATTATATTAATAATATTAGTTATGCCATTTATTTTAAATTCCATCATGCCCGAAAGGTCTTTATATCTAAATACTGTCTAAAATATATGATATTAATTTTAAACAGACTTACATTTCTAAATTTCAGTACGATTTCACCCCCATCAAAATTGAGAAACAAACTAGCCACTTGGTTATCACAGTTCCCAGAGAAATTGGTTTTGGCTGGCTGAACAATGAATGTGCCATTAACCTAAGGAAACAAAATTATTATTAAAAAATATTGTTATTTCAGGAAAGAATAACAAGAAGACAGTGTGAAAGATGTCAAATAAGTAACTCCAAAGAAAACATCATACCTCGCTGTCATTCACACGAATCTGGACTGCAAAATCAGCCATAATGCACAGTTTGTGATTGATGTCAGTAACATTGTAATGTCCCACTGTTGTGTTGGTAGGTGGTGTTGGTCTTGGCATTGGAGTAGTAGTTGTGGTATTGGGATGTGGGGTTGTTGTATTGGGATGTGGGGTTGTTGTATTGGGATGTGGGGTTGTTTTTGCAGTTGTGGTCGTTGTATTGGGATGTGGGGTTGTTGTATTGGGATGTGGGGTTGTTTTTGCAGTTGTTGTCGTTGTATTGGGATGTGGGGTTGTTGTATTGGGATGTGGGGTTGTTTTTGCAGTTGTTGTCGTTGTATTGGGATGTGGGGTTGTTGTCGTTGTATTGGGATGTGGGGTTGTTGTTTTTGCAGTAGTGGTCATTGTTTTTGCAGTAGTGGTCGTTTTATTTTGATACATATTCCAATCTTCCTGAGCTAAAGAGGTGCTGTTAGGATGGGCAGCATTTGGATCATGTTCACCTGAAGTGAGAGCTGAGGAAAAAGATGCAGACAGAATGTCAGAATAACGCTACTTCTTCTAATTAAGGCCACTTTTTCATATTTCGTCACAACAACCGTTACAAATATACAGTATTTCCACTTCAACCCAGTTCTGAAAACCAGACATATCTGATTATCCTCTTTACCATGGATGCTATTTACACATCATACAATCTGTCAACTCTATAAGGTAACAACTGAAAATTGTACAGAGAAAAGAGAAAAAATTTGCAACTGCTTAAAATGCACCTCATTTTATTAGTCAAGACATTTGAAAACATCGTTTGTATCATTCAAGGTACATTTTATCATTACGTGTGTTCTCTGAGACCAAACCCATGACCTTTGTACTGCTAACGCAATGATCTGCCAGTTGAGTTAGACAAACACATGACGCTCACCTTTACTTTATTAGGTAGCCTACACCTGTTCAATTGCTTGTTGAAATATATCAAATCAGCTAATTCAGATCTTGAACCGCTGAAGTTCAAACCAACATCAGAATAGGTAAGTTAAGTAGGAATTTTATGCATAACCATCTGTAAAGTCTATGCAGGAATTCCTTGTTAACAGGCATCATCCTGCCTTAACAACGTTTCAAACGATGTTGGTGGTGTAATGGAGCGAGGGATGTAGGCTATTTTTCTCACAGCCCTGGACCTCTTAAAAGGGAGTCTATTTAGCAAGGTGCACGTAATAAAATGGCTGATTAGTGTATGTTCACTTCCTCATTTGCTGTCAGTCACAAGCGCACGCAACGATTTCCCAACGGGAAATGAGACAATCCAGCATTTTGCACGTGACTAGTGATCATTAGAGCCCAAGCACCGAGGACCCCTATTGTTTTTGCTCTGTTTATTAGTTTAGAAATGTATCCTCTGACAACTGTGACTCGTTTCTATGGCAAACCTATTAGTCAAAGCGGTATATGTTCACATCAAATTGCACTTATTAGAAATTAGCGACAACCTAACAACCTTTCAGATGACAAACTTGTACGATCGCGCTTATTTCTGCCATTGATAACCGCGTGCGTACCTATCACTATTTTCACTTTATGGCGTCTATAACGTGGAAAGCGAAAGTAGCTAGTTCCGAAAAGTAGGTTATGACAGAAACTTTATATAGAAGACTGTTCTCATGATAAATACGAGTTGTTTGTCAGAATATGTGCTTTATTATCTGCAGTCAAATGTAAATAATCAATTCTATAATATATTTGCTTTGCATTACAAATACCATGCTTGGATACGGTGCTAGTAGGCTATTTGTGGTGCTTTACAGTATCGTTTAAATATCATGGTACAATAAAATAACAATCGTGGCTCACTAAATATGCATACTTAATGCAAATATCAAACATTCGTTTTTAAAGTAACAATTTAGAGTAATGGAAATATTAAAATGGCATACTTTACCTGTCGCTGCCATCAAAAGTGCAATGAATAAAAATGTGTTTTTCATTTTTGCGAGTGTAACAATCTGGAACTGTCTTCAGAAACCCGCTGGATTGTCAAGTGAAGCGCTTCTATCAAATGCGTCTAGTGTCTGATGTGCGCTCTCTCCAAATACTCTATTCTAAAGAAACGAAAGCGATGACGGAAGTAAATTGCCCAATCGTGCTACACTCTGACTGTCATTAAAAAAAGTTTAGTTTTTTGTTTTGTTTTGTAGAAAAACAGCAATTATTGTGCGACGTGTCAATTATTTTGTAACTCATGTTGGGACATTCGAATTTACTTGATTTACTCAATTTTATGAAATGATTATTTTGCAACCACATTTATTGAGGTTGGTTGTTTTTTTAAACTCTTTCAAAAGTACACGAACAGATATCTGTGACCAATGCATTTTTATTTCACTTTTAATGCAAATGTTACAACATCTCAAGAATAAATCTAAGCAGGAAGTTGTTTTGTTCGTCATTCATGTGACAAAAAAATAGGAAGTGAAAAGGTGACTCAGGTTCTCCATGCTTGATAGTCACAAAAGAGTTTGTTCAAACAAGTTTAAAACCAGACAGTATGTACATGCACTTACATGCTGCCTATGCAGTCTAAACATGTTTAAGTTTATCAGTCTAATATATTATTCGGAGCATTAAGAATTATATACTGTCTGATTTTTAAACTTGTTTGAACAAACTCTTCTGTGACTGTCGGCACAAAAGATTTCCTGTAGCTCAGTAAGCACATGGTGCTAGCAAGACAAAGGTCATATTCCCAGGATTGCACATACTTCTACAAAATGTACAGTATGACACACTCTTGAGTCTTTTTGGATAAAAGCATCTGACAAATGTAAGAATTATGTATAATTCTTGACATGGGAAAGTTCTGGTAATTTCTCAATGTGAATAAAAAGAAGCATTTAAAATTCAGACAATGTTCCATTTCTCTTTTCTTAAGAAAAATAGCAAATGATCATTTACTTTCATAGAGTCAAAAAGATTGAAAACATTGAAGCCATGAAGTGAAATGCCACAAAGTGACATAAATGCCCTATATATTAATTCAAAATTTGTTTAAAAATGATTACAGATCATTTTATGTTCATGTTTGTGTTTCGCTGCAACCAGACACACCTGAACCCGCCTAGCAAGGTCTTTAAGATTACTTCAAGTGAATTATAGATAGGAGTGTGTGCCTTTATGGTTGGTGCTTAGCCTGTTGGTGCAGGGGCCTGATTAATAAATGCACAAAACGGCACAGAAATTTTCCATGCAAAGGTTTTTTTATACAAATATCATGTCAACTCTAACCTGGATTAATAAAAAAATATATTCATAAAAGATAAATTTGGGGAAATAAGCGTGCACTATAGCCTATGGACATTATAGGCCATGCATATACATTCTGCAGTGGAAAAAAAAGAGAGTTACTCAACTTATGATCTTTATGATTAAAAAGTCATAAAGTGCATTTTAATGATCTGCTCATCCACAGTCCATGATGTCTTGAATTTTGCCAACAAACTTGCAGCAGCAATCAATTTTGGATCTTGTGGCAAGAACCACAGAACTTAAAACATATTTTTAGTCAATTAAGTTAGATCAGCAGAATTTTATAGATATTATTATTATATAGATTGTATAGATTTAACCTAGAACACCAAGAAATTATTTCAGTTGTACAGTACTGATCATTTTGTCTTGTCTTTTGTCATCAAGGTTCTGAGTAAACACAATGAAACATTTTAAGAAATGAAATACACTGTACTTGCAAGTTTTTTGTGCATCATTATGTAAATACTCTGTTTATCCTGTCTATCCTGTCTGTTTCTCCTAGGGGGTTGTAGCTAGTGTAAAGCCTTTGTCATATTTACCTTTGATTAAACCATTTAACTTGTTCCAAAGCGGCTAACAAGCAAAGGTGGACATGATTATTTGTTATTATAAACAACAATGGGCTTAAACAGACAAACAATACTTACACCACCATTGTAATGGCCACTTCTCTTTTCTTTTTGATGATGCACGCTATTCTCTCTACTGTCATGAATACAGAATTTGTGGCATTTTGCCAAAATAAACTAGATTTTGCATGTGTCATTGACTGGTTGTGAAGTAGAAGTGGATCTTCCACTTTTAGTTAAGAGTGTGTGACACTTTGCAAAGGTAGATCTGCGCTTCTTATAAATCTTAAATGTTTGCCTTTTAAATGCCAACAGTAGATACCAAGATGAGAAGATGCAATGTTGGCAGCTAATACTCAAATGCAATTACTTTTTTCTTTATTATCCTGACCTTCTTCATAAATTTTTGAATGTGTGTCAGTCACATCTGATGCGGTGTTGTTCATATCACCATATACCTTGAAAGCTAAAAAGTTTGACCAGTTATCTGAGGTGGGTTTTCTCTCTGATGTTGAACAATATCAAAGGTGTGTGAACCTTTGCAGGCCTCTGTTTGTGCTGCTCCAGTTCAGACCTTCTGGGTTGATACCAAGGTAATCTACTTGATCCATTGCCTTAATCACTTTTTTGTTGAGCAGCTTTAGTATTGATAATAATGTGGGCCATGATGTGATGGCAGAAATCGGGTGGAGAATTTGAATAAGATTTTTAAATGCTGTTTGCTCCACAATGGTAAATTTTTGTTGTTTAGCTGCTTCATTGAACTCCCTGGGCTTCTTTTTGTGACAAAAGAAATCCGTTACATTATTGAAAACAAACATTAGACGAATTAGACATCTCATGAGACGTTTTACAGTGATGATGCTTTCTTATAATGCAAAAACGGACACTTAACATTTTTAACAAATAAAATATCTGAAAAGGTTTCACCCTTGCTTTGTGACCTACAAATGTTTCATACAATTGATGTTACATCAGACAATATTAGATCAGTAATTAATAGTTGTTAACCACACTGAGTGGATGCCACAAGAAAGTGGATTATAGGCTTTTGGATTGTTTAACCATGATTTCCTTGTTTTATGATTTCCTGCTAGAATATTTGAGAGATACTGATTTGATTAGAAGAATTTTTTTTTTAAAGAATATAATACTTTCCTTCATCGAGGCCTCACACTCCATCCCAGTAGGTGGCGGAAATGCACCTTAAGCTGGTTTGCCAACCGCCATTAAACACAAAAGAAGAAGACACTCTGAGGACGTTCTTTCTTTCTGTCTTTCTTTCTGCACTCTAATTCCCACAATGCTTTGCTGTATTATTATTTTGACAGAACACAGCGTAACATGGCCGCGCAGTCAAGTAGTTCGTCTGAGTGCTGCACGCTCAAAAAGACTCTTAATAAATTAGGATCCAGAACCTCTGCCTCCCCAAGGGCACGAACCCACTCGGAACCGCTGTACGTGATCTCTTTGGAGCGCTATGGCAGAGATCCAGACTTTGCGATCCGTTTTCCGGACGTTATTTCAATGTCAGAGAGTCTATTTGATGCTACCATCACGGACGGAGACTGTAAGATCCGCGTCTCTCTAGATCCTGCTATAAATAGACTCGTCAGCAGGAATAAACTGCACTGCGGGTCTGTCATACGAAATGTGGAGTTCAGTCGGGTAGACAAGGACGGAGACAGCGGCTGTTTTCACGTTTGTAGTTTGCAGGTGGACAGTCTCTGTGGCGGCGATGCGGCTCTTCGAGCGCTGTCATCTGTGAATGTGAGGGTCATCCCGTGGATGGGAGAAGAACCGAATGCAGGTCCACTCCGAGCCCGGAGAAGCTCATACCTGCCGCCGTGGAATAATCAGGACTTTTATGGAGAGGTGTGGCGGGACACGCCCTCCTCCGAAACCGGTGATGAGGAGTCTGGGGATGAAATAGAGGGTATGTACATGAGCTACTGAGCGTATTAATTATTCTAAAAGTACGAAGTTATCTACTGTGGCAACTAGCAGAAATACTATAAATGTTCATAATTACTGCCATCGTTACTGTTATTGTTACACTGAAGGAAAAACCTATATTAGGTTCATGCCAGCATGCCATGTCTATGTTCATGGCGAGAATGCATTTCTTGCCTGTCAAACAATGCTTAAATGTAATGTAATGAATACTATCTGAAATTATAAGTATCCAAATAATGCTCCCATTTTGACCAATAACATTTGTGGGTGCCCTAAAAATGCTGTCCACACTTCACTAGATTACAACCCACAGCCTTGCCATCCAAGTGTAGGCTAAAATACATTGTTTATAAATACAATATAAAGTTAAAGTCTTGTTTGTCATGCGTATGTTTTTTTATTGTTAGATGTTGATACACAGCCCACGATTTCACTCGCTATAATACGCAAACGTTTCTTAAGTGGATCTCGGCGGTACCATGGAGCTATATGTGTACGGATCCTGCAAAAATCTAGACTGATGTATTATGGGAAAACAGATCAGAAATGTGAATGTCCTTATAAGGTCTGTGTAAAATAATAGACATTTTAATTTCCTTTGATAATATAAACGCAATTTTCCTTTTGCATATATGTTAATAATGTTATTTCTTTGTGCGTCTCTCATTTACTTTCAGTCAGAGCTACTGGTCGGGGATGGATCATCCAGTGCTTGTGTTGTGCTGTGGAACACACTTTGTTTAGACTGGTATCGAATTCTGCAGCCTGGTCAGGTTGTAAAATTGCGTCACTACAGAGTCAAAGAAAGTTACAGCAGTCGATCAGGGCAGGAATCGGAACCACATATTGGTACATAAAATATTATAAACACGCATTTGAAATTATGACCTTATGTAATTTATAAATTGTATACATAAGTAACATTTTTATTGCCTTTTGTTAATGTTGAATAAACGTGATGTATACTCAAAAATTCTACCTAAACATTTCTTGTTCTGATCATCTGTCAGAGATCAGTCTTAATTCCAGGAACCCCACTGCTCAAATATCTATCATACCCAAGAACCAGATTGCCCCAGATTGGGTCTTGCCAGACCTGCCTTATATGTTCATCTGCGGGTTTGTGTACAAATTACATCACAATATGTTTTATAGTGGTACATTGAAGTAAAAACCTTGCATAGCAAGCTGAATTGTATCATGTTTAACAGACAGGAACTTCCTAGTTGTCCACATAGCCACATCTGTGATGTCATCGGTGTGGTGGTTTTTATTGGTCGACCAGAGCGTGTCAGGAGGCAAGGTGAGATTTACACTAATGCATTTATAACATTACACAAATGTTAAAACTGTTTTTACAAGCAGTGTAAACACAGACAATATCTGTTCACCTTCAGATGGGCGAAGGTCAGAGATCGAAGAGTATCGATGGCTCCAATTAGAGGATGGAACGTCAGATAAGCCAATCATGATCAAGCTTTTCTCCACATCACAGCCTGACATTCAAAGCCGTATTTATCCAAGTAAACACTCACTGCATCTTCATGTCATTTGGTATTTACAATGGTTTTGCTGTTTGTACACATCACAGCATATAGGTTTTGAGAAATCTCTCTCTCTCTTTTATAATCCAGTGTCACTGGTTGTCTGCACTAGATTAAAACTCATCAAAAGTACCGTTGACGGAGCTACAACTTTTGAATATCTCACTAATACGTCATTGACCCAGGTTTACGCCACAGGTAACTAACAGATTTATGTAACATTTTACCGTCTCTGTGTTGACTTATTGTCGTGTTATTTTTTTGCTTATTTTACAGGCACAGGCTCTCATCCTATAATGCCATACAGAGGGGTGCGTCCGATCCGACAGTTCCTCCAATGGCTGAAGCAGGTGGATGAGAGCAGCATGCTAGAAAGGGCTGTGATTGGAGGATATTTCAATTACCCGCCTCTTCCTGTTTCACTGCATACTTTCATGGAAAACAGACAAGGTGATATGCGAAAGACAATGAAGTCGATGTGCTTTAAGAGTGGATGTTGCCAGTGTGTGCAGAATAACATGTATACCTAAGCAAATAGTTCCCTCTATTGGTAGACCGTAGAACTTAAATACAAAATGTACAAAGATTTAGAGCCATTTTGGAGGTAAATCTCATTGTATGTGTGCGCAGAAGCAGCTGGTCTTATCAGTGGAGGAGAAATGAAATTAGAATGCGAGAGGTTGATGTACAGAGAAAGACGGAGATTCGCTATTCAGTGTGTCATCACTGCAGCCTGCTATCACCACAGAGAGGTTTAAATACACATAAATTACACATAGTGCTACATATACAATGACAAACACCATCTTGACGTGTCTCGTTCTTGTTCTCTTTTTACAGAACAGCGGGCGAACCCAGTATTCAGATCTGCCATCTGCTCCACTCAGCCCTAGAGTGCCACGGCAGAGAGAAGGGTTTGTGTTCGTTCTGCAGTAGATTACTTGTGTGATCAGCATTTAAGTTTGTTTGTGATTGTTTTGGGGTTTGTACTATAGGCCTGAACCTTACAGGACAACTGCGAAGAGGAAACTTTTCAGCAGTAACACTCCTAGAAAGAGGTACAAGTGGGAATTGTGTGTGTATAGTTTTTGTCTGACCCTGTTGGTATTCAGGAAAGAGTAATAACTCTCACTTTCGTAGGTTAGCACCACCCCTGCTGTCGGCAATAGAAGACGATGAGGAGAGGGGTAAGACAATTTTATGAAACACACTTGCAACAAACACTTATTAATAATATTTACAGCTTTGTTATGAGCTATAAATATTTTATGCTAATTAGGATATGCAGATACAGATATAAGTGAATTAACACTTATTATTATTTAATGATTACTATAAAGTTAAAAAGAAAATTACGTTTAAAAGCTACAGCTATAACAAAAACGAGGAATGATATCATTAGGAATACTTTTAGAGCGTTTTTTTCAGCTGATGAATGAAAAAACATTGACAGTCAATCAAAATCCATTGGAAGTAAAGCCTTGTTGATTTTAAAAGTTAAATTGCAGCAAGCGAAAGCTTACAATAAATACAATGTTATTGTCTGTGAATTGAATTTTTGTATCCCCTTTATAAATATAGTTTTTGCTCCGCCAACCCTTCACGACTGATCGTCTCATGTTTGCAGAGTTCTCTTTGTTCGATGGCGCTATGGAGTTTCTGGTTGGAGAATGTGACGATGACAGCGATGATGAAGACGACGGTGAAGATTTCTTGACTCCGCCCACTAGTCCAATGACCTCACGGCTGGGACTGAGTCATGTTGCCATTGAAACATTGCCACGTGTTTTCTGTTATGAGCGACGGCACATTCAGTCTGCTGCTGTAGGGATGCAGGCTAATGTCTTCCACAAGCTCCTCCCACAAAGAGAGTTGGACTCATTTAGCCCCGCCTCCTGCTACACAGGCTACTTTACTCTGACAATGAGAGGTGCATTTAATTATAGTTTTTCTTTGGGTGTATGCATTAAATAGGGAAGTGATGCTTTTAATATTGTAATAAAATGTTTGCTCTGGTGTTTATGTAGCTTTGTCAGATGGTGTGAACCTTGATGTTATTTTTCTGCCTGCTGTCCCTGGAAACTTGCACTGGACACCCCTCCCTCTTTCACATAATAACTCGTGGGAGTCTGTCCTTTCACATGGAGGGTTTTCACCCCACGTCCCACCCCCAAGCCCAGGTAAGTATTAAGATGATGTTTAAACTATAATAAGGGGAGAATGTGGACTTATAACCAGGTTTACAAACAAAACTCTCTGGGTTTTCAAAAGATTGGGAAATCACATGATTTGTGACTTTCAAGAAAGGAATTTTAATTGATCATAATCATATATCAGATACAAAAGGGTTAGGTATTGTTAATCTGAAATAGATATTCATTTTTATTCCAGCACAGGGGCAACAGAATGTGAAGTGTCTTTATCTTATAACTCAATTGCTTAAATCTGGTTTCTCTTTCTTTATCCACAGGTGACTTAATCACCACAGCAGATCAACTCACCAATCAACGATTGCTGTGTGTGTTAGAGGCGTGCGCATTAGGTGGAGACAAGGTAGAACTTGTGCTAAACCGTGCATTTCCTTTACGGTAACAGAGGAACTTGTATGTAAGGAGATGTAAGGACACCTTAGATATGTGTACATTTATTTATAATATTATTTAATAACAAATTCCATATATATTTTACTATTGTAAAATACATTTTTACCACATCATATCTTGTAGTGTTGATACATTAAGATTCTTCACCTCAAAGATTAAGTACTTGGTTATTCTCATAAACAATTTCTCCTTTGATTATGACATATCTAATCAGCTCTTGATGGCCTCCAAACTGGTAGATCAGATGTTCCCACCTGTACCAAATAGAAAATGAAATAACTTTCCTAATCCTTTCATAATCCACAACATCATATTTAAATTAACATATTTTGTTTATTAAACCATTTATAACATATTTTAACAACTATCAATCATGTGTCGCTGTAAATTTTAAGCAATGTATGCGAATTTACCGTGGTGCATTGATGATCAGAAGGTCTCCCTGTTTACCGATTTCAAGCGATCCGTGCGTATGTGATCTGTTAAGGGCATAAGCTGCATTTATGGTGCCTGCAGCTAAAGCCTCAGTCAATGACATCTTCATCATCACACAGGCCAGGTGCATTACCATAGGCTAATAAACACATAGTGGACAGGTCAAATTATCATGCTTTTGTTTTGGTATTAATATAATGTTTATATGTAAAGCGTGTGTTATGGTCACCATTGAGCAGCAGTAGGCATTGGGGTTGAAATCACTACCCAAAGCTACTATGACCCCTGCATCGAGCATATCTCTTGCACGTGGTGGAGAGAGCCTTAAACAGACACAAGGAATTTCAATCAATTTTTGAAGAGGTGAGTGTATCAAAGTTATGATACTTTACCTTAAAATGTAGGCGGTGGTGGGCAGCAGGACTGCTGATGTTTTAGCAGTTGCCATGGCGGCAATGCCTTCATCTGTCACCTCTTCCAAATGGCTGATGGCTAAAGCCCCAATTTCTGCCCCGAGCTGTAAGGGAAAAAATTATTAAGTGCCAGAATATAATGTGTGTGAGTGCAAGAAAGCATGCATGCATGCATACCTGTGCCGAGTTCATGGGATGGAGTTCATCGCCATGGAAGTTGATGTTGAGGCCCATATCTCTTCCTGCCTCCAGAATGCGGCGTGTGGAGCTCAAATCGAACACGCCTTTCTCACAGAATACATCAATGTTATCCACTTGCAGTTCACCTGAAGCTATTTGTTTTTTTATCGCAGGCAGCTGCATTTCCACGATGTCCTGGGTGGCTTCTTCCTGTGTTTTACCTCTAAATAGATAAACAAAGTTTTAAATTAGAAGGTAAAAGGGGTTTGCAATTGAAAGCCTCCTTAGTAACCTCCTAGCAACCACACAAAACTTGCTGAAATGGTATATAAAGTATATACACAACACTGCCCAGACATCACCAACAATGCCCTAAAAACCAATCAGAACACTTTAGCACCTGCATAGCAACTCGCCTAGCAACAGCTTGGTTAAGACCCTGGTTAAGACCTTGGTTAACACCTTGGCAACCAAATAGGGCATGGCAACCTCTCAAAACACCAGCTGTTAAGTAGAGCACTATCTATATACTTGTCTGTCAGTTTTCTGTACATCTGTCTGATATTGAGTCTATCAGCAACACTTGGTAAACTATGGTAAAAGCTCTTTTAAGTACATACTTGGGTACTGCATGGGCTCCACAGTATGTTGCTGATATCCCGATTGACAGTGACTTCCTTGCCGAGTTGATCACCCTCAACATCTTTAATTCAGTGTCAAGGTCCAGTCCGTAGCCACTCTTACACTCCACCAGTGTAGTTCCAGTTCTCAGCATCCGTTCCAGGCGACTTTTCAGCCCTTCTAACAGATGTTGCTCAGTTGCTGAGCGGGTGTGTGCAACTGTGAAATGAATTCCACCTCCTGCTTCATGCACCTCCATATATGTGGCTCCAGCCAACTATACATTTGGACACAGTGATAATAGATGCATTAGAAAGATTTATTTGTTTGATGTTAGTATACTTCCTCAAGGCATGTAAGACTTTAGATGTAAAGTGATAATTATACCATTATAAACGCAATGAACAATGGAAGGATTAAAATGAGAGTAAAACCTTCATGGCAAACTCATGGACTCTGTCTCCAGCCCATACTGGATGTGTATGTGCATCAACCAGACCTGCAATAATATGTTTTTTTGAACAATTAAGTGTTAATAGTGAAGGACAGACTGCTTATTGTGCTGTAGATGTAACACACCTGGGAGAACACACAAGCCGGAAACATCCAGAATTTGGTCAAACTTTGATCCTTTGAATTGAGATTCAATGATGTCTGCTGGTCCGACAGCTTTAATAAATCCATCACTACACACACAGGTTTGTTAATGGGACATCTCATAAACTTACAATTATTTTTATACACCGACTCTAAACTAAACCCTCACACAAACTTCCTAGCTATAGCAGATTTAAAGCAAACGGAATAATCTTATATTTCCTGTAACCCAGTTGGTAAAAATTTGGCGCTGGCAACACCAAGATTATGGCTTTAATCCCAGGAAATTACACATGCATATAAGTGTAAAGTATAATGCAATATAAGTCGCTTTGGATAAAAGCATCTGTCAAATGCAAATATGTATATTTGTGAGGATATTTTCACAAATGTATCAAATTAGAATGTACTGTAGACTTGCAGATTATAATGGCTATTAAAACTGTTGTTTTAAAATAATTCTAATAATGACACAAAAACAATGCAAGATAAACAAAGCTACAAACTAATGTTTATAATTTGTAACTAATATTTATATTTATAACTAATTTTAATTAACATACAGATCTTCTAACAGACAATTTGTTAAGCATGGAGTAATTGAATAGTTATATTGAAAGTAAATTCGACTTACTGTCCAATCACTACACTTCCATTCTCGATGATAGCCAGAGTCTGCATCCCATTTTTGGTAAGGTACTTTTCACCATTTCTACAAACTACGACGACTTGTTTCGCATTCCTAATCAAAATCTTAAAACTGCTGGTAGACATTGTGACCGTGTAACGTTGAAGTATTTAGGTGAGAGCTAACACATGAAGGAGTGGGTAAACATTTAGCACAGCCAAAAATTAGGCAACTTGATCAAAGGTCAGAAAAAGGAAAGGGACATTGGGTAAACATGTTACCGCTGGATCCATGATATATTGACTGAACTAGTCAGAAAACAAACTGTAAAATGTATATGTTCAAATTACATCAAGAATTATAGGTAGTTGACGAATAAATATGTGACTGTTTCCTATGGTGTGACAGCAAAAATGTGGGGGGAAAAAACCCTCTTAAAAAAAAATATACAAATAGCATGAGATTTATCTTCGTTGCTGGAGTTAAAAATAGGATGAGAAAGATTTATCCTAATTGTTAGGAGTTTTTTTTTTTAATATGACGCCAAAGGACATAGACATTTGTCAACTACTCTTTTTACTGTTTTGAATTAAGGTGCAATTAATATTAATAAGTATTCTTTAAGTAGTGGCATCTTTAAACTATAAGTCTCAACCCTGGAAGCAATCCTAATTCATATATTACCAACCCAAAAAGTTATTTTTGTAATGTTACTTGGATCACTATTCCATTTAGTACTATACCAAACAATGCTGACCCTAACTAGACACTATTTAAGAAAGGAAATGACAAAAACATACAAACTGCACAATTTATTAGTCATTGTGCCACAGATAGCTTTTACAATGTAAAAAAAATAACAAAACTAACAATTTAACAAAGAAAAAGAAATCTTTTTCACATAAAACTGAGACAAAATGAGCAATACAACTTCCAATCCTGATTAGACAAAGAAATCAATCAACTCTTTATTCTCTCATTTCTCCATCTTCTTCCTCTTCTTCTACTCCCCTTATGTACAAAACGTTATTACACCTGCAGAAAAATGAAAAGAGAATCACGTTAGTAAGTTCAACTGTTATTGCAGATTCATACACACAGAATTTGAAAAAACGTACCTGATGAGCACTTCACCAAGGTGACCTGCTAATGCTCCATCCACATATTCTTCTGTGTTGGCCAGCTAGAGAAAGCACAGAGACAGCTGAATTAAAGCACTTTCACTTAATCTCTTTTTGTAATAAGATGTAATTTACATTAAACTTATATTTGGAGCCACCTTTTTATATATAAATAGGAAATATGTAATTTGTCCCAGATAAAGGGCACTGACCTGCATGTTCATATATCCATCCACTGATACGAGGTAGCCCTTGTACTCCATACCCCACTTCAGCTTCACCATCACAGGTTTACCCGTAAGCCCATTCAAAAGGGCTTCGGGTTCAGCGGTAAACTCTGCAAAAAAACAAACAAAACAACAACACATATTGAGCTCAGTGTTTGGTTTAACACTTAAATATTGACCATCCACAAACATAGTAAATCGCTTAATCTACCCGTACGTGCTGTGGAGTAATCACGGTACAGAGGCGGTATCGGAACTAAATACTACGGAAAGCACTTAGTAAAGAATAATACGGTTTAATAAAAAAATCACAAGCAATCCCATTGCACCTGGTACGTTTTAAACTGAGAAACAACCGTCAAAACATATAAACCGATCAAAATAACCAGCTATTTGAAACGACGTCCAGTCTACGTTACAGATGCTAACACAACAGTAGCATTTACACCTTGTGTAATGAAATAATGAAAGAAATCTATATTTCTCCAACACTATCGAAAACAATAAACATAACACACGTGAACCTTATGAACCTACCATCTCTGGACTACTAAAACAGTATTTTAGAAGACAAAAATTGTATTTCTTGGAATAGCACAGGCTTCTACAAGACACTCGCACGCCTTGCCGCCGAAAGAGGAAAGGACAACGAGCGCACTATGAACGCACGGGGGGAGATAAGAGCGCGTTTTCCCACAGCGCCCCCACACCACTGGCGTGTAAAAGCACCGTTTAGGTTTATTTTTAAACGTGCTTCTGTTAAAAGATACCAACTTTTCATGCAGATCAAGGAAAGGTTTATGTAAACTCGTTATGTAAAGCGCCAGAATATTCTGGTCAATTATTCTAAGCCCCAGTGATGTGTTTTGTACTTTATGAATGAATAAGATTAAAACCCACTAGAGCGGATTAAGACAGAAATCTTTTGCAGATCCGCATTCCAGACGAATATACTGTATTTTGTCCGGTCTTCCTCCACAGTCTTGTTCTTAAAACACTGTGTTGTCTGCCTTCGTTATGCGCGCGCCCATCACTTTTAGGTCACTCGACTTCTTAATCATCTAAATCATGAAATATCCATAATAAAGCATTTTTTTTGTACTTACTTGACCTCCAAGAAAGAAAGAATAAAATAAGCAAAATAAACCAAACGAATGGCATAGGATTTTTTATTATAAAATAAATATGTAATTTTCTAAGAAGTTCTTACAGTAGGATCTTATCATTGAAATAACAGAAAATATTGTAATTTACTTCACGGGCAAAATGATTGTATTAAAGATCCTGACGTTGGCCACACCGCAAAGAAGCAAAACATAATATATACACGAAAAATATACACGTAAGTTAGATTTTTAAGATTTGTTTTGCGATTACGGTTATCTAAAATGTAAATCTAGTTATTTAATTACTTTAGAATTGTGATTCTATAGACTAAAGCTACAAAACTTGTTTAATAAAGAACAAATAAAGTCAACTCAAGCCCGTGTTTGTGTGTAAAACAGAGTGAGAGTGTGCGCAGGTCATGCAAGTGCAGATCTGACGTTGAATGACTCACGCCTGGCAAGAAGGCTCCATTAAACCAGAGAAAAATGTTGGGACAAGGGGCGTGGCCTCCGTTCTTCAAAGGTCCTGTCACTTAAGGGCGCTCCAGATTCCAGCTCAGGTGTTAAAGAGCGACACACACTGGTCCACGAGCCGCGCTAAAAGCCAACACACCTGTGCTCATGGACAGCTGTCAAGGAGGAAAGAAGCGATTCAGTATTACATGAAGCTGCACACCAATGGCGCTGTCGCGCAAGATTTCTGTCCTTTTCAGGTGAATAGTTTCTGTTTGTTTTGGGGGCAGATCACCTCAGTTTAGCATTTGCGCACCTGGCCAACCCACGCCAATGAAGTCGTGCTCCTACTTGCATTCTGAATTGCTCTGGAGAGGAATCAGATTCTCCTGCTCATTGTGGATTTAAAACCTCGTAGGACTTGATACGTGTAATTTGTGTCATTTTCCCCCACTGGATTGGTGACTAATATGGAGCTGATTATATGGAGGTGCGTGTTACTCGCAGCGCTCGTGATCAGCGTTGCGCACCCTGCGCGTTCAGGTCAGTGTTTTGGTCAGCTCCTAGGCATGCAAATAATTTTTTTTGCTTTGGCTTATCACATGTGCTATCAAAACAAGCTCTAAGCTCTTAGTCCCTGATGAACTAACTCAGTCTTTGAGATATGCTTTGACTATGCAAACCAAATATAAATCTGCCATCCGACTTTAAATGCACGTTTTGTTTATTTATATTTTGAGGCTCCAAAACACAAATTTAAAACACAACTTTAATGTAGACCTCTCAGAACTTTAATTTTATTTAATTATGGTGCAGTTATGTGTACACTGGTGTCCTACCAGAATAACCAGTCCTGGATTTAAACCGAATATACACAGCAAATCTGTTTAGTGAAATGTTCTGCTGGACTGTATGTTATGTTTAGTAATGTCACATATGGAGTCTGGCTCAAGCCTTAAAGTGCTTAAGTGTCACTGTATCTCCATTTTCAGTCATACTGATACATTTTGAATTGTTTAGTTTGGGTTTGTAATATTACTGTTTTATAAAGTGTTTCTGAAATGTGGCAGGGTGTGAGAATCGGGTGTGTAATCCACGCATGGGTAACCTGGCAGTTGGGCGTCCTATACAGACCATCTCACAGTGTGGCTCAAAATCCCCAGAGAGTTTCTGTCGCCACATTATGGATACATGTGTGCCGCGTTGTGAGGTGTGTGATGCTTCAGTGACACACCTCGCACACCCACCTGCCTCCATGACAGACTCACCATTCAAACACCCGCCAACCTGGTGGCAGTCTGCTCAGGGTGTTGCCGCAGAAGTTCTACAACTTGACCTGGAGGTGGAATTTTATTTCACTCACCTCATCATCATATTTCGATCACCACGCCCTGCTGCCATGACAATAGAGCGCTCGCAGGATTTTGGACACACGTGGAGTGCTCTGAGGTTTTATGCCCACAACTGTAGTGAAGTGTTCAATCTGGAGGATGGACACAGCTGTACAGAGAAATATTCCACAGCGTGGCCGTGCAACAATGGAGAGGTGAGAAAGCACATCTCACATATTATACAGGGGACATGTACAATTGTGTGTGCGTTTTCTTGTTTGATAAATTGAGTGTAAAATGATAGCGTGTTGAATTTTCTGTCATTTTATTAATAGCACAAAATTACCATTGTTTAATGGACATGGTAACATGGTCCATGTATGGTAACATAAAATTTAGTTATTTTTACCGGTCAGTTCAGGTAGCTCTTTAACAGCCGAACATTTTGATTTTTACAGTGAGGTAGACCATGGTGCCATAGGTTCAACTACCAATGAACACATCTATAGATCAAATGTATGCATTGAATATGTTGTTTTGAGTATTTTTATAATGAAAAATGCTTTTAGAAAAAAATACGGTATGGGTACTTTAAACTTTTTATTAAAACAGGCAGCTAAAGCGTATGCAAATGATCTTTATCTGTGTTTGAGCAGGTTATTTACCGCGCTCTGTCACCCTGGGACAAACTGGATCCATACAGCATTACTGCTCGAGCACACCTCAGCATCACCAACATACGAGTACGTCTACTTCAACCACAGTTATGCCCTTGCCAACATAAACTCCCTGATGCCAACATTGCCACTGCCCACTATGCCATCTATGACCTTATTTTAAAGGGAGGCTGTTTGTGCCATGGGCATGCAGATCACTGTGTGCCTGCCAGTGACCTACAAATCACACATCTTTCTAACAAACACATGGTAAGTGTGTGTGTGTGTTTACAATGTATTCAGAGCTCCTAATAAAACTCTTTGCCCAATCGAAAACAATTGCTGCTTGCGACTTCAGGGTCACAGGTTTGATTACCAGAGAACACACAATCTTAACAAAATGAACCTTGAATGTACTGTACATTGCTTTGGATAAATGTCTCTACTTAAATGTAAATTTATTGTGTATATGAAGTTCCAACTATCAACTATTCAAATAATGAAATATGTGACAATATAGGACAAAAATGGCAAACCTCATGCATATTTACATGGTAATGAATTGATTGATAGTTGTAGTAGAATTTTGTATTCTTGATTGTTATCTACATTCCCAGAAAACTGGTTTCCCGTATGGTTATATAAACAGTTTGTCATCTCCCATTTATTGTCCTTTGCTCTTTCATACTATTTTCCTCTCTCACTCTCACTCATTCTCTTTGTTCCAGATTATATAAACAATGTGCTCGCTGTTCAATTGGCTGTATCTCTGCAGAGAGATTACAGTAAAACCTATCTCAGATAGTAACTGAAAGATTAAAAGACAAGAACAGGAAAAAGGAACGGAGGGGACCGCAGATAACAAGAATCAGAACAAAAAAGAGGGGCTCGGTTGTGCCCCTCGCCCTAATTGAGTTGTTGTTTGCCCGCTGCGATTAGACAATAACAGCAATTAGTGTCACCCACTCAAACACACACAAATCAACTCATTGCCCTCTTATCAAAGGTCACGCCGTTTGATCTAACAGCCCAGACATAATACCCGCCCTGTGCCGGCTGCCAAGCATGCACACACACATACATGCAGATATGCAAACAAACACACTTTCATTGACATGATAGGACACTCATAATAGGACACATGCTCACACGCAACCCTTGTGTGCCCCTGCAGGAATGTTTTGGTTAGCAGGGAGTGTGTGTGTCTGAATTTCTTTCATGTTATGATGGTAAAAATGTGGAAGTGTTTCAAATGCCAACCGCATGGAACATTGCCAGCTTTAATAATCTCCCCCTTTATTCTGGATTAAAGGAGTTTCAAACCCCCACCCACCAATTTTAGTTGTTTGTTAAAGATTTAATTTATCTGTACTGTTATTTAAAAGGGTCCTATTATGAGGTCTTTATATTGTTTTTGGGGTGTACTTTTAGGCACTACCCATTGTAAAATCACTGTACCAAACTTTGGTGTTGGCCTGTTGGCTAGTTTATGGTTTGACAAAGTAGAATGCGTAATAAAAAAATTTGCACCGTGGATATTGGAGATTGATAACAATTTTCTGCTCATTATATTTTCAACAAGCATTTTGAAGACTGAGGTTTTTTTGTAATAATTATATTATTATACTGTTGCAGGTTCATGGTAAATGTGCTTGTCGACATCACACCGCAGGGGATCACTGTGAACGATGTGATCGGCTCTACAATGACCGACCATGGCAACCAGCCAACGGTTTATCTGGAGAAGCACATCAATGCGTTAGTAAGTTCTCTCCCATGTTCCTTTTCAACATTTCAACAAATTGCACTGTTGTGAGGAGGAGTAGTTGTTTGGTCTAATACCTACACATAAGCATAGTGATGTTATGGCACGCGTATGGGTCTGCTGGTCACCTTAGTATTAACGGCAAATGTATGTGTATCCTTGTTGTGCAGAATGCAAGTGTAACAACCATGCAGAAAGCTGTCACTTTGATGAGATTGTATGGCTTCGCTCAGGCCAGGAAAGTGGCGGTGTATGTGATTGCCTTCACAACACCAGCGGACGCCACTGCCAACACTGCAAGAGTGGCTTCTACAGAGACCCAAAGCGCCGCCCGACTGACCCAGATTCCTGCACAGGTATGGGAGTACTTCTTTAAAATGTGGATATTTAACATGTCTTGGTAGTCATATTTGTTTGTGTGTGCTTGTATTTTTATCTTGTACTAAGCTGCTTAAACATGGTACAGTACTGTATGTGGGGTATCTGTGTTTATCCCATTCTACACTACCATTAACATGACTTTCCATCTTTTCTCTCGTGTGTGAGCCCATGATATGTGTGTGTGTGGAAGATCAAAAATTTGTTGTTTGCGTGTGCAGCCTGGCCTAGATGATGTCAAAATTCAGGAACTCGCAATATTAGCAAACATGTCCAATGTTGCAGCACACACACACATATCGAGGGGATGTTTGGTATTGAATGTTGTTCTTGCTCGGAATGCTAATGGTTCTCATGACAGGTTGGGACATGCAGAATAACAAGAACATTGATGGGATTTTGGCTGCATGTGTGTGAGAGTGCTGTGTAGATATTGTGTATGTAAAAGTGTGTGTTGGGGCAGACGGATTAATCATAAAATGACGTCAGTCTTGGTGACCTGCATCAGTCTTTTGATCCAATGACAAACTATTTACATAAGGGGATGTTTAGTGGCAAGAAACTAATGAACCGTATTTGTGTGCTTTGTGTAACTTTCTTGCTTTCTAAATTTCAGAATGTATGTGTAACCATGTTGGTTCCACATACTGTACACCTGAAAATGGAGATTGTGTCTGTAAGCCAGGAGTGGCGGGGCCACACTGTCACCTTTGCATGCAAGGATATTGGGGATTCGATGAATATGGCTGTAAGCCCTGCCAGTGTGCCAGTGATTGTGACCCCTACACAGGAGACTGTTTGAATAGGTGAATATGAAACCTTTGCTAGTTGTTGTGTACTGATTATGTATATGATAGAGCGAACAAGACGACACTGGGGTTCGCTCTCTGATCTGAATTTCAAAACGTCAATGAAAATTGGCAAAAGGAATTTGCAAGTTATTCTTTGCCCCATACATATGGATAAAGGGAGATTGTCCATTTATTCTCTGCAGAACAGCAGACGGGTCAGATTGACATCACAACCTTAGTGACATCACGACCTTTTAGTGTGTGGGGTAAGAAGCCTTCCTAGTCCCATTAGGGGGGAGCGAGCGTTTTTCTCAAAAGTGCTGTGGAATCAATGCAAAAGACCCTGGGAAGTGTTTGTCTTCATTTGATAATTTTCATTGGCCTTTTGAAATTCATATCAGAGAAGAGGTGTTCTTAAGTGTTTCCATCCACACTATGTCGAGTGGCTGACCGAAGAGGAACCATAATGTACCCTTTACTTTGTTAGCTCACATTACTAGTTCTGTGGTGAACAATTCAACTGTGCAAGTCAATTCATAAAAAAATGCCTTCATAATCTTCGTAATCTGAAATTCCTTCTTTTCTAGATTTAATCAATTCACAGTTCACATCTCCATTTTATTATTCAGTATTCTGTGTTAAAATACATCACAATCCAGCATTAAAGCCTGATTTACTGGGACACTTATTTTTATTATTTGTATTAATTAAAAAATTAAAATATTTAAAATAATCAAACAGGATATTTTATAATGCGTCTTTCTGCTTTTTGTGCATATGTCTGTGTTTTTAGGTCAGAATCAGATTACAACAGCAGAGAGAATGATTTGTTTCGAACAGAAGAGCTTTTCTCTGCCCTCAGTCATCCAGGTATTACATGAAAATATTCAGGCTGATAAGAGCACTGTCTGCTTCCATGAAAAGTTTATTGTCTTGTCTGGGTTAAAGGCATGTGCTGTTGTGGTGTCATGTCTGTTTTTAAGTTGTTATAGCAACAGAAAGAAACTAAGAGCCAGTACTTTAATTGCTGGGTATTTCTTTTCATGGCAGACAACTGTGTATGCAAACAGCAAGCCCTTGCAAACAGCAAAGTGTTCTGCAGCAAAAACAAAGCTTATGGTAAGAAGTAAATGTGGAGCAGAACACATCTGCTGCTGTGCACTCAATTTACACCTATGCTTTGTTTGGTTCATGTAATTAATGTGTGTGTTTAATTGTGTATATGTAGCTGTAAAGGTGAGAGTGCTGGGTGCTCATGACAAGGGATCTCACGCTGAAGTGGATGTTCAGATTCTGAAGGTGTTGTGGGATAAGTTAAGCTTTATGCTCTCCCTTGGAAATGTCACTCTTTATCCTGAGTCCTGGACCTTACGAGGCTGCACCTGCCCTGTACTTTACCCCGGTTAGCCGGTTTCTTATTTTCTAATTATGATAAAATGTTTACAGGATAAATCATTTTTTCAATAAAATTAAGACCGATGAGATTGATTTTTATCTTTTGCTTTAGGGATGGAATATCTTGTAGTTGGACACGAGGATGTGAAAAAGGGTCGTCTAATGGTCAATATGAAGAGTCTGGTGAAGCCATGGAGACCCAGTCTGAGTCGAAAAGTCCATCAGCTTCTCAAAACCAAATGTAGCTAGAAGAAGAAAAGAAGAGACATTTAAAAGAAATATTTCACAGCAAATGTCAACAGCCTTTCTTATTTTATTTAAATATTTTTCCACCTCTTAAATCCTACTAATTCATGTTAGAAAACCAGCTGCGTGTGAATGTGTACTATTTAGGCTGGTTGGTGAATACAAGCACTGTACAGAATATTTGATGTATATGTATGTATGTATGTATGTATAGATATATACAGTAAAATGTGTGTAGTTGTTTTCTAATTTATTTCTAACAATGTATATAGTTTATATGCAGTTTGTACACATTAAAGGATAATGGATATATAACAGATTTCTAGTCTCTGTTTTTTTATTTTATTTAACACTTTAGCTAATTATATACATTTGTGTTTAAATACAAGGTATGTCAAAGATGTTAATGCAAAAAATTATATTTTAATACTAATGAAGACCACATGAGGTCAGCATACGCCCATATTTCGAGATAGCGTCTGCGTCTACTACGTATATAAAACATGCTGCAACTTGCTTGAAAAAATATCTATAAACTATAACCATAACTATAGTTTATTTAATCTTTCGGCTAGCGTTTTAAATGCGTTTAAGTTTAACCCCTTATAGAAAAAATGACTTTTAAACGAACTATTTCGGAGAGCGGGATTGTTTAATATCAGGCAACCATTCAGAATGGGCGGGACTAACTCTGGTCCAACTGGCTCCTCCCCGCCCGCATCCGCACATCTGTCAGACTGCCGTATCGGTGCCGTGATGTCGCTTTTTTCGAACAGGACGGTAATGGAATTACAGTGAAATTAAAGGAGAGAAACATGTCTGAAGTGCGAAAATTCACTAAAAGGTTGAGCAAACCGGGGACGGCTGCGGAGCTCAGACAAAGTGTATCAGAGGCGGTGAGGACGTCCATTGCTGTGGTTAGTAACTTAAGAGCGTCCCATCTCTCTCTCTCTCTCTCTCTCTCTCTCTCTCTCTCTCTCTCTCTCTTCTAAAGGCTTCTTTTGAATATAATGTAATGCCTATCTAGACAGCATTTCGGGTCATCTTAGGCGCGTTGCTGCTGTCAAAGTAGGAAGGTCACCAGATTTAAATTGCCGCACATTTTCCCCCGCACAAAGGCTAAACATAGGCTGTCAGGAATGTATTTTTCAGCGTTTGTTTTGTTATTTGTATATAAATGCCAGGCGCCAGACTGCTAAACCGTAATTTCACCTGTCCAAACCAGTCCAACGATCTGTGTTACACATCACCTCAACCACACTAATAAACCATACGCACTAAATACTGAGCTGTGCATTGATAATGTAGAATCTACGAAAAAAGCAGCTACTAGTTTTGAGCAATCAAGATTTTGTCTTACTACAAAAGACTGTTCTGTAGCACCTATAGGCACCACATGGAGCATCCTTAAGCCTTTGTGTAAGGAGGCGTGCACGAGCCCATGCCTTGTTTCCGCCGAACCATCACAACAGAAAACTCCTTGAGAAATGATTGATCAGAGACAAATAAACAGCTGTGGGTAAAGAAAGGATGATATATTGATGCAACATTCATTGAGGATATTAAAATATACATGGAATGGAGTATTTTATGTGTCTTGACAGTAAGATTTCCTTTCACTGTTATGAGTACAGGCCCATTTTGTCATGTGCTGTTGGTCAATTGTCAGTTTGATTGTGGTTTCCAGGGAGATAGACAACAAGCAACACTCTATGGTGATGGCAGAGCTTCTGCGTTTCCCTTGAGAATACCCGCAGGCTTTTCAGTTAAGCTTCCTGTGTGTCCCTTCGATGTTATGAATGAAGTATTTGTCTAAGATATCTCCTCAGGTCCTCTTGCACACACTTTGTATGATATGTCTACAACTGAATTACAGTGTTTTACACAATGTTTACTGCATAGATCTCACTTGATATACATAAGGATGTTTTTAACACTCTTCATAGTGTCCATTACGGAAAGTCATTTGAATGTTCAGGATGTTACACCAAAGCCAGAATTTGCCATGCATAATTCTGTAAAATTATGCTGCTCTTGTGTATTTAATTTTAGGTGCATTTTATTTTTATTCTGATAACATAAAATCCAGATAGATGATGAAAGTGATGGTGCACCAAGTAACTTTGACTTCATTTATTTTTTATTTGTGCATCAAATGAGAGCATTAAAGGGTTAAATAATGAGCTATAAATGATGAGAGATCAGGTAAGACAAGGTAACCCTTTAACAACAACAGGCTATAATGACAAAAAACAAGATGTAATCTGTTCACAAAGTAATGCAGAGGTTCAGATGGAGGTCGCTGACAGTTGACGTGTGCGTTTAATGCACATCAGCTGTAAGAGGAGCTCTTACTGTCTGCTTGGCCAGAGAGACTCTCATCTGGAAAATACATTAACCACCCCGGAGACAAGCTTTAACCATAGTTTTGCACAGCTTTCTAACCTACTGAAGTCACTCAGTTTGTCGCATTCGTTCTTCTTTTTTGCGTTCTTGCAAACCAAAATAACATGGCTGAAAGCAGCTCAGCGCCAACGCCCCTCGGCTTGTGAGAGGCCCGGAACTATTTCACATTTCCTTTTACCTCAATCCGTGGTTAACGGTCTGGGATTCTTCTTTCGTTTCTCTCTGTCTTTAGCAGCACTGACATTGTTGACTGATGAGGCGAATATAGGGTTATTTTTTTACCTTCGCAAACTGTAACAAATCAGTTATGGGTAGTTCACTCCAAAATTAAACTTATCATTTGCTCATTTACATGAACCTACATGACTTTTCTTTTGTAGAACACAGAAGGAGAACTTTAGACTAACAGGGTGAGTCACTATTCACTTTCACAAGTACATCAGCATTGTTCAAAGTTTCTCCTTTTGAGTTCTAAAAAAGAAAAGGTCATATGGATTTGGAACCATGGAACACGGTGGATTAATGATGACCCAAATTTCACTTGTTGGTTAAATGTTTTGGTCATAAGGTTTAACGCCTGGCCTAGTATCATTAGGTACTGGACCTGACATGAGGAAGTTGAAAAGGCAGTCACAAGGCGAAAAAAAATACTTTATTACCAGTGTTCTCTTGCAGTGGGGCCTGAACTGGCTGTGGTTTTTGCAATGGCACATGACAGGAAACTGCTGCTGAAACATTGTTAAATCATGTGTTTAAGAGAGGGTGCGTTTACGTGTATTGCAAAATCATGTTGATGTTTGGGTGTTGAAGCTTGTTTGGCTCATTCTTTCACCTCAAGCAAAGCAATATAAATGAAACATGTACTGGTTTGTTTGTAATGCTATTAAAAGCATCAAAAGCGTAAGAAACATTTATAGTATTTAGTAGTTTTTTATGTGTTAGATATTTACATTTTTACACATCTACTGGTGGGTAAACAAGGTAAACAGGAGTTTGTATGGTGAAGCTAAATTGTGGATAATATTAGAATAAATTTAATACAGTTTCCTGCAGGTACAATATTGAAACATATTTTCTGTTTGTATTATGTATGATTATGTATTATTTATTTTTCTTCTTATGAATTTATAATCAAGCTGCTTCCACAGAATGCTGTTTTTAAAGGATTTGCTGCAAATTGCTTTAATATGCTTCTTTTAAAGTTTGTTCAGAACACTCGTTCCTTTGATTTCAGTTAAAATATCCGCACAGATCTCTGCGATTACTGTGTAAGTTAAAGCCTCACTGATCCTGTCAAATTGCTTTAAACCTGAGAAACAATAAGAAGCTTTATGAAGTTATGAACTTTGAACAGAAGAAGTTGACCGCCCATTTAGTGAAATCTGAACCTGAACGAGGTTGTTCTGTATTAGGATGTTTGTATGACACTATATCTTTCCATTTTTATATCTCTAGCTGCATATACTGTAGTTTATAGCCAGCAATCAGACACCTTTAGAACTATAAAACAGTATAAGTTGCAAGCAGGTCTTCTGAACTATCAACATCTTTAGATTAATCTGGTAAACTGCCTCATGGTTTGTTGTTGGGGAAAAACTGTGGACTGAGCACAATGAGTGAAGATCACCATGACAGAGGCGTGACAGTTGAGTCAGGAGTGTGTTTAAGCTTTAACACATGATTCACTGTTGGAGATGTTTAGTGAAAGGTTTGGACTTAACATTGGACTGGATTTAAAAGATCCCCGTGTGATTATAAAATTCCTGTAACTCATAGAGTACTGCATGGTGCTGCTAGCATCAACAAGATCATGGGTTTATTTCTGGGGAAGTTACCTGCATTTGGATAAATGCACCAAACTGTGTAAATGTAGACTAGACTACAGTAAAACAAAACCATAGCAAATCAGATAACCCCAAAACAATAACAAGCTACAGAGTTTTCTATAACAGCACAAGCTTGTTTAGAGAACCATCTCAGTCCAGTGCTTGTATGTGTGCAGGAAAAACCGAAGATCATCGAGCCACTGGATTATGAAAACGTGGTATTCCAAAGGAAAGCTCAAATCCACAGTGATCCACAGAGAGACCTGCTGCTGTGGCCAGCTGATGATGTATCAGTAAGTGCTGCACATCATTTTCCTTAACATATTTGTTTTTGCGATTTATTGTTTTCTACATAAAATAATTCTACACAGTGTAAAGAAACATTCTGTAAAATGTAACACTGGTATCTTTAATATTGACTGAGTAAGGCCATGCCAAAGATTTAGCCTGGTTTTCACAGGCTGGGTCACATTTAGTTTAATTTTCACATGTTATATAAACAAACCTTATTTATGGCTTGTCTGTAGCAAAGTGAATGTGATCAGGTAACAGCAAAAGCCTATTTACCTTTGTAAAACTGATGGATAAACTGCACTTAGCCATTCATGAGTTTATTATTACACTTTTACTGTTGAATTAATTTTCCGACTAATTGAGTAAAGGAAGTTTACTACTAGGCTACTACAACTAATAAGAAGAAGAAACATCAAAGACAAAAAAACAAAAGAAAGAATTTTCAACAAATGCGAAAGAAAGAATTTGTTTGTCATTTTTTAATTGTCGTTTTTAAACTAAAATGTGTAAATAAACAGTCCTGCGAACAAACAAAAATGTTATAATGCATCTCTCTTCTGTAGGAGTCCCAGATTAATCGTCAAAGAAGAACAATCATTTCTTCAGTTCCTCAAAATGCAGAAAGCGAAGCGAAAAGCCTGTTCGCCAGAGAGGTAAAGATTACACAGACCATCTTACTGCCAAAACAAAACCTCACAGCTTTCCATAATAATAAAACATGACCCCACATTTCCAGTGTTTTTTACATTTTTATGTGTCTTTGTTTCTGTGATTGAGTAACTAAGCAATGCGTTCATTCATCGGCAGTGCATTAAGATGTACAACACTGACTGGCGCGTCATCAACTATAATTACGAGCCCTACTCGGGAGATTTCAGGATGCTGCCCTGGTATGTTGATGAAGTTTGGAAATTGTTTGCCAACGCTTTTACACTGCTATTTCCGAAATTTGTGCATGCTTCTTTTTCTCCATTGCAGTAAAGGGATGAAGACAGAGAATCTCCCAAGCCAAGTGTTTGAAGTCGATGAGGGGGAGGAGGTAAAAGCTTTTAATATTTGATAGTGGAAAACTGAATGGAGGAAAACTTCACCACATTTCTTTGCAACATTTTTTTTAGTCTCTTGTTCAATTCCACCAGTAATAGAAGTGAATTTACACATACAGTCTGATTACTATATCAATGTTTCACCTCTTATGAATGTTACAGATAATGTTAGACATATTCCGGTCATTTTAAAACATGTTGTGGGGGGTTGTAAAGTAATAATCAGATGTTGTGATGAAGGCCAGACAGTCAGCAGAGACGCCCATTACGTGGAACCCGACCCTTGTTTTCTATTTATAGCCACATACTGAAATGTCCTGCATCTGTCTGTCTGTCTTTCTGTCTGTCTGTCTGTCTGTCTATCTATCTATCTGTCATCATTTATATAGTACATGCAGTTTAATCAATTAGCTGAGTGACATTAGTGGGAGGACAGGGTGCATTTTCAGTCTCAGAGGGGCTGTTACATAAAACAGAGAGAGAGAGAGAGAGAGAGAGAGAGAGAGACAACTAGAGGAGAAATGAGAAATAGAGACAAAGAGAGAAGAAGTGCATTTGGATTTAATTATATTACAGTGGAGAACAAGAGAAAAGCACATTCATAGTGAACGGCAGGCCAATTCAATTAGATTAGACGGCACAACAACATACATTTATGGTAGCTACGTACAAGCTTAATCTATGCTGTCTTTTTGAATACATCTGTATTTTGATTTCAGTTGATTTCATTATAAGCTTGCTTGTAAGAGATGTTGAGTGTATTTGCAATTCAAATTAATTATTAAACAAATTATGTTTATTTGAAAATTTTGAGATGTTTGTGTGATGGTTAGGTTTAGGAGTAGAGGATAGAATATAAAGTTTGTACAGTATTAAAGTCATAATGTGTAGCGAAAGTCCTCACAATGTATAGAAATCTAACGTGTGTGTGTTATGTGTTAGGACTCGTCATCTTTGTGCTCTCAGAGAGGTGGTGTAATGAAGCAGGGCTGGCTGCAGAAAGCCAACATCAACAGCAGTTTGTCTGTCTCCATGAAGGTTAGTGGAATTATGGGAAACGCAGCTCACGCAGCTACAACAGTCACCATTTACTTTTTAGGCTGATTAAGACACTTTATAAAATGATAACTTGACCATGATAACTTAACTAAAAAGTAGATTACTTAACTAAAAGTACTATCACTTTAAATGCTGCTGAGTTTGGCTTTTGAATATAAATATGACGAATATGAACATGGTTATTACAGAATTACAGTATGGACAACAAAACTTAAAGTTCTGTGTTTCTCACATACTGTAATGTTTTTCTCAGGTGTTCAAAAGGAGATATTTCTACTTGTCTCAGCTTCCTGATGGCTCCTACATACTGAATTCATACAAAGATGAGAAAAACTACAAAGAATCAAAAGGCTCCATCTATCTGGACTCCTGTATAGATGTGGTTCCGGTACATGCTCTCAATTTGTCAATATCTTGACTGGCGTTCTGAATGAATAGTGATTAAAAATTATAGCAGTTTATGAGCAGATAAAATGCATTTAAGTGGTAAAAATGACTTTTTGGTACAGGTAACATAAATTACCTTCATGCTATTCTAAACTAGTGAATGCTGACTGAATGCTAGGGCTGTCAAACGATTAATCGCGATTAATTGCTTCCAGAATAAAAGTTTGTGTTTACATAATATATATCTGTGTACTGTGCATATAAATTTTGTATTTATAAACACAAAAACACACACATGTATATATGTATATATATATTTATTTAGGAAATATTTAGACATCGAAATCGAAGTAATCGAAATTATATATAAATATTTATTCATTTTTATCTTTTTCTTAAATATATGTGTTTATAAACACAAAATTAATATGTACAGTACACAGACATATGTAATGTAAGCACAAACTTTTATTCTGGATGCGATTAATCGCGATTAATCGTTTGACAGCCCTACTCACTGTAATTCTCTCCCAACTTCTCTTCTTGTGTGAAAGAAAATCCAACATGCTTGGTTCATCTTTACATCGTTTATGGAAATATCTGCACTTGATTTAGAATTTGCTGAACACCCACTGTTATTACAACCAAATGACAAACAACTTTTAGAGTGAGCTACATTTCTCTGACTGACACAGCAAATATTTTTGCAGTGTCCTAAGATGCGGCGCAATGGCTTTGAGTTAAAGATGCAGGAGCGATACAGTCACTATCTGGCGGCAGACAGCGAGGCAGAAATGGAGGATTGGGTGAACACGCTGAAACAGGCCTTACTGGGCACAACAGATGACCGGAGGAATGGATCAGAACCATCTGAAGGTTCTCTGGGTAAATAACGCAGACTGTGGAAAACACAAACACGCTGGTACACATACACCACGTAAATAAACATTTTTAGGGAACAGACACACATATGCACACACAACATGTTGTCCGCTCACATTCTTCAACATACAGATGTTTCTATAGTACAGTAGTCAGCCTCTGTACCATCCAAGATGTACCATCAATTTCAGTTGAACAGAAACATACGTTTGTAAAATTTCAAAAAGATTACCACTAGGTAAATAGGCACAAGGTTTAGACGAGGGTGAGACACAGGTTACCAGTGAGAAACCACCTGTGGAAATGCAACAAACGCTTTCCAGAGACATTCTCAGAGATTGTCTTCTTCTTATGTTCCGATGAGCAAAGGCTAAAACAATGGGGTACGCCATCTCCCTTTTATGGCATGCAAATTTTATTCACCAATATTCATGGCCTTTTGAAATTCAGATCAGAGATAATAGGTTCTCAAGAGCAAACCCCTAGTGTCAACATCAAGCGACTGACAAAAAGGAACAGATGTTCCTGTGTATCTCGTGAACGGTTGCCATGTGACATTACATCACAAGACACGAGAACCAATGAAATTTAAAGTTATCAATGTGTAGCCATATTTGAAATTAGCTCATTTGTTTTGGTTTTAATTTTGCTTTAGAAGACATTTGCAAACCCTCCTAGTCTTTTTGATTATTTTAATGATGGCTTTTTTGCTTTTTTATGTATGTATGTGCTTTTTAGAACTTCAGCATATGGACATTTTTTTTATAAAATATATTTTTATAAAATAAGTTTAGTGCATAGCCTTATCTTTTAGCTTATACATTACATACAGGACATAACTCAGTACTTACTGCATGACAGACACTGTGTTCAGTAGATTTTATTGATAATTGTGTTTATTGATAAAAGTTGATGCCTAAATTGCCTAAACTCCAATCTTGTTAATTGTGAAAAATAGATCTAGAACCTTTAAACAATGAAACACAAAGATGTGAAACACAAAGATTTGGTGTGAACTATTGCAACTTAAAAAAGCAAAAAGCGCATGATGTCACTCCCAAAATATCAACAAGCAGCAGTTTCTAATTTGCTGTTCTCAGCGCTTTCCCATCATCTCCCGCTTCTTATAAACATTATATCCAAACCATCACCCGCATAACACTTAGACTTTGGTTTGAGGAACAAATAAGAAGACTCTTCCCTGTACTACTTCCTGAAGAGGTACATAGTTCCTGTTCTGCTAGTTTATCGTCGGTCTCAAACATTTCATACTGCACATGAACTCACATGCCCTCTTACTAATTCCAAAACATTTGTTTTGTGTTTTATGTTTATGTTACATGTTTAACAGTGGAGGGACAGGGCTTTGGTACATGAATATTTGTTTAAATATTGGTACCAGATTTTTAAAGAAAATGTCAAAATCTTCTCTGGTTTTGCTTTTTCTAATTCATTATGCCCAAGATGTTGTTCATCAAGCTTTTATTAAACCCTCACTTACTGACACAGATGATGACAGTAGCAGTCAGGGGAAGCCTGAAAACACAGCTGAGAGCTTTGGGCGAAGTCTTCATCCAGAGCTCATGAAGGTACTTCACTCATTTATTCACTTTTGTAAATTAATAAGCTGTTATCATACTATTTAAAATGTCATATACAAATTAGCATGCATGGTAATACTAGTCCGAAATTGAGCCATATACCGTCATTCATTATTCCTCACATTATTTATTATTCCTGACATTATTTCACTTGGTATTCAATAAGTTTACTTAATAATATCAACTATGGTTTCGGGCTATAAGGTTTTAGGGGGCAATTTCAGACACAGCCATGCTTTTTGTACCTCTTACTCAATACTTTATTTCTTAATGCCTACTTGACTGAACAGGCCAAGTTCGTATTGAGTACAACGAATAGTCATTGATACAATATGTAAATGTGGGTGGTCATGTGCTACTGTAATGTGCTTACGACTATGACTACCATGACAGTTTCTGTATAAGCTGTTTTGCAGTTCAGTTTCAATAAATGTGTTTTTTTTGACTAAATGTTAGACGTATCTTAAAATGTGCAGCACGTTTTTGTGGCACACCATACAGATCCTGTTTTTCGTGATATGGCCTCATTTAACATTGTCTGACAAAATATAAAAACAGAGTCTTCGTGCTTTTATCTCTAGTATGCCAGAGAAACAGATCAGATGATTAAAATGAGCAGGAATGAGGGCCGGCAGAAGATCTTTACCCTTGATCCTGATACACAGGTTAGTTCATTACATCCATAATGAATCTATTTCAGGCAGACAGTCTTTCCTTTACCAAAACAAATGGTAAAAACTAACACAGTATGTGTCCATCTTTCACTTCAGAAATTAGATTTTTCAGGCATTGAGCCTGATGTGAAGCCATTTGAAGAGTGCTTTGGAAAACGAATTATGGTGAGCTGTCACGACTTGACCTTTAGCCTGCAAGGATGCGTCAGTGAGAACACAGATGGAGTCCTAACCAATGTGAGTGTCATATTTTTACTGTGGTATTCCTGTTTTGTGACCTTAAAATGCTAGCAGGGCTAATGGTACAATTGACAATGACTCTACGCTGGGCTCTCATTATAAGGAATCATGTCTCTCTTAAAGCTAAAACTAAGTTTGTGTTTATTCATACAAGAATATTTAGCATACGAAAGTCATAATCAATATTGGTTAATGCAGCCCATCTTTTAATTGTCATGCATAAGCATCCAGGCATTTTTCAAGGTTGGAGGATGTCAGCTATCGTTTAGCTTATCAAAATAAGAAAAGCGTAATTTTAATGAGAGATGCACTAGAGGATTATGGCATGAGAAAATGTATAGAAATTGCTTCACATCAAGCTGGTCATATTAAATATGCCAAATAAGCTGTAATAACCTCACTGTTTTATTTCCAGGTGGAGCCATTCTTCATTAGCCTCGCGCTGTTTGATTTGTCCAAAGGCTGTAAGATCTCTGCAGACTTTCATGTAGACCTCAATCCACCATGCGTGAGGGAAATGCTTTTAGAAGGTTCTCTGACACCGACAGAGCCAGCAGCAGGAGATGACAGCGAAACGATCAGGGTGAACGGACGTGGCCTGCCGGTTCTTCAGAGAGTTTCAGAGTCTCTCTTGCGATTTCCCACTAAGGTAAGAACTCATAAACTGCAGCTTTTTCAACTGTCTTCTAGAGATATTTATAACATTTACTTTTAAAATGTATTTAAAACTTTATTTATATAAAGATTTTACATTTGTGCCTTGCTGCCACACTTGGGTTTGAGTGTTTGCTTGAGCAATGTAGTAATAAGATGATGAGTAATGATTTTTCTGTAAATAACTGGCAACCCTGCCTATGACACTCATTTCCACCACAAAGTGCTGCAGGGATGACGTATTTTTGTATGCCAACTCGGAAGTTAGAGACCCACTAGACCCACTGGTTATGAATTATCATACAAAATTAGATTAGCAAAACCTTTGCTAATCTTGTTTTGATAATTCATAACCAGTGGGTCTCTGTATAAAGATAATCTTTACAAATGAACATAATATTTATGATTTTTTTAAGCCTGAAAAGCTAACAGCTATAAACACACTACACCACAGTCGCTCAACATCAGCGTAACCACCACAAAACCTCTTGACGACTCTTCAAACTTTGTTAAAGTTTTGTTAAAGACCTGATAGGTCACTACTGCATAGGTTAATCTCCATCCGCACTGTGTTGTGGTTTGGGCACATTTTTCTGATTTTTATCTGTGATGACGTTCCCCAACCACGTGTGTGGTCTCGTTTGCAACTGCCTTTTAAAGACATGTTAAAGCTGTTAAAACTCATGACTTCGGGACGATGACATTGCTTGCAGTTTGCTGGGGTAAAAGGTTGCTAAAAATAATAATCACTTGGCTGACTTGTGTCATTGTTCCTCATCATTGCATTTTTGCTTACGTTGCAGGTATAAAGTTTGTGTCCGCACATACCGAAAATCACATTTACCTAGACTTTCACACCACATTACCATTAAGCTCAGTGTGTGGAACAGTACATATTTTTATGCTTTAATTATTAATTTTTACTATTTGTACTCCATCAAGACCCTTAATTTTAAAGGGATAGTTCACCCACAAATAAAAATTCTTTTATTATTTACTCACCCTCATGTCATGTAAAACCTATATGACTTTCTTGCTTCAGCAGAACACAAAAGAAGATATTTTGGGAAACCCATTCACTTTCATAGTATGGACACAAGGTACAATGGAAGTCAATGGGTGCTGGTAACCAGCGTTTGGCAAAATATCTTCTCTTGGGTTCTACAAAAGAAAGAATCATATACAGGGTTTAAATGACATAAGGGTGAAAAATTATGACATAATTTTTATTTTGGGTGAACTATCCCTTTAAGATTATATGGAGGCTTCTGCTTAATTAAAAGACCTTTTAATCTAGTACAAGGTTGGATACATGGCTGATCTGTATCTGAGTTTGCTTTACCATACATCAGTGGTCCTTGATTGGTTTCACTTCACGACCCAGATGTTATACTGATATTAAAATTTATTAAAATGAAAATGCATGGTATGGTCTTAACACTATGCAAAATAATTACCATGACATAGGCTGAATAGAAAAATTAATTAATTTCAAATTATTTTTTAAGTGCATTGATTGATTTTTTTTTATTACATTTTGATTGATTAAACTGGGAAAATTCACTTTGTAATTACATAAACAGTAGAAGAGTGATTTAACAACCTAACACAGCAAATACAGCGTTTTATTATCTATGTGTTATCTGTAACAGTTAACAGATTATTTGCCTGCCATTACGTTTGATTTAATGCACTGTATTTGATGTCAACAACAAAAGATATGGAAAATGTTACTTATCCTAAATTTTATTTTGTTATTACTAACATAAAGTGTGTTGCTAAATCATCAGATGAGCTGAACATACAATAAAATCAGCTCTACAGCAGAAGAAAAACGGTTCTGTTTCACAGCACCAGTGCCACACATTAAATCATAGTCAGCTCCATGAGAGTCTCAAGACTCTTCTGGCAGCCTGTGAAAACTGACGTGGCTTTACTGGAACTGATGCACAACACAGAGAAGCTCACATGGAGTCAATTGCCTGAGGGCATTATAAAAGAAAGAAAGGGAAGGACAAACACAAAGTTAATTTTGCAGCGAACTGTTTAATTTATAATAGGTGTTGTCATTTTAAACATTATGTAGAACTGGTTCAAGAGATGCCTATTAAAAGCAGTTTAAGCAGGTTGTGATATAAAGTTTCCTCTCTTCCACCCTCCTGTTTAAGTGTGTCGCCCAAAGACACTCTCTTAAAAACTGTGTGCACACTTCCTGTCCAAGCACTGATGAACAACCTCTAAACATATACTGTAGCTGTATGTTTGAGACCTTTTGTTGGTTCACAAGTGTCAAAGATAAAGGCACTGGGAAAGATTTTCGGATCGGCTAACAATATTAATATGTTTAATTACAGAAATTGCATTAAAAGGCAGTATAACCCACTCTTTCGTCTTAGTTCAGCTTTTTTAAACTCAGAATTTCAGTTTAGAAATTCTAAAGTTCCGAATTAACTTAAATGGGCATGAACAACTAGAAAAGGGGAAGTGAATGGGCGGGGCCAGCAACTGTCATATAAATGGAATACATGATGGGGGAATGAGCTTATATTTACTCTAATGTGCATTATACAGAGCAAGGGATATAATATCCCACAATATAATGCATCCCACTTGATAATTTTCAATGTGGTGGATAACTTGTAAGTCAATAGTAGGCAGTAAGTTAACAGTAGGCAGTATAAAATGTACTGTTTGCTGTGTACTGTACATTAGGAATTATTAAATTTCAAACGCAGCCAAAGATTACCCTGCATTTACACCTGTAATGTATGTTATTAGCACATATCCTGTAATTGAAAAAGTTACCGTCTGTAATACGTATGTCTGTGAATTATGTAACTTATACAAGAGTGATTTATCAGTTCAGAAAATGGCTCAACCCACCGTATGTTTCTTTGTGTTGTCCAGGGGATCTTCTCAGTTACCAACCCTCACACAGACATCTTCCTGCTGGCACGGGTGGAGAAGGTTTTACAGAACGGCATCACCCACTGCGCTGAGCCCTACATTAAGACCTCAGACATGAGCAAGGTCTGTTTCAGTCCCTGCTGTTGAAAAACATATCCAAGCTGTGGGAGATCTGTAAAAACACACCTGAAACTTGACGCCAGTTGAAGCAAATAGTTTTCCTGTGTTGCATAACCTTGTACTGTAAATAATGCTTTGTCATTAAGTATTATTTTATTCAGTTCTAGTTATTCTATTCTGTCTGTTTTAGCCTACTATCAGTGTACTGTATTTAAGAGGTTGTTGACCTAAATTGTTCTGACTTCAAATAGTTTTGTAGAATATTTCCCAGCTTGTTTTAACATGTGTCTGTTTCTCAGACAGTACAGAAGGTCCTGAAGACTGCCAAACAGACATGCCAGCGGCTGGGCCAGTACCGGATGCCCTTTGCTTGGGCTGCCAAGTAAGCCAAACAAACACCCACACAGGCTCAGTGGACTAACAGGAATCATATGATCTGTTATAAATTCAGTAAAACTACCTGCTGTTTCAAGTCAACTCAGCCAACTCTGAAATAGCTTTATTCGGCTCGTAAATATTTAGGTAATGTTTTGAGTGCTAACGTACCTTTCAAAATTCAGTCATGCTGCTTGAGTACTTGAAGTGTTTGTTTGACTTCAGACAGGTGTTTAAAGATGTTCAAGGCAATTTAGAAACGGACGGGAAGTTCTCTCCACTCTACCGCCAAGACAGTAGCAAGATATCCACAGAAGATCATATCAAACTACTGACAGATCTCAAAAAGTGAGCGTTAACACGTGTACTATAAAGTGTGTACTATACAAATTTTCGAAATGTCTTTGCATTAGACATTAAAATATCAAAGCAAATGAGTGCATTACTTTTTGTTTTGATAAAAAAAGTTTGTAGAAACTATGTTTTTTGTAGGAACTGTCATCATATAGTACATCCTCTGAAATGATCTGGGACCAGTTATTCATTTAAAAGAAATTACAATGATGTTTATGAAAAGTTCATTCTTTATGCAGCCATTTTGTGAAAAATATTAAATGTTTTTTTATCAAATATTTTTTCATAGACCAGAAAAGAACAAACTGCAGATAATTCCCGGACAAATTAATATCACTGTTGAGTGTGTACCTCCAGACCTGTCAAGTAAGTTTGATTTACTGCTATGTTATTATATTTAATATTTGCTATAATCTCTGTTAGTCTGCAGGCGATTCAATTAATCTTAGGCAATAATTTTACATGACATAAACAATATGAAGTAAATCATGCACAATGTCTTATGACTAAGGAACTAATGAAGATATAAAATAATGTAAGTACTTTTAGGTGTTTAAGCATTTAAATGTTTAAAACGATTTATATTTATCTTCACAGACTCTGTCACGTCCTCTTATATAGCAGTAAAGCCATTTGATGAGCAATGTGAGCGGGTGTCTGTAGAAGTGGAGGAGTTTGTACCAGAAGAGGCAAAATACAACCACCCGTTCACCATTTACAAGAATCATCTCTATGTCTATCCTCAGCAGCTCAAATATGACAATCAGAAGAGCTTTGCCAAGGTGAGGATTCCTCACATCTGATAAAGCACAATCTGTAATTAGTGAAACTGTGAAACAGTGGGTGGCGGTACAACAACAAGAAGTCCCTGAGAGCAGTAACAATGTCTGCCTACATGGTTTTAAATAAGAGGCTTTGTTAAAAGCCCCCAGGATTCTATTCGTAATCAGTTCACCAAAGATCTTAAATCTGATTGCACAGACTTAAGGTTAATTGCTTTCTCCCTTGTTGCTGGAACGTTAATTTAATGCTGGATGCCTGCCTATGTAGAGAAACCAACAAATGTGTGTCATATGTTAATCTGTGTGTTATTCAAAATAGTTTTACAGGTATTTTACAAGCTGAAAGCTTTTTTTTGTTTTTAAGCATTTAAAAAAAATTAAAATATACATACTCATATGTATATCATAAAAATAACATTAACTTTATTGTTATACAAATGTATTCAAAAACCTTTTTTTAAATATATATTCTTGAGTTGTAGACCTTTCCACCAATATATAGTTTGTCATGATTAAAAAATATATACTCATATATACTCACAAAATTTTTTTTTTTTCATTTTAGGTTAAAAAACAACAACAACTTTTTTCTTTTTTAGTTCATCTTTATTGTTATACAAATGTATAAAAAAAAGTTTTTTTTCAAATATAAATTCTTGAGTTGTAGACCTTTCCATCAGTTTGTCATGATTAGATTAGAATTTACCTATAAAATAATAAGGTGAATAGCAAAATAGCGTTCCACCTGTGGAACAATGACAGTCAGTCGTATAATAATGTGTATAAAATGTGTAATAATGAGCTGCCCGGTACAGTTTTGTTTATTTTTAATTTGCTTGTTCATTACATTTTTGTTTTTTTACTGTTTTCATCATAGTTTAGTTTTTGATCTACCTCTTGTTTGTGGTAATAATAACAGTTCTGTTGTCTTTTTACAGGCACGCAACATTGCAGTTTGTGTCCAGTTCAAGGATTCAGATGAAGAGGGGGCTGGACCCTTAAAAGTGAGTGTATGCTTTATGTGTGATACCATCATTTATACCACCATTACTTTAGAATATAATATTCATTGCAGTGTAATGGCTTATCTGATTGACCACTCTTTGCTTTTAGTGCATCTACGGCAAGCCAGGAGAGCCACTGTTCACTACTAGTGCTTTTGCTGCAGTTCTGCATCACAATCAGTGTCCAGAGTTTTATGATGAGGTAGGATTCATGCATTAGGACCTTGTTGATATCATTACATGTTGATGACTAATGTTGAATATTGAATCAGTGAATTCAAAACTCAGTCAGTGCCACACAATAATGCACAACATTTGATCAGACTGATCCAGTAGCTTCCCAAAGCACAAGATTTCCCAACTCAATGTTGTGAATAAACAAATCATTCCAAAGATGTATCCTGTTGGGCTTTACCAGAAACTGAGAGCAAAGAAATTGAAGACAGACTATTTATTTAATAAATGAGTGAGTCACATAACAACAACACATAGACACGCAAACAGACAAAAACATGCAAATAGATCCCCTCAAGTCAATGACTTGGACCCTCTTTGACTACTTTATGTGCTTTACACAATTTGGTTGTTACATAAACCGAGTTTAGGAAATCTTGGCACTTGGCGCTCTGTTGTAGAGAATCATTGTGGAACTTGTGATGTTGTGAGATGATAAGTCTTAAGTGAAAAGTTTGTTGTAAATTGTACAGGTTTGGACTAATAAAACTGTGTGTGTTTAATCACAATTTTCTTTTTGAGTGAACTAGGGATGCACCATACCATTTTTTACCACAAGACCGGGTACGAGTACCGATATTTTTTTCCTGGTACTCGCCGATACCGATACCTGTTTTTTGGGATCTGCCAGTTTTCTGTTTTTTTTTTCTGCTTGTCACAAGGTTATCAATGTACAGAAAATTTTCACAGTATCTTATAATTTCCATAACCAAACCAAGGGCAGAATAAAATATTATTTATTGTGCCCTTGGTTTGTTAAAATATTTGGTTTGTTAACATTATTAAAATATTATTTATTAATACATTCTGTCGCTGCTGCCGAAGTCTCTGTGCACTGAAAGTTCTGTCGATGATGTCACAGGGTATCGGCCTTTAGTATCGGAGTGTTTTTACGAGTACGAGTACATGAGCCCAGTATCGGTATCAGTGCATCCCTAGAGTGAACTATACCTTTAAGAACTTGAGGTTAAAGGCTACATCTGCTTAGAATGTGACATTTTACCGCCCACTTGTGACAAGAAATAGAATGACATCCTCTGAGTTTTGTTATAAAAAGCAGTCTCATGAAGTTTAAAACACATCTTTTGGTACAAGTACAAAATTATGTTATAAAAATATGTTTTTTGTGTTTCACTTACTAATCTTTTTTATTATAGATTAAAATTGAGCTTCCTGTTCACGTCCATGAGAAGCATCACATTCTTTTCACCTTGTACCATATAAGCTGTGAGCTCGGCAGCAAAACCACCACTAAGAAGAGAGAAGGAGTGGAAACACTGGGTAGGCTTGTGTGTGTGTGTGTGTGTGTGTGTGTGTGTGTGTGTGTGTGTATGTGTGTGTGTGTTTGTGAAGAATATGTTATTTACTCTGGCTTTCTACAGTGGGTTATTCCTGGGCTCCTTTGCTTAAGGATGGCAGAATACACTCTTCAGAATTACAACTTCCCGTATCTGCTAATCTACCTGCTGGTTACATGTATGAAAAAAGCCAAGAGTCAAAGAAGGTAAAGACATTTTTGCCGCACTTTCAGTTAGTTAAAAAAGGTATTGATTCGTTTAATTGATCCTTTTAATTCATGCAGTGATTCATTCATTTACTTCTTTTAAAAACATGTCTATTTGCAGTCTTCCCCGGACATCAAATGGGTGGAAAATGCCAAACCGGTATTTAAAGTGCGAACATATGTAGCATCAACCATTTACACTCAGGTATGTCAATCTGATATAAGAATTGTTTAGCAATTTTCAATTTGACATACTGCAAATAAGTAATGTCTATTTTTGTTGTTCAAGCACAAAAATACCATCTTAATGAACATAATTTAGCAGATCAAAATGATTGAACTCCGAGGTGTCTTATGATTTCTCCCCAGGATTTGCACCTTCACAATTTCTTCCAGCATTGCCAGCTGATGAGGTCAATGTCACAGGGTAATCCCGCTGAACTCGTCAAGTACCTTAAGGTGATGATTATAGTGTTAGTAAAAGTGTTAATAAAGTATGCTAAAACATACTCTTTAATGTCAGACATACATGATACCATCACAAATGTGTTTACTAGTGAAAGATAACAGTACTTTATGTTTCCTTAAGAAAAGTGCTTACAATGTGTCAAAACAAGAGACAGTGAGATTGACTGAGAATCTTTAATTAAAATTAACTTGTAATTTTAATGTAACAGGAATATGTGATTAAGAATGCAGTATGCAAATATTATGTAAATATCCTCATGACATCATCACTATCAGTAAGATTTTAATATTATCACCATGTGCACACACCTTAATTTGCATTTTATTCAACTTAGAAATTTGTATTAATACAGTGTGTCCTAAATTGTTTCTGGTGAAGATTTGATCCGTAAACACTTGAATATCTACAGTAATTTAACAAATCAAATAGGTGATGCTTCACTCTATCAATAAATTAAATTAGACAGAAAACATAAGCAATAATGAAGAAAACTTAAATGCAAGGAAGAGTATTTTGATTTATGTGATTGTTTATGATTATGAAGCAACGGTCACAACTATTAGGTGTTAATATGTCCCAGTACTTGGTGATTTCTCATAACAAAAATGATTATATACATTTAGGACGTAGTATAATTAGATACATTTTAATGTAGCATTAAACTTAAACTGGTAACTTCTGGTAACCTGTGCCCACCATCTTCTCCATCAAGTGCCTGCATGCAGTAGAGACTCAGGTCATCATCAAGTTCCTGCCTACGGTTCTCGTTCAGCTCTTTGAAGTCCTCACGATGGCCACCAAAGAGAGTCAAGATATTGCTGTCAACTCAACGCGGTGATTTACCTGTTTACCGTCTCAGTAATAAAAAGACCATGAAGCCTTATCTTACAGTAGCTTTGGTCTGGAAATGCATTTTTTCATTTTCCTAAAACTTATGTCTGTTTATTTTACACAATTTCTTTGAGTCTGCTTATGTTGTATGTAATGTTTTTTGCAAAATGGGATTTGTATAAGTTTAGTTATTTGTCCATTTGTGTTTTTTTTTGTGTCTTCTTTTTGATGTGATTGAAAATGTTGAATGCTCACTTGCACTGACACTCATGTGCTTGTTATCCACAGTGTTATAATTCACATTGTGTCTCAGTGTCACGAGGAAGGTCTGGAACATTACCTGCGCTCCTTTCTGAAGGTATGACACTTTAATACTATACTCTTGTAAACAAAGAGTTTCTCAGTAGCTTTCAAATCTTTTGATCTTGATAGTGTTTGCTTAAGTGTTTGAAATTATTCTGTAGACAATTATGTTATTGTGCCAACATATCATTTTCTTATATTGCAATACACAGTTTTAAAAATGGTTTTGAAATTGATGACTTGGACCAGCTGAATGAAAAGGCAAAAGACGCCAGAATAGAAAGGAACTCCTTCAGTACTCGTTAAAAGTACGTCAGGGTGAGACCTGACAGATCTGGATAATAAAATGCCAGGGACACATTTTTACAATTTCTACAAATTCTAAGCAACGGGTGCTTGTTTTGAAGATGCTAAAATATAACATTAAGTTATATTTATAGAAGTTATATTCGATTAAGTTAGTCACAATGTAGTTCCCAAAGTTATATCTGTACTATATTTATAGTTTAAATGAGTTTAATCAGGTATAGTGCAATATACTGTATCTGTTTCTTTCTTAAAATGGCAAATATTTATTTTTAGTTTTAAAAATTCTTTATTGTTTCATTTTGCAGTATGTGTTTTGCACCAACATTTCAACTTCCGGAAACTCTGTGACAACTCATGAAGTTTTAGCTGAAGCAGTAACTACTATACTTAAACAGACTGCAGATTTTAACACCTGTAACAAACTACTCAAGGTAAGGAAACTCTTTAAATATGGTGAACATTGTTTGTGTTAATGTGATCTGAAAGCTGCAAAACTGTAAAAGGTTATGTTATAAAATTTGTGTCAGTTTTTTTCCAATTCAAGGCAGCACTCCCCAAAAATGATCAAATTCTTTAATCTCTGTTTGCACAGTAGATGGCGCTGTTGTATTAATATTTGGGTCAATTCACATACTATACTAAAATTCTTTAGGGGGAAATAAAAATAGATACACATATTTATTTATCTTGTGTAACTCAATAGCTATAAAATAATCTCTCAATGTCTTTGATCTCAGTTTAATCTCACTTCTGTTATGGAGAAATACTCATGATATTTAGGAAAGTATTATTATGTATCGTAAACTACAGATTGCACCTGTGTTTATGTTTGAATACGTCATACACTTCCCATGTTATGTCTCTTATTCTGTCTTATATCACAGTATTCCTGGTTCTTCTTTGAGACTTTGGCTAAGTCAATGGCACAGTACCTCCAGGATGGCAACAGAATGAAAGTTAGTGTAATTCCTGCATGTTTCACCCAAGATGTCATTAATTCACAGCCTCAAAATTATATCACTAGCCTCTTTTCATATTATATGAGGTCATTGTCATTCTATTTCATCATTATGAACGCATAGACTACAACAGACTTGCATGTAAATAACTCTGAACTGCCAAGCAGGGTGTTGTTGACAACTTAATAATTGTGCTGAATACTTCCTCATTCTTATGAAGTGTGTTTATGGTCCAAGTATTTTGAAAAAAATAACACACACCCTTTAAACGAATGCACACATGACATAGAGTGCTTTTATACTGTTCAAACTGTTGCATGTACACTGTGTGTTGAACAACTTTTTTTAAAAATCCATTCCAAAGTCTATTCCAGACATGTTAAGATCTATTTGACATGCCCTGTGAGTTATGTGTAACTTTACATGTTATTCACAGTTTTGTTGTAAGAGGTATGTTGTTCAAACCTGCCTTCATCTTAAGGCAGAACATAATACATATCAGTACCAATTAATACATTTTCATAGGAAATAAAATTTGTGCAGAATTTACATTTATCTTGAAACAGAATTCTGTAAAGGAATTATTCAGAATTCTGAGAAGACGCTTAATGATATAAAATTGTCTATATTACCAACAGATGCCTCGAGCGCAGAGGTTTCCTGATTCATTCCACCAAGCGCTGCAGTCCCTGCTATTGTCAATCATGCCTCACATCACCATCCGCTACGTGGAGATTCCTGAAGAGGCCCGCTGTGTGAACTTTAGCCTGGCCTGCTTCATTAAGGTCGGGCTTAAAGATATACTACTTCAATTAACTCAGGTCTAACTTTTTTGGACTTACGGTGCGTTCACACCGGACGCGAATGAAGCGTTAAGTGCGAGTGATTTACATGTTAAGTCAATGTAAAGACGCGAATAGACATCCTGCGGCGCGATTCGCGCAAATGACGCGGCACGAATTGAGCGTTTGACGCGTGATTCGCGAAAAATCTGAACTTTGGCGAATTTCGCACCGCGTTAACCAATCAGGAACTTGCTCTAGTAGTGACGTGATTACGAGCGGAGGCAGAAATCCAAAACAACAACGGTGGACAAAACTGGGACCGGCTCAGTCGGAAGTACCGCTGAAATCGGCCGTCATCCAGGTGAAGTATCTGATGGACCCAGACACGGCGCCGAACGAATCTACGCCATTTTTCAGCCTTCCATAGCACATAAAGCGCAGCTACTCTCTCAACGAAATCCAAGTCAGCCATTTTGCAACGACTGGAGAATTTCACGCGCGAATGAAGCGAGTTTCACGCGCGAATGAAGCGAGTAAACTCAAAATGTTCATGCGTCCAACTACGCGCGAATAGCGCGATTTATTCGCGCGAGTCGCGTCTGGTGTGAACGCACCATTAGATTCAGGACTGAGTTTTTAGTGTTCCATTAAGGCCAAGTCCAACTTTAGTACTTCTTTAAGGTCAGGCTTAACTCCTGAGTTCTGTATTAACGTCAGGTCTAACATTCAATTTGAGCTTTTTTTAAGTTGTTGTACCTCAGTAAGGTCAAAAATAAACATAAAGATTATTAAAATATTACTTAAGCGGTCTCCCAACCTGAATGAAACCGCAGTGATGAGTTATATAATAATGAGGGATCAGTTAACTACAACTGGTGATTCATCCTGTGCTATGAAAGTGAAATATTAATAAACCCTATTGTTAAGTAATGTGGTTAGAACATTTAGACTTTTTATAGATTGGGCTTGGTCATCGTATATGTGTGTGTGCATGTATGCCTAAAATACCTGTACTTGTTGTTCCCTTTCGGGGGAACGAGACACTGTGTCATAAAACGATGTTAATTTACTAGGATACATAAACTGTATCCTATGTATGTTTCCTGTAAGAGTGGGTACAGCCTCGTTCCCTTCTCAGGGATCAGGGGGTTACAGACGTTTGCTGGTAATGGTCGGTTATAAAAACTTATTTTGTGATTCATGAATCCAGTGTAAGCCAAGCTAATTTTCTTTCAGTCTACTGTATTTACATTTATATATCCTGGTTATTACTGCAGAACTTTGCCAAAATTGCTGCTTTATATCTAGTCTGGTTCAAGTTTTGTTCACATCAGCCTGTTTTTTTCTTTTTTGACTGAGTTTGTGTTTTCTCCACAGCGCTGCCTCACATTTATGAACAGAGGATTTGCTTTAAGTCTGATAAATGACTACATGTGTGGCTTCAGTCTCAAAGACCCAAAGGTAGGCTAACAGTGCTCCATTTCATTGTTCACCAACTCCATTTTATTTCAGATTCAGATTGTGATAATACAATATCACAACTGGCTTTTGTGCATTGGTTTAAAAAACTCTTTTGTTACTTGTGTGGTATGTTTGGATCTCAGGAAATTGTCACGCAAATGTGTGAACGCAAACATGCCTTTGATTAATACAGAAATTGATTCTGTAATGGGGACTTTACGTAAATGTCCCGTGCTGCACGCTGTGTGATCATAGTTATCTTTATTTTCATTTAATTGTTATATAACAAGTATGCACAAACATTTGCCGCACATTTTTCATTGGATTTTCAGGAAAAACTTGTTATAAAACTTGAGATAGTAAACTTGAGATAGTAAAAACTATCTCATGTTCTGTTCTGTTGATTTTATTTTAGATCCTATCGTAACACATGACTCATTTTGACTAGCAAATGCCATTCGCCACAGCTTGTCTTCTCTTCGAAAACAAAACCAGTAGAATACGATGTACAACACAGCCACCTATCTTCTCTACCGCTTAACCTGTTTAGGCCCGCAGGCAGTGTTGGCGCCTACCCCATTGGCGCCTGCCATAGGCAGGGAAACACCCTGGACAGGTGGCCAGTCTGCCACAGGGTTATAAAACACACAATATGTAGCTATGGTAGTAGTAAATGTTTAATAAAACCCTACCGTTCACATAATCTATCTTTAAACAAGATAAATTCTAAAAAACTTAAATAAATAGTTCGCTCAAATATAATAATATATATAATAATTTTATATTAAAACTCAAAAGAATAAGTGCAATATTGACTTAAGTGGGTTAACATGTGTCTTAATAATAAAATAATAAAATAATAATATAAAGATTAATTTAGTCATATTAGCATCCGCAGGAGGGTGAGTAAATAATTTGAAAAAAAAATCATTTTTGGGTGAATGATTCCTTCAATTCCTTTTATTGTAGGGAATAAAAATATGTGTATTTGGTCAAAATAAAAAATTTTTATTGAATTGTTTTAACAACCAGTGGTAAATGAAGTTATCATTGATATCAAAACCTTAAATTAATAGTTTGGGGCATGTGTATTCAACCCAAATCATTGTTTATGATTGTTAATGCCAACCGTTCCTTACTTCAATATTTCTCATGACCGCTGCTTAACTGTTGCATTGTCAACTGTTTTTAGTAGGGATGTCCCGATCAGGTTTTTTTGCCCCTGAGTCCGAGTCATTTGATTTTGAGTATCTGCCGATACCGAGTCCCGATCCGATACTTCTATAATACATAAAAAAAAGAATAAAGAAGAGCGGATGAAACAGATCCAGGATGTTCCTTATTTTTGATTTAATTCACCTTATTTTAACATTCAACAACTCTGTTAACAAACAGAGCACCTTCTGTGAGGTAGCTTGAACAATCAAGTAATAAATAACATAAATTCTTCACTTTTGGACTTTAGTGCAACTGTAAATATAAAAAAGTCTAATATAAAAACAAATAGCATCTCAACTTAAAAGTACCCGGCAGGCATGTAAACAAATAAAAAAATAAAAGTGCCACAGTGTTTGCAAAGCCAGTAATGTGCTTTTAGGAACTGCACTCCTAACTCTTACTGCGCTGTGTGGAGTCAAGAGATCTAACTCTGTGCCACATCATAACTATAGATGTGTTCAAAATAATGAGAACATGTCGGAGCCTGTGGCTGAGTGGACAGCGCTCCACACATATACAGCGCAAATGTGCTTCGGCGACGCGAGTTTGAATCCCGGCTCTGGCATCCTTTCCTATTAAAAAATAATGAGAATATATATACATATATATCCGAGTCCTGATCGGGAGGTAACATCTGATTCCGATCGAGTCTGAAACCACGTGATCGGGCCCGGGATTTTTATTTTCACATAGCTTGAAAAGGACTCAGATTAAGTTGCATATTGTCAGTTCTTGAAAATTGCCCTGTACTATTAAACGTTTTTCGTTTATTTCTGCAGGTGCTTACAGAGATGAAATTCGACTTCCTCATGACGATGTGCAACCACGAGCACTACATTCCTCTCAACCTGCCCATGGCATTCGGTCGAACCAAGTTGCAGAGAGTCCAAGGTAGGTCTATCCCACTATGCCATGGCGCTCCCTAACCCCAATCCTCCTCTCCATTGCAACTTCACTCACTTCACTTACAACTTCACTTACTGAGTGACATGATCTGGAAAATGTAGACATACGGTTTTATGTTATCAAGGTGCAATTTAGATTGCAAGTTCATTAACAACACGGCTGTCATACTGGCTGTTATACATTGTGACATTTTAAAATTAAAACTAATACTAAGACTGGACAATCAATTAACACATAACTTTCTCAAAGTAATATATTTCCCAGAATTATTCGTGGTACTGGAGAAGGTGAACATTCTCACTATGAAAGCAAGAAAATACTTTTTATGTTTGTCAGACACTTTATCCACATGCTTTTTATCAGTATGTGCGTTTTCTTGGAAGTAGCACTTCCAGATAAACTACAGTTGCTGGAGGCGGTAGATGAATCACGTAGCAATAATGTGGCATTCTACTCTTTTAAATTTTTATTGTTGCATATTGCGTTTCATTACACGTTTTGCATGCTATTTTTTTAACAGAAATAGTAGGCATTATGCAGTAAGTACTGTGCAAGATTCAGCAAGTAGTAAGCTAGTTTTTCATTTTAAACACAGCCACATACCTTCCCAACTTTACCCTCATTACTGATGATGGCAATCCTGCATGATCGCTTCCTTTATTCATTATTTCAGATTTTATTTCGTATGCGGTGGAGTGTTTTGGTGTCGTAGGTAGGTGATGCCGACCAGACGCACCTCCAGTCGCCAGATAATCGTCCCGATAACCTCACTAAACATCTTGCTATGCACCCGCATTACTCATCAGTCACTGTCTAAATTCATCTGACTCTCCAGAAGGAGGCCTTTGCTTTTTCTGTCATTAAAAATCACATGTTTGCTTTTCTCGGTTGAAAGGATATGTATTGTGAGGTTTTATATGATTGCACAACACATAGAGATAAAAAGGGCATTCTTTCACGCTTCTTTGTTGCTGTTATAATCTTCTTTTAATGATGTAATTTGTCTGCTATGCCCTGTTTTTACTTGCCCTTTTTACTGTGATTGAGTGCAGAAACATCTTGTGTCATTTCTTTTATCTTTGATGTGGATATTGCATTTTTATTTCTAACTGTAGTAAATTTCCTTGTTTTATATGATTTTATTAGGGGGGTTGAGCTGTCTTCCAGCTTGTTGGCCCAAAATCACTTTAAAACCAGCAAAAACACTTGACCAATTTGAGAGACAAGCTAAGACCAGCAAACCATCTACTGTTGTTTTTATTTTAGCAATGTTTGGACTAAACCCTTTATTAAACCTAAATTATTTTATTATTTATTCACCCCCATGTCATGTCAAACCTGTATGACTTTCTTGCTTCAGTAGAACAAAGAAGAAGATATTTAGCAAAACGCTGGTCACCGTCACCCATTCACTTTCATAGTATGGACACAAGGTACAATGGAATGGGTGCCGGTAACCAGCGTTTTGCAAAATATCCTCTTTTGTGTTCCATAAAAGAAAGAGTCATATACAGGGTTTGAATGACTTAAGGATGACAAAAATTATGACATAATTTTTGTTTTTGGGTGAACTATCCCTAACTTACAGTAGAGATCATATATCACAAGCTTTTTCTGTCACTCTTAGGTTTCTCTTTCTGTTGTTCTGTGATGTCTGGAATGCGGTAAAGTCAACTTTCAGACAGAATCTGAAAGCAGTCAGCCATCACTCCCTAGATATGGTCTTTCCATGTCTAAGTGGCTTATTGCCACTTCCTGTTACATAAGTTAATGTCCATTTGCATAAATGCATCTATTCAACAGTATTGCAACATTTAAGATGCATGAAAATAAGTGTGTTGCCTGTTGAGCTCTTCAAAGGCAGATACCCCAGGAGATGTGACATAATTCCTAGAAATAGGTCCAGCTTAGAACATCAGTGACCGTGAAATGATTCAATGTTTCAGACCAGAGTTTGGAATACAGCTTGACCGAGGACTACTGTAAAAACCATTTCCTGGTGGGTCTGCTTTTGCGAGAGGTGGCTGATGGACTTCAAGGTTGCCCAGAGATCAGACAGCTGGCTGTGGCTACACTCAAGAACCTCATGATCAAACACTCCATGGACGATAGGTACAACGTTTTCAAGGTGAGATATGAAAATGGGCCAACACGTTTATTACTTTGGAAAGTGTCATTGACCTAACCTGCTTTTTGTTTGGCGTCAACCTGCTGTTGTTAAAGAGCACAGGTGTGCTGTTGACCGTTGTCCCCATGTGTAAATGGAGGCCGGCAATTGACTATAAAGTAATCGTGGGTGGTTTGTGTACAGCAGTCTGTTATAGGCACTGTCACTTCAAACGTAACATTTGAACATGCTTGAACAAGCAAGTATAAAAATCAGTCGTACATCTGTAAACGATACCTTAAACCATGTGGCTTGTGGAGAATCAGACTTTAGATTTTCACATAGCCTGTTTAAAAGTAGCAAAACATTGGTAAATCCAACTTGTGGTACAGAATATTAGAGAGTTTAGAGAGCGTTTTTAATTGACTGGGGCGTTCGCATCCAGTCAGAACACCTTGGCAACCGCATATAAGCAGACTACAGTAACTCAGAACTCCATAGCAACCACAGTGCCCTGACAGCCATCCGTAATACCTGAACAGGTGATAAGCACAACTCTGTTCAAATGTATAATTTTCCCTCTATAGACCATTTCACAAGATGTAAACAACACTGGTCCAGAAGCACTTCCTGTTTCAGTTTTTTGTATTTCACATATGTAAATTAAATTAAATCTTAAAGATGTTTGTTAAACAAGTCAGTTGTAAATGTTCTGTTGATTGTATTTTGTTCTGACATTTGTGTAGTGTTAAAAAACTGAGACAGGAAGTGCTTCTGGACCAGTGCTGTTTACATCTTGCGAAATGGTCTATAAATGTCATTTAATTTAATGCTTTTGGTTACATCATTAAAATCCTCTTGAAACAAATAACACAAATAAAATGTTTCTGTACATCACTTACAGGAATTTAACTATTTAAAAAATATTTATGTATTTTGGACCAAATGCCTACGCATGTTGGCATCAAATTTGGATACATTTGCATTTTTAGATTTGCATTTGTTTTGTCAAGCCTGTAGGGAAAACAACAAAACAAGGAAAACCTCAAATTATGTCTGCGTGCACCACTGTCGCCACAGTATAACTGCTGAACGTCGTGTTTGCATTCAACCTAGACAACCCTCCCTATTTGTTATGCAAATGATTTATTCGGTGTGCCCAGATAAAGTTTCAGACCGTTGGCACGGGATGCGGCTCTCGGGTTTCTTTCTTCTCTCGCCGCTGTTAACTGTGTTTGCTCTGGCCGACACCAACACTTAACCTGTCCGCAAGCGTTCATAAAAATTTCACAGTGCACAATAAAAGAAAACCTAATTGTACATCATGTGCTTTTTCTATGCTCACGCATATTTAACCTACAATGCCTTCATTTGTGTTCTATGATAATATGATGTGACAAACTGTAAATACTCATTAATCTTTCATTATCTCATCACCTCTTTTAAGAACCAGCAGGCCCGAATCTGTCTGCTGTACCTGCCACTGTTTGAGCTGCTCTACCAGAACCTCAGTCAGATGAGCAGTCCAAAGCAACTCATCAGAAATGGCCTTGACATGGTAAACTTAGATGTCAATCCAAATAGAAAAATCAGATCAAAGAAAGAAAGAAAATATAAGTGGATATTTCATTGTAATCTTTACAAAAACAAGAATGAAGTAGTAGTTTAATAATCATAATTTAATAAGTTTATTTACACATAAAGATTATACAATGTCCTAATGTACACTTTAACCCAACGTTCCTAAAATGAAGCCAGATAACCACTTCCTGTTTTCTTTCCGTGATCCTCTAGTTGCGGGAGGACATGACCAGTTCAGCAGACAGTCGCAGGAGCAGCACTATCATTGATAAGGAACCCAGTGAGTGCTAAAAAAAGATTTGGCAACAGAAATCACAAGTAATGCACACATTCATTATTGCGTTCATGTGTTTAGGTGGTGTTATCACCCAGAATGGACATGTGAGGAGATCTATGTATGGGGATCCTGGTACACCAGACATTAATGAGGTAAAACAGAGACCGCAATGCAGATGTCCAAAGATGGCTTGTGTCCTTTTGTCATGTTTTCCACATCTGTTCAGTTACACAGGCGCAGCTCAACAATGAGTTCTCTGCCTGCCGTTGGCCATCTGGGCCAGTATGAGATCAGAGGGCTGCTTTTGTGTTATCTGTATATCATCAGAACTTTGTCAGATGGTAAGCATACTCTAATTACATGTACATCGCTCCCCAATGTCCTCTTGTTAGTTTTTTTTAGTCCTGTTTGTTAAAGGCATGCCTCTTTTATTTGTATTCATTTTGTGCCATCGCAACTACTTAGCAACTGCACATCATTGCACAGAAAAGTAGCATCACTTGCATTATCTTTAGAAGAGGAATATCAAAAAATATCAATGAAAAGACAGGTTTCTCATAATAAATGTTACCAGCTGTATTTGATTTTTATTAACTTTTCTGAAATCTACACACATTTGACTTATTTCTCTTGTGATTGTGGAGCAACATTAAGGTAACCAGCGGTTCAGTTGGTCTTATAACCAATATTATGTGAATCGAAGACGATTAATTGTTTTGTTTGAGTCTTGTGACAGAAATTAGTTTGAAATGTTTTTCTACTCTTTTATGGTATCAGCACTTGCTGCTTGTAAGGTAGATGCCTCTCCCATCTAACTTATCTGATTTGTTATCTTTGGTGTGTAAAATAAATAAGATGACTCAAATGAACAGGTCTTAGGAGAGCTTGATCCTGGAACCAGTGTTCCCACAGTCACAGAAAATAAAGAGAATAATTTAGTACAGGAAAGTAGTACTTTAACAATGTAACAATGGTAACAAGAATAACATTGATAACAATGAAGTCATAGCTTACATACAATTTTCAGAATAAAGTCAAACAACTTAACAGAAAGGTTGTGGTAATTTCAGTGGGTCAGCAGTCTGGACGTCATCAGAGTTTCTTCTCAGAAAGTCTGACAATGTCGTTGTGTACAGGAAGAGCTGAGCGGTGTTGCATTAATCCTTTTATATGTGTCTTACTCAATGTCTTCCTGTAGACACTCTGACGGCTTACTGGTCTAAAGTCAATCCACAAGACATCATGAACTTCCTCAGTCTTCTAGAGTGAGTGACTTGCTTTTTTCACAGTTGGCCTTGTTTGAGTCTTGCACACCTCAACATGCACTAATGCTACATTTTTCCAAACATGTGTTCTTACTCAGGTGGCTACTGTATGTAGAAACATAATACATGAAATAAAAGTTCAGAATGCTTTAATACAAACTGAGAATGCATTACATATTGACACATTTTGTAACGTGAAATCGAATAAATTGCTCATAAAATGTTACTTTATCTCTTAACTCATAATCATAATTTGTTCACCCTTATGTCATTCAAACCCTGTATACGATTTTTTCTTTTGTGGAACACAAAAGAAGATATTTCGCAAAGCGCTGGTTACCGGCACCCATTGACTTCCATTGTACCTTGTGTCTATACTATGAAAGTGAACGGTAACCAGCGTTTTGCAAAATATTTTCTTCTGTGTTCTGCTGAAACAAGAAAGTCATACAGGTTTGACATGACATGGGGGTGAGTAAATAATAAAATAATTTTTATTTTTGGGTGAACTATCCCTTTAAGGCTTTTTAATTGATCTATTATTATAAACAAATTTTCTGTCCTCTGTCTCCAGGATCTGCATAATCCAGTTCCGCTATGCGGGTAAACGAAACATCAGCCGGTATGTTGCGTAGGGACTCAGCAATATCATGTGTTCTATTTGAGTATTTACCTTAACCACAACTGTAACATGCTACTGTCTGTTATCATGTCATCAGAGCCAGATCATGTAACCCTACTGTTTTTAAACAAGCTGTGGTATTAAGATTAGCGCTGGACAGAAACACTGTGGATTTGTTTGTGTGTGTGTTGCTTTTTGTTTAGAAACCAGGAACCCTGGGTGTCTAAACTTGTTTATCCAGAAAGGAAATCTCAAACCATGCCAATGATGCGAGCTCGAGGAAGCCTGATGCAAGCAAAGCTGCAGCAGTTGAGCTTTATGGACACCTCTCTTACTCTGAATATGGGTAACTATTGTGCTGCTCTCATTAATAATTTACAATATGTATTTAACATAGTTAAAATAAGTACAAAACATAATGTCTCAGTTTGCGACTATAACCCTGAGACACTGTATCATGAAACAACACATTATGGAATGCCTCTGCATGATTGCATCTGAAGAACGTGTGCAAACTATACAATTTTGATCGGCGTCAGAAGATACGAAACGAAAGCCGAAAAACAAGGAAACATCAGCTTCTGAAAGATCAGACTGACTGACTACACGCACAGTCAGAAGGTATGGCTTCTGTTTTGTAGCTTTCGGAGTATGCCATCACACGTCACGTGGTGATGTAGCGCCAGTCCGAACTGGACTAGTAGCACATGTTCTTCGGACACAGTGTCGCAGAGGCAATCCTCAAAGTGTCATTTCCTCAAAAGGGAACAGAGTGTAGAGTATTGAAACAAGCATAACTCCTAACACAACATAATAATATGAAAAGTTTACTCTTAGTTCATCACAGGTTTTGACTCTCATTGCCAAAGCACATTTGTACTTACATTGCAAATGATTAAACCAAATTGTGTGTTTGTCTTTGTTTGATCATGTTTTGTCTAAAGCCAACAGGAAACATTTTTTCCTCGCTGAAGGTTTGTATTAGTAACAAAAAGCTCTTGTCCAATAATTTACTAACGTGACAAGTAATGTAAAATAGTAATGTGGGCGATTCTCACGAAATCTTGGTTTCAAGATGTCAAACACGATTTAAAAAAAATGCTTATATCAACAAAATTCCTTATTATTAATTAAAAACAAGGACTGATATGTTTAAAGGCATTCATTTAAAACCTATTACTGACAAGTTAAGAGAATTTTTGTAAAGAAAAAAAAAACCTTAAAAAACCATTAAAAACTGTCAAAAAACTGTTTTGCCAAAAAAAGACAAGCCATGATGCTTAAGCAAGTTTCTATGTATCATACATAATTAGATATTAATATAGGATATTTTAATAGAAAATTGTAAATATATATATATTTTTAAATGTGGATAAATGCCTGTATCGGTAATGAGAGTCAAAAAAAGTTGTGTACACAGTGTGATAAGAGAAAATTAAGTTAACTACAAAACTAAAAAGAAATCTTTTTACCTGATAGCCATTTGAAAGGTCGTGACAGATGTGTTTCTTCACACAAAATCAAACTTAATGTAAATATCTGTGTGTGTGTGTGTGTGTGTGTGGACCTTTTTCCACTATTTTGTCATTTTAATTATACTTGAATATTCGGTCAATAGTTTTCTTTTTCCTTTTTTGTTATTTGAGAACATCTAGTAGAACATCAAACTATGTTTTTCAGGATATTTTAACTTTACTCTGTTTAAATTACAACATAAAATGCACTCGTTACTGGACGCGTTACGGATATGAGATTTTCAGCAGAAAAAGCAATAAAATACAATAATAAATTATTCCTATGTTAAATTATTCTTTGTCTGAGCTAGAGAACACAATTATGTTTGTTATGAGCAGTTTTTGTGTTACCGATTTATAATTAAAATTTTTCAGTGGTTTCATGAGAATGACCCATGTACAGCCAGGGTGAGAGTAAGTGCAGAAATATTGGCAATGCCAAGGTTGTTGGTTTGATTCCTCAAAGACCGCACGTACTGAAGAAATGAATGAAACTGTACAAAATATATGCACTTAGTTAACTTTCTTAATGTGGATTGTTTACCAATTTCATTACCATATGTAATTGTGGAATTCTGTCATAGTTGGTGGTCCCACAGAAGCAGAGATCAACCACCAGGCTTTACTTGAGGGAAATATCTCAACAGAGGCCTGTCTCACTGTGCTGGATGTGCTGTCACTCTTTACTCAGAGCTTTAAGGTAATCATCAGTCCAAAGCAGTTTGTCTACATAGGTCTGTTTTCCAAAGTCTTATACTCTGAATGATGGATTCCAACAGAATCAGCTGCTGGAAAGTGATGGTCACAATCCTCTGATGATGAAGGTCTTTGATACGTACCTCACCTTACTGAAGGTTGGACAATCAGAGGCAGCGATCAAACACATCTTTGCCTCACTGCGAGCATTCATCATAAAGGTAACAAGATAATATAAAGAATGACCACAACTCTGATGAAAGCGCGCCAGTTTAGAATTGTAGAGTATTTGATCATTCTGGTAAAGCCGGATTGTGCTAATTAAGCTAGCATTGGTGATCACCAGCAAATTAGGGGTTATTTAGTAGTTTTTAGCAGGGCTTGATTGTTCCAGAAAATGCCTTTGATCTTTTTGTGTTTCTCCGTATGTTTTAGTTCCAGGTGCCCCTCTTTAAAGGTCGCGTAACAATGTGCGGTTCATTGTGCTACGAGGTTTTGAAGTGCTGTATGTCTAAACTAAGCGTCCTGCGCGCGGAGGCGTCTACACTACTTTATCTACTCATGAGGAACAATTTCGAGTACACCAAGAGGAAAAGTTTTCTGCGCATGCACTTGCAGGTATAGAATGATTGCATTATTTCTATGCTGTCTCAATTCCTAAATTATACATTATACATAGATGCCAGCAAACTGATCCAGTTCTTCTTGTTTTCTACAATACCAACAAAGTATTCTCACAAAGATTTTCCCATCTAATCACAAGATCTCGAAGCTGTATAAAATCAGTATCCTGACAAATTGGCTGATCATTCACTGACCTTTGAGATTACTTGTCCTTATACAGTCATCAAAAGTGTTACCCAACTGTTTACTGTAAAGAGACTGCTGGTATGTGGAGGAGGGGTTTGATGTAATGTGGTTTCATTTGTAACTTTGTGATTACAGACTGTGGATAGGAGTGTTGTAACCTAGTGGTAAAATCAAGTGTAATACTTGAAAGGTTCCAGGTTAGGAAAAAAGAATTCAGACTATGTGAAATGAAGCGACAGCAGTTTTTCTTTCCTGCTCAAAGGATTTCAATGTACTGGCAAGAGAAGCCTAGCCCGAGTGATCCTAAAGCGAAAGAAACATCAGTATCAGAAAATGCAAATATCATTGTGATAGGGTGGACTGGGTACATTTGAATAAATGATTAATTATTAACCCAGTTTATATTTGTGTGACATGTGCTTTTTAGTTGACTGTTTGCTTGTTTGTTTAGGAAGACGATCATTGCAGTTTTGGACATTTAGTGAGTTTTCTTTGGGTTCTTTTCTTCAGAAAGGGAAATGAGTCAGAGACCAGATGTGATCTTTGGAGCGCTTGATGTTAGTTTTTTGAACAAATCAGTCAGAAAGCAGAAAGCAGTCAGCGATCATAAGTGTCCCATTACCAGCAGTGGATCTGTTCAGGGTTTATTACCGGTAGCTGTAAATTTCCATTGACAATCGGTTCGGCTCAATAGGTTTAACAGTAGTGCTTGGGGTCTATGGGGCAAGGCATGCAAAGTTTATGTGAAAAGAAATGAAAAAAGCAAAAGGCCGTATCATTTGGTACAAATATGAAAATTTAAGTAAAGGATGACTAAAGCAGACATGCACTATTTAGGGCATAAAGGTGTCTGACAGTGTAGAGCTAATTACAGTTGCGTGTGTTTATTTGTTGGCAAAGGAATGTCTTTAAATGTGCACGTATCAAAAGCATGCAGTCAAATCTTAGGTTGCAGAAGTATGTGATTAATCTTTATGGCCTTTAAAAACTCTTCTTGATGCCAGTGAGACTGGTCAAGCCACATTCACTTACTCGAACATCACGCTCTCACATGCCTTAGGCATGACTTACTTTAAATTGTACGATTTCTATGCAACGTAAATTTAATAAAAACATTTAAATAGGTAACAAATGACAATTTAAATTACATATTGACACACCTTTTAGCAAATTCCCAATGTTTTTAGCTGTATAGAACCGCTCTTTGTTGGTTACAGTTTTGGTTTGTCAATTCATTGTCTAGTAACGTTTCTGGAATGTTGCTTTTACATTGTGTCTCCTTGTCCCTCTTCATTAGATAATCATCGCTGTGAGCCAACTTATAGCTGATGTGGCACTCACAGGCAGCTCACGTTTCCAGGAATCACTGTCCATCATCAACAACTTTGCCAACACTGATAAAGTCATGAAGGTGCAGTATGAAAGATCTCCAGGCATTAATCAAAGTAACACATTCATTTTTGGGTTTATGAAGGACACAACAGCGGAACGCACATCTTCAAATGCATTTTCTAGTTAAACTTGATCACGTTAGACAAACAATAAATGCCACAGGAGAAAGCAGGAATATTTCCTTTGTTAACAGCCGCAGACAAATTGTCAAAATGGTTCCTTGATTTGTTTTACACCTCTCTTGTAAATATTTGTTTTAATAAAGCACTCAAATGTGATAAGGCAAAAAACACAGTGTATTCGAGAGCACGTTTATAGAAACATCAAATAACTGAATGTATTTGTAACAGAATGTATTTGTATGATTGATCAACCTTGTTGCCCTTTTACTGCGTATACATATGTCTCCAGGTCACATCATTTCCCTCTGAAGTGAAGAGCCTCACAATGCGAATCCGTACTGTCCTGATGGCCACCGCTCAGATGCGTGAGCACGAAAGAGACCCAGAAATGCTGCTTGACCTTCAGTATAGTCTCGCCCGTTCGTACGCCAGCACGCCGGAACTCAGACGCACCTGGCTGGACAGCATGGCACGAGCTCACGGCAAGAATGGAGACTATTCTGAGGTATGTCTTAACACACAACATTGTTTTTCCACTGAAGCTGGTTCTCTGTTTGGTATCGAATCATTGTTTGGCTTATATAAGTGTAGAAAGAAAAATGTGTCCATGTAGCAGTATGTACTGTTTGTATTGTATAAATATATCCTAAAATAAAAATCCCCACAGGAACAGGAACCGAGCAGGAGTTGTAGTGGGGTAAAGGTCACATCCTGAATGACAACCTCTAATATTTCATAGTCAGAGGGCTTCCAGGAAAGCAGGATACATCTTAAACAGTTTTAGCTACTTCCTGAAATACCTACAGTAATATATTTGCTTACATTTTTGAACTTGAACTAAATTGTACAGAAAGAACAGAAGGTTTCATTCATCAAGTTACATTTGTTGTATTTTAAACATAGTTGCACTGTATAACACTTTGGGTAATAATGCGTAAATGTGAATGTATTTTCTCTGGTATACTTCACAGGCCGCTATGTGTAACGTTCATGTTGCTGCATTAGTGGCAGAGTATTTGCACAGAAGAAGTAAGTTTACAAAAGTCTCTTTACTTAAGTTTTATGCATATTTATTTAAAAAAAAATCTCTTTATTCCATAAGATGTTTATTCCCTTTATATTGTTAATAGTAAGCATTAAAGCTTAGAAAAGTCGAGTGCCAAAAGATTTGTTGCCGAGCGTGTTTTCAAACAGTGGCAATATTCTGCTGTGATATTATTCAGAGCTGATCCCAAGCGGATTGGCAGCATTTAAGAAAATCACTCAGAACATTGATGAAGAAGGTGCCATGAAAGAAGATGTCGGGATGCAAGATGTGTACTACACAGAGGTAAGAACACAGCAGGGGTTAGCATAATTATGAAGAATACAATTAATCAACAAATGTCTGAACTTGTCTGAACTGACATTTGTGTGTCAGGATATCCTAATGGAGCAGTTGGAGGTGTGTGTTGAAAGTTTATGGAAAGCTGAGAGGTTTGAACTCATAACACACATCGCCAGGCTTATCATTCCTGTTTATGAGAAACGGCATGAGTTCGAGGTAAGCAAACCGTGATCACATATACACTGATCGGACATTACTCAAGTATATAACACAAGTGTCCTTTGTGAACATATTGTACATTATATAAGTGCAATTTTAAATACTCAAAACAAAATACACGGTATGATCTTAAATTTTTTTTGTAATGAAATTATTTTCTGTGGGAATCAATGGCATGTCACAGATACAGTCGGGAAATAAACTTGTATGGAAATGGGAACTTTTAACTGTATCTATTAATAATATTATACTTTTTACCGTTTAAACTGTTTAACTGTCATACAGTAGATGACACACATAGGCTGTGTATTAAGATATCATCATTTTGATGTTGAGCACGTCTTCCAAGTCATTCAAGTTATTGTTTAGAGATGTCAAACATGACAGCACAGGTTTGTAGAGGATGATTTATCTTAATTTGCCAAGAAGTTATGAGGAAACACGTATGATATACACCTACAAACAAAGACTCTCACTGATTACAAAGTGAGACTCAAGGCCTGTAGTAACTGTCAGCATGTGTTCTGTCCTACTGCTCAGTCATATACATATATATTACTTCACACACATTTTCAAAGAAATGTTACATCTCTTTCTTTTATAGAAACTGAGGAGGTTGTATGACACACTGCAGCGAGCCTATGCTAAGATATTAGAAGTTATGCAGTCTGGTCGACGCCTGCTGGGGACTTACTTTAGAGTTGCTTTTTATGGACAGGTGGGTTTAAAAGATAACAAGATGTACGTTTATTTTGACGTTTTGTTTAGTCTGTTTTTCTACCACTTCCTAAAAAGACTTCTGTTTAAATAACCAATGATATTGGAAAAAAATCAAAACAAACAGTCCCCAGACATGTTGATAATTTTTGTTTATACTGTAAGTCAATCCTATATATATATTTATGCAAGAGTTTTATACTCTTTTTTTATACTCTTTTATACTTTAAGTTAACTACTTTGGGTGATGATGCAAACACCTTACCCTAACTGTCTGTTAAGAGATGGTGAATTTCGTATTTTCAAATCTTGAACGTTTTAAACAAATTTATTTTAGGGTGATCACAAATCTTATGTAAATAATTGTTAAATTACGTGTTACACAGTAACGTGTTAGCAGCATTGTGGTAGCACACCAGCATTATTGTAATCTTGCATTCTTGTGTTTAATCTATTCATTTCTTTCTTTGTTATATTTTTGATTTCAGAGCTTCTTTGAAGAGGAGGATGGTAAAGAATACATCTACAAAGAGCCAAAGCTCACAGGTCTTTCTGAAATTTCCCATCGTCTCATTAGCCTGTACGGGGAAAAGTTTGGAACAGACAGTGTGAAAATCATCCAAGATTCAAACAAAGTAAGAAGAGAAAGTTTGCCAGTCACTTGTTTATGTTGTAAGCAAACAGAGACCGACTGGAGGTCGGCGAAGCTTTCAGTTCCCTCAGCGTTTGTTTAGAACATTTCTAAAGAGATTAAATGTGGTTATAATATTTTAAACGAAAACATTTTGTCTGGCTGTCTACACCAAATTATTCAATAGCTCAATCCAACGATTCACAATCCAGAATTCATCTTACTTGCTTTAAAGAAAAGTAACCACCTTAACAAAAAGATTTAACTGACTTTCATCACTTGCAGGTGAACCAGAAGGTTCTGGACCCAAAGTTTGCATACATTCAGGTAACGTTTGTAAAGCCCTACTTTGATGAGAAAGAGCTGTTGGAGCGGAAGACTGACTTTGAGAAGTGTCACAACATCAACCGTTTTGTCTTTGAGACACCGTACACACTCATGGGAAAGAAACACGGAGGAGTGGAGGAACAGTGCAAGCGGCGAACTATACTTACCAGTAAGACATTTGTGCAAAATCACTGCATCTGTGCAACATTCATGCAACATTCGTGCAACATTCGTGCAAGTGAATGCTGCATATCACCTGATCGTTCTGTGCTATGAATGTTGCATGATCTGTCTTCAAATCTAAAAAACATAGTTCTGTAAATGTCACTCAGATAAAGGATTACTTTAAACTGCCTTTACTGTCATGTGACGACAAAAGCAGGTGTGTAGCCAACTCCATTTCATTGTCTGTCACAGATGACAGATTAGATGTACCACCAATGAACCATTTTCGCATTCTTTTGTTTGCACGGTATTGCTTTCTGGTAATCTTGGTTTAAAGACGTGCAACACCGTATGTGGCTATTACCAAATACCATTTTGTCCACAGCGGCCAATGCATTTCCCTACGTAAAGAAACGCATCGAGGTTGTGGCGGAGAAGCACTTAGAGCTGAAACCGATTGATGTGGCCATAGATGAGATGAAAGATCGAAGCGCTGAGCTCACTAAGCTTTGCTCTAAACAAGAGGTCGACATGATCCAGCTTCAACTCAAACTTCAGGGCTGTGTTAGTGTGCAGGTACTGCACACTTAAATTTAGACACTTGACAGGGATCTTAATGTTAGGAAAATGAAGGTCATCCCACCAAATTCTGAGAACTAATATTTAGGGATGCACCGATACGATACTGGTATCGGTATCGGGCCCGATACTGGGCTCATGTACTCGTACTCGTAAAAACACTCCGATACTAAAGGCCGATACCCTGTGACATCATCGACAGAACTTTCAGTGCACAGAGGCTTCGGCAGCAGCGACAGAATGTATTAATAAATAATATTTTAATAATGTTAACAAACCAAATATTTTAACAAACCAAGGGCATAATAAATAATGTTTTATTATGCCCTTGGTTTGGTTATGGAAATTATTAGATACTGTGAAAATTATTTGTACATTGATAACCTTGTGACAAGCAGAAAAAAAATGGTTTGAGTTACAGTTGTTCATAATTACAGATAAGCTGTCCTAAAATTATTAGTCTCACTGTGTCATTACTCGGAAAACTGGCAGATCCCAAAAAACAGGTATCGGTATTGGCGATTACCAGGAAAAAAATATCGGTACTCGTACTCGGCCTTTAAAAAATGGTATCGGTGCATCCCTACTAATATTGCATATTTGTGTTTTTGTAATTCCCAGTTTTCTTAACATGCGATTTTTATTATTACAACAAAAGACTAATGGTGTAAGTTGAAATTTCTTACTGGTTTATGTTGATTTTGGGCTGGTGCTGTAGGTGAATGCTGGACCGATGGCCTATGCCAGAGCTTTCCTGGATGAATCGAAATCAGGTCAATCCAGCAAAAAAGTAAAAGAACTTAAGGAAATATTCAGGTATGTCACATTTTATTTTTTGTGTTCACAAAAAACAGATGATGAAATGAGTAGGGCACATAACAATATCAAACTGATTTGCCTCCACAGTCACAAACCGGCTTTCTGCAGTAGAACTAGTTGGTCACTTTGTCATCAAGAGAATCAGTTTTAATTTCCGCAGAATAACTGTAGGGCACAACTGTTCTATAAATAGCTATATGTAAGAAGGGCATGTCCAGGAAGACTGTTTTTGAGGAAAATCTGCAGCAGGTCAGACTGTCAGTCTGTGTGCTGAAATGGTCTCTGCTTCTCCATTGACTGAAGCTGGAACTGTTGTTTAATACATACGTATCTTTTTGCGACAAACCATGGAAGACATAAGCAAACGTTATGCGACTAACACAACTCTCTACCATTATTGTTTCTGATATATTCCTAACCATGTTTTATTGTCCATGTTGCAGGCAGTTTGTTAATGCATGCAGTATGGCTCTGAATATTAATGAGAGACTTATTAAAGAAGACCAGTATGAGTATCATGAGGGACTAAAGGCTAACTTCAAAAGCATGGTGAAAGAGTTGTCTGATATCATCCATGAACAGGTACAGTATTCTTGATTCATTTTATGTGTTTTTAAAAAAGTATTTATAGCATTTAAACAGTTATAGCAATTACAGAAAGAACTATTATGTCACTGATATGTAGATAATTGTGTTTTGGGAAAAGGTAAAAGTTAAATAACTGGAAGGACACAAGATTGTGTAAAAGTCTTGTTCTTGTTTTCTTATGATTAATAGCGTGTGTCACGCAATCGTCTAGAGTTTCAACACAACAGGTTTTATCTGTTCTGCAAATACTGTCAACTTTACTGAAGAATTTGAGAATGAGTGTTAGGATTAAATGTGTTTACTAGTAACATGTCAAGAATTACAAATTAAAAGTTTGGTATGCAGTCATAGAGTATTTTTCACATTGATTTTTTTTTATGCATTTTGCAGGTATTTACTGGTTTCTTCGGAAGTTGTACACAGGCTTTGCTGCTTGTAAATAGACATGTTTAATTGAGGTGGTTTTGATATATTAAGATATTGACCTTCTAATTTTACAGATATAGTCACCATTTACAGAGTCTTAGAGCAGATACATTGTGCCTAAACTGCTGAAAACCATCATTCGATAAAATTGATAGGTAAAATTTAGCATTATCTAAGTAAATACATGTCATGCTGCTCATGCAATAAAATGTCATCTTTAGACAAGTAGACATGATTTTTGAGATAGGAACTTGCAAACTTGCAACATCCCTCAGCATTTTTTTCATTCACATTCTTTTAAATGTGTTTTAGAAAAGCCTTTTTAGACAGATGCTGGTTTTGAAAACATTTGTCAAGATATGCACCTTGTCTGAGAAAAGCAGACTAAAGTCTAAAAATCGAATTCTGACATAATGAGCATTAAAGTTTGATTTCACCTAATAATTTTACTATGATTTAAATCTTTGACATAATCTTACTCGGTCAATATTAATATATTAAGGTTGTATTTTCACATAATGTTCTTTATATTATTTAGGATGATTTTATGTGTAAAACACTAAATCACAAAAAAAACTGGGTTTTTAGCTGTGGGTTTTTTTTAGCTGCGTTTTTATAAGCAGGGTCACATATTTCTTCCATTATTACATAAGTCTGAAGAGTTTCTTTTAATTGCCTGTATACTATTACTGGAATCAAGAACGTAGTAATTTGGCTCAGAATTAGTTGGCAGCTGGTTAAAACACTTCATCAAGGGTACGGAGGTGCAAAGTGCCTTTATAATGTGAACATAATCTGATCTCAAATGTTTCTAATGTGTCTCTTCTTTACTATGCTGCCATGTCCAAAAGATTGAGTTCTAGGTAACCGTTTTTGCTGTACACAGTTATTTGTCTTGTTTTGTTTAAATATTTGTGCATGCAGTCATGCATATGTTGCATATTGTGTGATTATGATAGTTTGTACACGTACAGTATGTTAGCAAGAGAGAAAGCATGTTAACAACTTTACCTAAATTGAATGCCGTAAACTATTTTTAAATTCCTATTTTTTCCGTGCATCCCTCAGATCTTCCCGGAGGATATGATGCGTTCCCTGCTGCAGAACTCTGTTCACGTGTTCCGTGCTATCAGTGGAACCACCTCAGACCTGCCCTAGAAACTTTCCTTCATTGTTCTTGACTATCAACTTTCTTCAAAATTGAATGTACAAATAATGACTGAAAGCCTTTAGCGAGCATAATTTTTTTGTCAGCTTTTCAGAAGTGCCATTTTTATTACTTGTGTACAGGTAGTCCTTGTTTACATTTTGCATTTCTTTTGATATTAGTTTTGCAGTTCTCTTTGCCATTGTACATTCTCTGCAGTCTAGATCATGTGATCTTGATGTGATGCCACTGGAAGCTACAGTCATGTTCTTTATCACCCAGAACACCAAAGATGAAATGGACATTTACACATTCGACAGACTATAAAATTTTTATGTGTGTTTCCTGTGAAACAAAACTCATGAACTTTGTGTTGCTAACACAATGCTCTACCACCGATATTTAGATTACTTTACAGTTTTCACAGTTTTTGCTAATGAACAGAAAAGTCATTTCCTAAAATGGCTAGTGAGTCATTGTACTGAATGCTGAAAATGAGATTTGTAAGACTATAATAATGTAAGCTATAAAATTACCTAGCAGCGCACCATGTGAGTTCTACATATTGTTTCTTGTTTTTTATTGCTTTGTTTATCTTTATTTAAGTATATTTATATAATAAATATACAAGGTATATTTAGTTGGCACCTAAAGAAATAAGTGTTCCTATTGGCTGCAGGCAAAAAGAATTTAGCTATCACAATGTGCAGTTAAAGCCATATTTCCAGTATAAGCAGTTGTGACTCACTATGTGATAGTCACTGCGGTTTGCGATTTTTGTGTCCTTTAATAAAATAGAAAAAGAGTGTAAAATTAAAATATTATACATTTGCAAAGCCTTGTGCTGTGAATGCATCCCCTAGAGGGGACTGTAAAGTGTAAAACAGCTGATTTTATTGGCAGGAATAAACTACCAATAACTAATTGGTGTAGTTATTGATATCTAATTTAAGTAGACACATTTGGTTATTCTCAGTGTTCTCTGTCAGACTGTTCCTTAGTAACTGCCATTTGATACAGACTGTACAGCCTATCAAGGGCTTATTTATTTACAAAATGCTGTTGTTATTATTATCGAACTATACTGCACTGAATATGCAAATTTCAAACAGATGATATGCAGATCTATATAAGAAATTGTTGATTTGTTGTAAGTGTCTGTACATGACTGTGTATACTATTCAGTATTGACAAGGCAGTATTTGCAGGCGGCTGTCTTATTTTTAAAAAGTTTCATTGCAATTACAAGTAATAATAATAAAGTCTGCTTCAATCAAGAATAAGCAGTAAATTTGCTGTAAAAAAAGCTGTTTCAGGACATTAGTTTCATCTTATCCTTCATGTGACTAGTAGCATAATGTATTAATGTGTTTTTTATTGTGGTCTGTAGTTAAAAAAAGTTTGGTTGATGCTGAAGTTTTTTAGAATTTTTCCAGGAGACGTTTGCTGCTATTATTTTCATACATACTTTACACATAAAACTATGTAACTATTTAAAAAAAAATAGGTTAGATATAGGCAAGACATCTTTAAAACACAGGTTAAAGACTTACAACAAGGTTCAATGTAATAACATTGAATTGATTAAAATAAATTAACAATATTGAACAATTTATTTATCTTGGTTAATTTCTACATATACTATTTTCACATTTCACAAGTTTTTAAATGTATTGTTTACAAACATACCAGCCAGTCACAAGGGTCTGTATTTTTAAATTAAAATGTATACATCATCTGAAAGCTGAATAAATAAATAAGCTTTGATGTATGGTTTGTTAGGATAGGACAGGATTAAGAGAGGATTTGAAAATGTGAAATCTGAGGATGCAAATATTGAGAAAATCACCTTTAAGGTTGTCCAAATTACTCATCCACTTACAAAATAAACGTTTTTATATATTTACAGTAGGAAACTTACAAAATATCTTCATGGAAAATGATCTTTACATAATATCCAAATGATTTTGGCATAAAAGAAACTGATTTCACTGCTTCCCTTTTTTAGTTTTGTTTCAGACCATAAAACACTGTGTAAAGGGCAGCGGTTGTTAAATCAACAGTAGGCTACTGTATGTGGTGATTTGCACAAGAGTAATTTAGGCTAGGCACTCCATTTATTCAAATGACCAAAACAGAAAATGGTCACCAGGTAATTCAGGCTTAAAAATGATAAGAAGGGCATTCGGGCTGCGCTTTGTTAAAGGGTGGAGAAGATCTGAGGACACTCCTCCCACTCCAAGTCTGACAGACTGTCAGCTTAGTCTCACTTTTGCTTTGACCGCGATTTGCTGTTTTATGGTTGTTTGTGCTTGTCGAGACGAGCATGTGTGCTAAATCCTAAAAAGGGGCGAACATTTAGTGAAACGGCATTACTGTGGATTACACGGAATATCTGCCGAAACCATGTGTCGATATTGGGATGTCGTCTTGATAATATGTTTATCTGTCATGTTAGTTGGCGTTGAAAGCGTACCAGGTGAGTTGTTTGTTGTACTGAGTGTTTTTATGAAGGTTTTATCCTTCAAAAGTTTTTTCTGTTAGCCTATAGCAGCGCGTGCGGGATATATCCTGTTAAATTCCCGAAACGTTCTGACGTCAGACCGACCGATCAACATGTTGCGAAAGTTACTTTTAATTTTTGCGAATAAAGTTTTAACCTGCTTCCTTGACCACAACACATTATTCCTTTTTTCCATTTTTTTCGGTTTTCGTTCAATCTGACCCATCACCACAGATCACCTGTCTCCACCGAAAAATCTCAACTTTATTTGGACAACACCTTTCACGCTGTATGTGAAATGGGAAAAACCTGAGCATCTGGATCCTACATGTAAAGTGAACTATACAGTGGAAGTGCACGACGGAAAGGTGAGTCATCATCTCCCAGCCATGACGTCTACACTTCATAGTTCTGATGATTCCTATTCTGGCTGGTGTTTATTTTCCCACTGGACGGAAAGTGGTTGATGGAAATTACACAGAAGAATAGGTCATATTTGTTTGTTACAGTGTCATACAGTTACAGTACTGAATAAAGAAGCAGTTTGGTTGTTCTTGATAACGTCAACATTAAGGGTTAAAATGTATAAATATAAAAAGAAGTATGCGCAGGCTGGTCCATTTCTTTTTCATTTTTCTGTTTTTCTCAGTGCTATGGTAAATTGTTTTCCTATAAGTGAAATATACGTTCAAAACTTATATAATATAGAAATTGTAATATTTATTGTCAATCCACGTAATCCACGTAAATAAAATTAATTATATTAAAAATAAAGATATGAAAAAAATCAATGTTAACTGTTAAAATGATAACTGTTTTTTTATTTTGAACAGTATTTTATATCTTAAAATAGACACAGTAATATATTTGACTAAGCATATTTTTCCTTTGTAATCTGAGAAGCTATTACTGTAAGTATGTGTTTTTTTAGCTTTTCCGGCTTAGAAAAGGAAATCATGTTTTAGATGTTATTATGGTTTCTCTTTGGATTATGAGTGGAAAGGTTGTGGAAATAAAGTCAAGGTTGCGTTTATTGTCATTTACTTTTGTTTTATACATTTACACATTTAGTTTACTAGGAGAAAGTTCAAGTTAATGGAGATGCCAGGCAACCTTTGTTATTCTCTATTGGCCTAGTGGAAATAGCAGCGACTTACATTCACTAACCTTTGAATTCCTCCCCCATTGAGTTTTATGATACAGAAAATGTAATTGATCTAATTTGTTGGATTTTAAAGCATTTTTGTTGGGCTTCTAAGCTAATTGGTCCTGGGTTAGTTTTCTTTTTTACGATCATCATGCTTTTATAGTAGTAATTTGGACCCAGAAATTATAATTATACAGAGACAGTACATAAACAATATATAGTCAACCTTTTATTTCTATTCACCTTGTGATTAGAATGATAGTCTTGATTGTGTAAGATGCGCATCAACAGACCTAATCAGTGTTACGGTTACGGTAAAAGGTAAAAAAATACTAATTCTATTGTCAAGATTATATTTAAAATGCTCACAGTTTACACTGTCTAAAAGGCATTTAAATTACTCATTACTAAATACCTTTTATAATTCAAATCCATGTAGTTTTTAAAATCTCACATAAATTGTTTTTTAAAATTCAATACCATTTTATACAGAATTGTATATATAGTGTATACAGAATGTAATGCAAGTCATATATCAAAAGTAATTGTTATTAAATTACTTAATTACGTAATTAGTTAGTTAAGTAATCCATTAGATCTAACACTGTTTACGATGCATAACAAAGATCTTTAGAGATGCACCCCCGCTCAAAAGTTTGGGATCAGTAAGACTTGTAATGTTTTTTAATGAGCATTTATTTGATCAAAAATACAGAAAAAACAGAGCTGTCACTCCAGTCTTGAGTGTCACATGATCCTTAAAAAAAATCATATATTGTAATTTATTATCAGTGCTAGAAACAGTTGTGCTGCTTAATATTTTTTGGAACCTTTTCCAGGATTCTTTAATCAATAAAAGGTTAAAAAGAACAGCATTTATTTCGAATAGAAAGGTTTTCTAACAGTATACACTACTATTCAAAAGTTTGGGGTCAGTAAACTTTCTTTTAAGTAATTCATACTTTTATTCATCAAGGATGTGATGAATAAATATGTGTTAATGTTACGGTGCAAGGTCAGAGTAGACAACACACGAGATAATCTCAAACAAGTCTTTACTTAGCTCTTTGCAAAAACAGGTTTACAGGCCTCACTCAAGAGGAGAACATCACAAGTTTGGTAATCACAGGCACAGAGTACATCCAGGAAGTAGCGAGTAACACAAACACAAAACCCCCACACAGCCAAACGAACAACAACACCGGACACAACTAAAACTAAAAACAGGCTTTAAATAATGCAAACAATAAACCCATAATGAAAGAAAACAGGTGCGGGTGATAACAAGATAACTGGTGAAAACAAGATTGCAAATGGTGAACATGTGAACAAGTGAAATGCATTATAGGGAATAGAGTCCAGAGGGAGGTGCAGAGTGGAAAACGAAGTCCAAACAAAAGGTGCAAGGTGGAATCATGACGGTTAATAATAAAAAGTGATAGTATAGATTTACATTGTTAAAAAAGATTTATATTTTGAATAAATGCTGTTCTTTTTAACTTGTTATTCATCGAAGAATCCTGAAAAAAAGAATCAAGGGTTAAAAAAATATTTGGCAGCACAAGAATAAATTAGAATATAAGAATGATTTTTGAAGGATCATGTGACACTTAAGACTGGAGTGACAGCTGATGAAAATTCAGCTTTGCATCACAGGAATAAATGATATTTTAAAGTATATTCATATAAAAACCATTATTTTATATTGTAATAACATTTTGCAATATTACTGTTTTTTCTGTATTTTTGATCAAATAAATGCTGCCTTGATGAGCGTATGAGAATTCTTTAAAAAACATTACAAGTCTTACTGATCCCAAACTTTTGAGCGGTAGTGTAAGTAAAACATAAATTGGTAGTGGATAAAGAAGATACATAATATTTACATTATGCATTTGGAAGACACTTTTATTTAAGTTGCATTGCAAGGTTTGTTCCTGGGAATTCAATCATTGACCAGTATAAAAGGCACTGTAACCAGTGCAAAGTTATAGCTGAGACATTTTAAAGGCTGTTATCGTTAACACAAAAACACATTTTTTGTTGTAAAGTTTGCTTTGCAATATATTCACTTAATTCTACACCTAATTTCTTTTGCGATTCTTGCATACCCAACAGGTTCAACAATCAAAAGCACAAACCCAAAATTTAAACTACTCATTGGATGTGTCAAATGAAAATGGATTAACCATCAATATTACTACAAAGCCTATAAACTGTGGAAACAAACTTTCCAGCCCACCGAGCAGCATCACCATCCCTCCACCTCAAGGTACTGTAAAGTACATTACAGTCAATCTTATATACTGTACTGCTTATGGTAATGGTTGCATTTTTATTTTTATACTGTGCAGTGTTTCAGTAGGCCTACTATTTAGTAGTGTACTAAATTCCTTAAGAAATTTATTATTTGCCTAGCATGACCACATGACCAAGCTAGATGAGCTTTTGTAAAAGATTTAAAAAATAGTTAATATTTAAACAGGTTTTGTTGTACATTTCTATATTTTATTTTTGTAACCTGCCTTTTATTCTGTCTAAACAGTGTAATATTCGTATTTTCCTGATAATTATAATTCCATGGTATTCCTGGACAGAGACAGCATTTACACTAAGCCTCGAATCATGCAATCAAAAGTCATTCATTCGTCTAATGTGGTTTAGAAATTAGTTAATAATAAGAACCTAGATTACAAAACAAGCCTCTTTTTAGTTATTTTAAATTTTATTTATTTCCTCTTAAAACATGACTGCACTTCAAGTAATCTTTTACACCATTGGGGGGGGGGGGGGGTGTTAACATACAGACAATTAAACGGTCTTTTAAGCACATTGTGTGTTTTTTTGTGTGTCACATTCACCCAAACAATCACAGGACTTTTATACAGGTTTTACCACTACTGTATATAATGGAATAAATAGTGAATGCAGAATATAACGTGCTGTGTTTCCACTTTTAAACAGAGGTTCCCAACCTAAATTTAGCATTTACTGAAAACAACTATTACTATTATTCAATTTTGGACGCTATAAACGACACGTATAAACAATCCATTTCTTTCCTGCTATAAAGCTTTATTATTAATAATTAATAAAGGATAAAGGATTAATAAAGGATTATTAATAATGACTAGTTCAAGTTTATTTTCATTTTTATTCATTTATTTAAAATACATTTATTCTAGTGATGCTGGTGAGCAATCTGAGCTGCTGTTATGATTCCGTACAGAAAATGACGTGCACTTGGGATCCTGCTGACGATGTTCAAGACCTCAGCTTTTATTACTGGTACATCGCATTACATTTCTCTTTCTTCTTACCACAGTGACTTACAAGAAAGTTAATATATTTTATCTGTGACAATTAGTAAATCTTTAAAATAAGGATAGTAGTTCAAGGCTAATTTCAGACCTGTGCATATTTCCTTTTAAGTTGTCCTTAATCTTTGATTAATTGTGTCTATGCCCTTGTTGTAATTAATTAACTCTTGATGTTTGTTTTAGGTTACCTAAGAACGAATCAGTTAAAAAGTGTTCCTCATATATAAATGAGGCAAAGAAGATCACAGGATGTAACATACACAGTGAATATCTTGAGGACGTTCTCCTTAACATGTTCTATATGTTTAATGGAACTCATAAGGGCATTTCTGTTTACAACACATTTAAGAGGGACGATCCAGAACACAGCAGTATGTGAAGGGCTTTTCTGTTTTACTTTTTAACATTTTTATTCATGACATACTGTTTACTTTCAGTGCAATAGCTGTATTTCAGAATATGAGTTCCTAAATAGATACTATTTTTAATAATATATACTCTTTTTGTTGGCTTTCTTTGCAGTAAGGCTAAAGAGACCTGAACTTAAAATCAAAAGAGTTGGCCAAGAACTCTTTTTTCAAACAATCAGAACCGATTTGGCACGCTATGATGAACACTGTTATTCCTACCTTTACTCATATACCAAGTGCAATGAAAAGGTGAGATGTTTGTATTATTCACTACAAAGCAATGCAGAACCTGCAAAGTTTGCGCTCTTCACACTCTTGCCAGTCTGATTGAAAGTACTTCCTTGACATGTTGCTCAAGAGTATAAAAACATAAAATGCGTAAGAAGGTTATTGTCTGTATAAGACTATATTTCTGAATCTTTGTTGACAGTTTGTTGTTTTTACAGGCTGTGACAGTTAACGGAAATAGGAACCATACCGTGCAATATGACCCAACCTGCAGTTACAGAGTCCGGGTGCAGGTCATCTTTGACGGTACCTGTGGTGCAGGAGGAAGTGAACAGAGCGATGAAGTGGAATACGGTATTGGCTTTTTCCTTAGTATTAATCAATTACTATTTATTAAAATTGTTGATTAAATGAATAAATTGTTAAATTACTATTTTAATTTAAATTGAATAATGATCCTGTGTCTGGCCTTTCCCAATTGAACACTAATGTTTATGTCCTTTTTTAGGTGAGAACAGTGATCCAAATTTGCCTGTGTTACTGGCCGTCATTATTATCCCTGTCATAGTTTCCTGTTGTCTGATAGGGAGTCTTGTCCTGCTCCGAAGGTAATTCATGTTTGTTTTGTGTTCTGATGCTCTATTTAAAAAAAGTTTTAAACTTCTAAAAAAATGTAAAAAAAATATAAAAAAAATCTAATAATCTTGTACTGTCTTTCCTCAGAAACAAAGACATCATACTGCCGAAAATTCCAGAGCCAACTCTTTTTTTCAAGGACATGCTCAACAGCAGTATCAAAATGACAGAGGAAAAGGTAATTATTTCTCATAAACATTTACTCAGCAATCCAGCGATAAAAATCTGAGTCTGAGTCTGAGATGAAGATTTTTTTAACATATACCCTGTTACCAAAACCATTCCATAAAGGTGATTAATTATATTCCCTCTTTCTTCTACCACCACAGAACCCTTCAGTTTGCAGACTGTATGTGCCCGAGGAAATTGTAGAAAGCAAGATAAGTCTTGAGCCTGACACACCATTTCTACACAATGGATCGTGACAAATGGGCCACAAATGCAGAGACAGAATCTGAAAATGTTCACCTACTGTATGGATTTACACACATTTAAATAAGGGAGGACTCGACGCTTAAAATGTGAAAAATGTTTCAACTACAACTACAACCGCTGTTCCTCTCTGTCGTCGTCTTATAAGCACAGTAATGAACAAGGCTTACTTACCTTTTGTAATGGAATTGGATGTCACTCCTTAAACATTTTGCTTTGTGTTGATAGTAAATTGCTCTTGGCACAACCGGGGCGTGTTTGCAATGAATGCATCATGGAGATAAGTGAAGCAATAAATGAACTTTCTTGGAACTAATTTATGGAGCCGTGGGTGTATCTAAGTGTCCGGAAAGGCAATGGACTACATTTTTGACCCATTATGCATGCTTGCATGCTTGCTTACATGCAGAGTTTTATTTTAATAAATAAATGGATGTTGCTGAACTTGGTTTACAAGTTACAATGTCCATATAATAGTAATAATAGTAGAATAATAGTAGAATATTATTTCAGCTTTTATTTATGTAATTACATTACCAGTGGGAGAAAAGTTTACACTTTGTTAGTATTTTAATTGTTTAAGCTTTTACAAGCATTTGGAATTTGGTCAAATGAAACACTGTGGAGTGTTTAAAAAATGATGTTTAATGACTTGTGAAGTGTGTTTAACTTCTGACCTTATCTGTATAAGTTTACTGCAGCAAAAAAATGTAAATAAATGTGATTAACGTGGTTTTGTAGACAATGAAAAATGTTTTTAAATGTGTTTTATTTTAATTGCGAAATAATGCCATATTTTAATATTAATGCAGTTTTTATATTAAAAATATTTACAAAAAAGACAATGTATACAATCACATTACAAACATTCAGACGTTCAAGACTACAAACAAAAAATAACTTAAATATAAATATTAAACTTATTTGAATATATACACAAATGGGAATTATGTTCGAAAAAAGGTCTACATTTTAAGAAAATTATGATGTTGGAATTTTATATTCACAAAAATGAAAGCACAACATGCCTACGTATATGCTAAGATATAACTTTTTTTTCTTTATTTTAGACTATATAGACTATATAAATAATTTTTAAACAATTTAGTAGGTTATTTAATAGTCATTTTATATGGGTTAACTGAAGTCAGTAAATGTGTGTTATTTATTTATTTATAAACAGCCATTCTTAGGTGATGTAAACTTCGCTGATCCGATGTAAGAGACCACCATGTTGGCTCTGAAGGACCAGCTGGTGACTTCGTTGCTGTTGCCGCTGCTCGTTATCTGCTGTGCTTTCAGCGCCCCCTGCTGCCCGTCCGCGGAAAACCAACATTCCCACAGCATGGTCCTGATGCTGCTAGATGCTGAAGGCGTGCGCTCTGCAGTGTGTCTCTAAACGAGATCTGATCGACTGTTATTGGCTCAGTCTCTGTGGCGCAATGGAATAGCGCGCTGGACTTCTAATCCAGAGGTTCCGGGTTCGAGTCCCGGCAGAGATGCGGTGCAGGTCGCGTGTGGGGCATATTAATCCCTTTTATTGGGGCAAATTAAAGATGCTAGCTTAATAGCTATGGGCAACATTGTACCCACGCTGGTAAAATGAGACATCTGCAAAATGAGGTATCATGCACTGTATAACGACAACCTCAGTAATTTGCAAAAATAATTGAATTATTTTATGGAAAACACTACTTTGTTGACACCTACATCTATGTTCTTAACCTAATATAAGTGAAACATCTCATCCGTTTAATAATATTAGAAATCATTTTTCTATTTAAAAGAACACGTGTTCCGTTTTATTACAATAATGGTTATAATAGAGGGTTTTATTACTGTTCTAGAAAACGTTTATTCAAGTATCGCCCTCTATCCCATTTTCCTAAAATCTTAACTACATGCTACATGACAGTTTTAGTTCTTATTTGCATTATACCACAAATGAAAATACTTACTGATGTATCAGTTTGTGTAGATGTAAAAGACACAAAAATCTATTTAACACAACACAATAGCTACCAATTCAGTTTTTAGTTATTTAATAACAAACGTAGCATCCTGCATTTCGATGCATTGTTGTTTGACCTATAGCAGTAAATATATGCTATAAGGTTTATAATCAACAATTGATCATAAAATGAAGTAAGCTAAAAATTCAATTACTATAACCAGTGGTCATTATTTTGCCACTATTGCGTCCTATCTTTCATTCCCATCTTCCAAACATTCCCCACCAGATGGCACAGCACACACAGTTATGTATTAGATTGTTGAGAGAACATCAGTCTGACGGCATCCTCAGGGCTTTCTTTAGCAGTCGATTGGTCTAATAACTGTTACTGTGTCTCTAGACTATTTTAAATTGATCATTTTTTGTCCAGCCTGGCGTCCAGTGCACATCAGCTACATGCATATATCTTGCTTTTCAAAATGATTGCTCTTACAATAAGACTCGAATCACGCAGAGATAAGACAGATACGAATACGTATTCGGAGAGATGCGAGGGAAATCTGTATAAAATATGCAATATAAGAGGTTGAGCTAGAAGGTTTGTTTCTTCGCAGCCGCGGGGTCTATTCTGTTTGTGTCTTTGGACTTCAGAGAGGGAGGGCAACCGAACTGGGGTGGGTATAAAGAAACAGAAAGGGAGGGAGCAGCTGCTGACACGAGAGTGAGTGAGCGAGAGAGAGAGAGAGAGAGAGAGAGAGAGAGAGAGAGAGATGTACAAGGAATGTGCCACTAATGGGAAACCGGAGCGTTGTTGAGGACGCAAGAGAGGAGGGCAGAAGCGGGGAAGAAGGAAAGAAGGAACAAAAAAGACAAGAAATGCGCTAAAGAAGTAGAGAAGGCAACACGTTTATGGAAGGATTATAATCCACAATAAGAGGGATTTTTGACGCTCCCCATGCGGAGATTTCAGCTCGGCTGAACCATGCAGGGACTGCTGCTGCTTCTGAGTTTGGCGTTGAGTTTTCACAAAGGTAATACATTCTTTAACGGTTTTTATTATCAGTCACGCTTGGACTCGAGCTAAAGTGTGTGTGTGGTGTGGTCTTGGTAAACCAAACGTCCCCACAAAGATAGTAATACCAAGATTTTTTAACCTTGTGGGGACATTTTTTGGTCCCCTTGAGGAAAACAGCTTAAACGATGTCAATCTGAAAATGTAAAAACGCAGAAAGGTTTGTGTGAGGGTTACGTTTAAGGGTTGTGTGAGGGTTAGGGGATACGATATACAGTTTTACGGTATAAAAGTAATTATGTCTATGGAAAGTCCCCATAAAGCATGGAAACCCAACGTGTGCGAGAGAGAGAGAGAGAGAGAGAGAGAGAGATAGAGGCAATATGTGGGAAGGATTCATGTCTCTTCGGTCTTAACTTAAAGATGCAAAGTAATCTTTGCTTTCAGCGCGCAAATTTAACTGTAGTTTAGCCCACGGAAAACGGCAATCTCACCCATCAGACACGATCATCATGAGAATACAAATTGACCGAGCGGTTTGAGGGGAAAAGAAACACACACACACACACACAAATACACAAACGCTTTTTTTAAAGACGCCCGCATTAAGAAGCGTTCTGGTTTGTTTTACGTCTGTTAATTTCAGCATTTTAACCTGCGCACGCCCGGAAAAATGTCAAACATGGATTGATCACAGACTGCCAACATACACAGTTTTTAATGCATAGCCTACAACATGTGTGCCAATGAACGCCTGTGCAAATACAGGTGGCCATGTATTAATGAAGCCAACGGGTTGCTATGTGACAGCAAGGAACTCTACCTGTTAGATTACAGCATCTTTTACCGCGATTGCGCCTATGCGGATACCCTCCCTATTGTCTACCATCACACACAATACATGTGTGTGTGAGTCAGAAAGGGAGAGCAGGTACAGGGCACTTTATCATAGGTGAGGGGCGTGTTTTTGTCCCAGTAAGGTATAGCAGATGATGTAACCATTATCACAATGTGGTAAATCGGTGTGCGTAGTAACCTAAATACCAAAAAATGAAACTTGGATATTTACTAAGAAAACAGATTTGACATACTAACCAGTCGGATGCTTTAAACGTCATATGCGACAAACAAGCAGATTTTTTTCTTTGCCATTTCAGGCGCATGCTTCATATGCCTGCGTTCAGTATGATGTTAAAATTAATATTCAGCCATAACCAATGACTAACTGCAATGAATGAATGATAAACACATACAATTAATTATTTAAAAAGAGTTCTACCTTTCAGTTGACTGCTAATGTACAATAGGCATTATAGGTAATGTACGTCTAATGTAATGCCAAGAGCACATTAAGTTTTGACCTCATTGGTTTTGCATTTGGTAATGCACTGATGTAATTTCTAATGATTTACTTTGAGTAGGACTTGAGGTGGAATGACTTAGGGTATCAGTGAATGGCATTACAGAATGGTAAAATACTCTGTGGACCTTCATGCACCTCTGATTATGGAGCAACACGACTTGGCATGTAAATTTGCCCTTCACATTCTTCTGTCCTTGGCAATGACCAATAAGTGCATTTCTGTAATGACTTTTACTAAGGTTAACAGAGGCAGTTGCTGTTGTAGTGACCTTACAACAATGCACCCATTGTATTAATAACTGGTGCTGAAAGAAGCAATGTTAATACAGGTTTATTTTCAGTATGCATCTTTTTGATTCAGTACATGTATTTTGTGGAAATCAAACACATGACCTGAATGTTTTAAGTGGTTTACTTTACCAGTTGAGCTGCAGGAAACCCATTTTCAAGGGCTGAATATACAGCATTTAGTGCTTGTTAAACCTTTGTATAAACTCTTCATCCAAGCAGCGAAAAACATCTTGCATGCACATCATCTAAGAACTTGAGCTTGTTCAATGAATCACTTCACCACTCACTCTTACACCACTGTACAGGCATGTGTTTGATGTTGTGTTTATAGGCATTGACGTTAAGGAGGGTTTACTTTTATCTTGTCCCTTTTTGTCTTTTTAAGAATCTGTACACCATCATGTTCATTCGTGCAGTGTCAGCAAGATTTCCACTGTATCGGAAGTTCATACCAGAAGAGAGAGAACAATATAAGGCTCCTGAAGGCAACTTTTTCTATATATTGTTTGGAATTGATGCACAGAAGAAATACATTTCAGAATACTCATTCCTGCTGAGTTATTTTTTATGTAAACCTGAACCAGCTACTTCATCACGTCATCAAGTCATCACGTTTGCATGTAAACCGCATGTTATATTTGGGGAGGATTTTAACTAAACCGTGCAAGAATGTAACAATGCAGGAGTTGGTTTAGGTATATCCCTGGAATTGTGTATTCTCTTCATTTTTATATTCCTTTTACAATTCCACAACTGGTTGTAAAAATGATAATGTGTAGGAAAAACCTTAAAAAAACAGTGATTTCCTTGGTGTAGTGTCACTATGATAGCTCACAAATATCCCATTTTGACAAGATGATCTGCAGTCAGCAGAAGACTACTTAAGATGGTCCTTATTGGTTTATAGGCTTTATTGTATTTATATATATATATATATTTGTGCTAATGAACTAATGCATATGGTACAGTAATTGGAAAGTGAAGTTGAGAGTATTGGTGTTTGTGTCTGGAGGTAAGGCTGTGTGAAACAGAGGAACTGATGACAAAATCGGAGGGCTGAATTGATAAAAATCTTATATTTTTTTGTTTTTGTTTATGGGGGTGGATGGCTGGGGGAACTAAAGGGGGAGTGGTCTAGTCCAGCGGGAGAGAAAACCATTATTACTCATGCCTGACTGCCTTCATAGAAGAGGCCACTTGCACCCTCTCCTTTGCTCTCCCTCTTTTTCTCTGTCTTCCAATGAATATAAGGGGGGAAAAGTTCAAAGGCCTGGCTTAAACAAGAATCTTTGAACCCCCGTCTCTCCCCTATTAAGGACTCCCACTTGCCTGCCTATTGAAACGATTTCGAACATGCGATGTTTTCCATCTAAAGAAAGTCTTTCATTCATTTACAGTGTGTTTTGTCAGCGACTTTACTTTCTACGTGTTTAATATTTGTCCACGCTCCGGCATTCATCGCACATCTTTTACTTTCCAGAAATGGTTTTGTCGAGGGGCCCCTTGTTCTGGCCCTCATTTTGCTTTGCATTCTTTTGTCAGTCCTCTCATTTTTTCCATGCTCCCTCTTTCCATCCCCCAGTATGTTTTCCCCCTTCCTTCGTTCTAATAAGTTCCAGATGTGTTTCTTACATTCCTTTAGTCAGAGGAGGGGGAGGGATCACAGAACGGGTGAGGGAAACAGAGACTGAGGAGAAAATGAAAAAGAGAGAGAGAAGAGGTAGAAATAGATGGAGAAGCACATGAATTAAAAGAGAGCACATGATGAAGAGACACTCTGTACTTTAGACACTGATGAGATTCTCCTCTCAGTGTGTGTGTGTGTGTGTGTGTGTGGGGGGTCAGACACCCCTCTCACTGTTCCCCCTCCCCCAATGCAATGGAATGTGGCTGATGATGATGGTGATGTCATTTCTCATTCTCTGAAGTTTTCCATTCGGGGAGGGCTGATCGGCAGAACGGGCCAATCAACCAGCCTGAAATTAAAACAATTCACGGCATGGCATTTTGCAATAAACGCATTAGTACTGGTCAACCTGGGAGGTTGTACGTCAAAGTGAAGAGATGTTGAAATCATTAAAACAATAAACAGCTGTTTTACAAATGCTGATAAAATATATAAATACATTTTTAGGCTACCTTAAGCTATATTTGGAGCAAATATCCGACAATCATGACTTTTGGTTAGTTACTCATACTCGAGCAACATACAAAAAAGTATTGCTCATCTTCAAAAAGATATTTGTGGAGATACAAACAGTCAAGCGGGGTGTTTCTTTCCTTTAACAAAGAATGTTTGTGCGTCAAAGTGCGTCAAACAAATGAAGTAAACGGCACGGCAATAATTTGTGAGTGTCATCTCTGAACTTGTGTGTGTATCCTGGTTTTTGAAAAGCATACACCCACACACACACAAAGTGCACATCTGTTGATATTTATCTGGAAAGCTAAATATTTAGCACTGATAGGACGTCTGTGCGGTATTAGCTAATACCTCATGCCTCGGCCGATTTGAAGTGGACAGTCCGTCCAAGCGTTAGCATAGCACCCTACTGATGACCCTTGAGGTTGCCATGGTCACTGTATGCAATATTATGTCAATGTTCTCACAGTAGCCATGGCAACAATAGCTGCAACAGTGGTTTACACAAATAAAGAATGTTAAATCAACTATGCAAATGCTGCAGAAGAGCAAACCAGCGTATGAACACTGGGGCTGAGGAACGAAATGGCGGAAGAGGAGGTACAAGCAAGAAATGATATTCCTTCCCTCTTTTTTCAAATAGAAGGGTTTCTATAGCAACAGTGGGCTGCTGATGGGGGACAATAAGAAAGGAAAAAGAGATGGGGTAGAGAGAAGGACAGCGTGAGAGAGAGGTGTGAAGAAGGGGATGAAAAAACACGAGCGAACGAGAAAGACATAGAAAGAGGTGTCTGTCTCTCCGTCAGGAATGGATAGGGAAAGCTTTAAACAAAGCTGCAGACGAATAGGGTGAAATACGCCGAAAATGGCAAGGGAAAAGAGACGGCCAGAACTGCGTATAACAATACAATGATCTCTGCAGTGCTAGCTGATTAGCTAGTAACAGTAAAAGGCAAAAGCAGAAGTGGTGTTCGAATAAACAAGTACATTATCATTGCATTTATTCCTATATGATGTTTATAATAACACATTTATTATTATTTCATATAAGAAATTTGATTGTGCAATAAAATGTAAGCAAACTACATTTTTTACACCACAGAGCAAATAAAAAAAACTTGCTATGGTGACACAACAGATTGCGACAATGAAAGTGCCTGATTGGTGGAGACCCAGGGAGCAGAGGATGAAAAAATACTTAGGGATAGAGTTTGTATAAAGTATGAAAAGTAATGCCTTAGCAAGCATTAAAAAAAGGAGTGACGTCTAGATAGAACGCGCTTAGTGAGGATAAATTCAGTTGTTATTGCTCACTGATTCAGCATAGGCACCTTGACCGCAAGCAGGTGACGTATTCTTTGTCCAGACACACTCCTTTGTTGTCTGAAAGTGGCTAGCGCATAAAGTCACAGAGATTCTTGTCTGTTGTGTTCATGGAGAGGTTGCTTTTTGTTATGATTATTGTCTCGGTTATGATTTTATAATATTTTTACCTTGGAGATTGTATTTAGAAAGATGCAATGAAAATTCCTGGGGACATATTTTGCCTTCAGTTCTTATGGTCTTGAAGATCAACGTAGACATTGTAGACAAAATGAGCAATTCCTCTAGGAGTCTTTAAGCTCCATAAATGAAATGTCTGAAAAAAATACTGTCAATTTAATAGTTTCTCACCTATGAAATCTAATTTCTTAAGACCTTTCTTTGAACATGTAATCCACAGAGTTCTCCCTGGTTATTAGGAGGTGGGAGGGGCTTACCCATTTTTATCTCTATTAATGAAGGAGCTTATCATGTTTAAATGACATCATTTTGTTCCTTGTTTTTACATTTTACATGATCATGTTGTAACTGCATTGATTCAGTATTGTATATTGAGCAGTTTCGGTGGATATAAGTCTTGAAGTGAGAATATCTAGGAATAAATCTCTAGAATCACATACATGAATTTTGGTATCCTTTGATGAGAGGCTACCCTCCCAGGTCGGTCAAGTGGTGTGTTTTTGACACGAGTGTGGTATGTAAGTGTGGTCAGAGTGTGTGTGTGACCACGTCTTTGTGCGGTCAGGACGTTGGCAGCGTGGCACGGACTACCGCTGGTACCCAGGGATCAGTGACTCTAGAAAATCAGGACACTCTAAATTTGTCACTGCAGCATAACCCACATAATGAAAACTATACAAGCCCCTCCTCCCTCTCATTAGCTTTCTTATACTGTACTTCATCTCCAGTCATATCTATCTCTGTATTTATGTCTGTCCTTATGTTCCATCTCTCTCTCTCTCTCTCTCTCTCTCTCTCTCTCTCTCTCTCTCTCTCTCTCTCTCTCTCTCTCTCTCTCTCTCTCTCTCTCTCTCTCTCTCTCTCTCTCTCTCTCTCTCTCTCTCTCTCTCTCTACTGCAGTATACTGTTTATTTAGTATTTTTCAAAGTGCCAGACATTATCCAGGTAGTGCAACAAAACAGTAAGACATGATTTGGATAAAACAAAAGCCATCAGATGGCAACTATGACACCAGTACCCAAATAAATCTAAATAAAAACATATAAATGTATCAGTTCAGGAATATATTATATAAACAGATAGTGTATGTACATAAGTTGCTTTAGGTATAAGATGAATGCAATCAAGTAGCTTTCCAGACTAGAGGATGAAAGCATAAATATACTTCTGCTTTCACTGACAACCAACTGTACTTTAGTCTGCATTGACACATTTGTTTTGCATCATTGCTCTGTGATGTAATACTGTTAATGGATAGAAATGGATTTTATATCTAAGTATATAGCCAAGTGTAACCTTATTATACAACATTGTAACTACATTTTACCATTCCTATTATGTACCGATATCGGCATTAAAAATCCTATATTGACTAACTACTAGTCTAGGATCTATCTGTCTATGTGGCAGTTATCTGCCATTCAATGTAAGTGTATAATTGTTTAAGGGTTTTCATTGTTTTTGAATGTTTTTTGACCAAAATAGTAGAACCTACCACAACAAGCTGCATATTTTTGTTTTCGTACAAAGCTGGAGCACAGACAAGTTACAAATTAAATGTAAAACTTATACATGTGCATGTCAGAGATTATCCTACAAAATGTGTTTTCTTGGTAATTAGAGGATTGTTTCCTCTTCATTAAATTTAAAGAGGGGTGGGGTGAAGGGGCAAGAGCGGGCATATGCCAGTTGTTAAGGAACTGGGAGAGATGGGGACCTACAGAGGAATGCTGGAGGGACGAGAGAGGAGAGAGAGAGAACAAGAGAGGGCCAGAGGGCTGATATTTAATGTGATAAATGGAATGTGACAGCCTGTCTCTAAACCCCCTCCAACCAGAGAGGAAGACCACAGAAATAGAAGGCAGGGCTGGGGAGAGAAAAATGAATTTAAAAAGAGACCGATAGAAAACTGGAAATAGAAAAAATGACAAACAGATCACAAGCAACAACTGTTCTTTTTCCCCGAACTAGCAACACTGTGTTAGATGTTGGCATTATTTCCTTGAATCCCATGTAATGGAGAAGTTCAAAAAGAGAAAATAATCGAAGAATCGAAAAGAAGGAGAAAATCAGTGACCAAAGTGAAGAAGAATGCAGGGAAAATATGAGTTGCCTTTACTTAATTTATAACATTCTTGATTTCAGTCCAATTAAAGATACACAAGCCAGGCTTTGAATGAAAGCTTTGATTGTAAGTCAGTTCTACAAGTCAGAGACTCATGCTTGTCTGGAGTTCTGTATCAAATATCCTACTGTGTGTGAGAGAAAAAGGGTGATTATGGTGGATACCATATTTTGTGGGTAAAGAAATGGGATATTTGTTATCATTGCCGAAACTGATCGTAATAGTAAAATGTTGAATAGATGTATTAGTTGTATGTGTTTTAACTGTGACACTTACGTCACATATTAACTTTTCTTGGTGTAGTATTCTCTAAAGGTTAGTTTTTCCAAAACTGAACATTCATTTACTGTAATCTCTCTTATGTTGTTTTAAATCGGTAGGGTTTACTTTCTTCGTTTGGCATTTCCACGCTGCTCTATACAATAACATTTACAATAAAATGTAACAATAAAATGTTTGTTGTACATACAAATATGGAATTCACATTTAACTCACGCATTCAGCTGAGCCTTCTGTATGTAAATGAATACAAATTAAACAGGTTTGTCACTAAAAAATAAACAGAATTGTGACCTCAAATTAAGAAAGTAATTAAGAAAGCTAACAGGAAACTTCAAGAAGCAAGAAAAGCGCAAAATGAAATAAAACAAAGTATTATAACATGCATATAAAATCTTGCCCTCAGCTGCAGGTCTTGGTGTATATATACAATATTTAAATACACAGAAATGTTGCAGCACATTTGATGTAAATGATGCTGAATGCCACTGGTTCCCATGAAGAGATTGTGGAGGAAATATAAGTATACAGGAGTATAAATGAGAATGTACAATTTTGTTTGTCCTGTATGAAATGCATAATAAAATATAAATGTCGTATAATTTATCAGGTAAAATATGTGGTGTATCACATTGTATTGATTCTATTTGATAATGTCATATTAACACAATTCATTCATCGTTTTAGTGCGAACAGCACGATTCTCTCAGGAGCCTGCAGACCAGTCGGTGGTTTTGGGCCAAAGGGTGGTCCTGTCCTGCGTGGTCTTTAACTATTCAGGCATTGTGCAGTGGACCAAGGATGGACTGGCCTTAGGCATCGGAGAAGACCTCCGAGGTCAGTAATTAAATTTTTTTTTCTTTCTTTCTTTTGTATATTTGTGTTTTCTCTTTCTCTCTCAGTGTCAACTTTTGTCCTCTTTTGCTTTCTGCTTCACTAGCTTGCTCATCTTTTCTCACTCCTTGTGGACTATCATTCATGAGAACAGTGAGGGCATGTGTTATTTTTAACCTCTGCCATTTTAAATAGATAAATTTGAACCTGATAAACTACATTTGCTGCATTTGCCAGATTAGGTTATAGGAACGTGAAATAGCATTAGAAACATTTCTCTTCCTCTCTGTGTTTGTCTCTCTCGCTCTCTCCTACTCTCTCTCCTTCACATTGACTCAGTGTAGTTGTATTTACACTTTGATGCTTCACTGGTTTGTCCCCGTGGCTTTCATATAAAAGGATGTGAACAAATCCTGAACACACACTCGCTCACACAAATAAGCACACATACTTGGAGCACAGCACATACTGATAACTCAATCCCAGAGTGCTGCAAAATGAGAGAGAGAGTGGGTTGGGGATGCGTATTTTGCGAATTCACAGCAGAATTTTTGTCATTTCTCTTGCAGCAGAAGTGGAAATGTCTATGTCATAGCACTGGCATATATCATACTCCCTCACAGAATAAATTCTACTGCCACCCAGTGATTGAAAACATCACTACTACATCATTTTGCTTATACTGCTCGCTTATAAGTGTATACTTGCTGGACAAGCATCATTTTTAGGTCATCATTACAGATTTAAACATTTAAAAATCTAGAACTTAAATAACCCACTATTCGAATATTCAACGTGTAATAATTTGAAGGTCTGCTATTTCTTTTCTAAGCAAGCAGACTTAATCCACTGACAGATGATGCAAAAGGTGGGAAGAGCCCATAGAGATTCGTGGTTTGTTTAGTTTTTGTGAACTGGAGCAACCACCCAAAACATCCTAGCAATAACCGAACACCAAAACACCCTATAACAGATGTTTAGCAGTGCATTTTCTCTACATCTAGTTGTGTGCATTTCCTTTTTCTCATCACCCATGAGATTGATAAAAAGGTCACAGTCTATATATGTGTGTTTTTTCAGCCTGGCCGAGGTATCGCGTGTTAAGGCTGGTAGATGTCGGCCAGTATAATTTGGAGATCTCAGCTGCAGAACTGTCTGATGACTCTCTCTACGAATGCCAGGCAACTGAAGCTGCGCTGCGCTCCCGACGGGCCAAACTTACTGTTCTCAGTGAGTACTGTATAAATGTGTGTTTGCTTAGGCGTGGAGTTTAAAATGAAGTTTCTGTCATTATTTACTCTTGTTATTCCATCCTGTATGACTTTCTTTCTTCTGAGTAGAACAAAAAGGCATTTACAGTATCCCAAATGACATTTTTTCATTCTCCTGAAGTTCCTCCTGATGATCCAGTGATTGAGGGGGCTCCAGAGGTCCTCCTCACAGCCGGTGTCCCCTATAACATGAGCTGCGTGTCCCGTGGAGCCAAACCTGCCTCTGTCATAGAGTGGCAGAAAGACGGGCTGCCGATAGAAGGGGCCATCAGCACCACGGTGAGACACATACTTGTCCCATACAAAGACAAAAATCTCATCAACCCAGTCAGCAAAAATCTCGAATCCCGTTGTTTGCTTTTTCTTCTCAGAAAAGATTTATTAGCAGCATAATTTCTGTTCTTTAGGAGCTGCTCCAAGATAGGAAACGAGTGACCACACGAAGCTTCCTGCCTATTCTTCCCATAGATACAGACACAGGGAAGAATTTTACCTGTGTGGCCACTAACCTAGCGGTGCCAATGGGCAAACGGGCAACTATCACTCTCAACATACACCGTGAGTACAGAAGTTTCTTTTATTTCAGAAAAACCTGAAATATGACATTTAAATAACACTTTAATTAGTTGAAGCACCTTGGCAGCAATTATAGCTTATTATAGTCTTTTTCGGTATGATGGAACAAGCTTCGCACACATTGATTTGCAAATCCTCCCAAGCTCAGTCAGGTTGGATAGGGACCTTTGGTGGACAGCCATTTTCATGTCTCTGGACTGCTACATCCATGGTTCAGCATTGGGATGGTATTGGGCACGTAATGAGCGGTGCCTGGTTTCCTCCAGACATAACGTTAAGAACAGAGGAATTCTGTCAGTCTACCATAAATCCCAGATCTGTGGAGGTTGCAGTGATGGTTGTCCTTCAGTAACTTTGTCTCATCTCCACACAGGATCTCTGTAGGTCAGTCAGAGTGACCATCAGGTTCCTGGTCACCTCTCTTACTATTGGCTCTTTTCCCCGATTGCTCAGTTTGGAAGAGTCCTGGTTGTGCCAAATTTATATTTGGGAATTATGGAGGCCACTGTGCTCTTGGGAACCTTTAGTGCAGCGGATATTTTTATAGCCTTCACCAGGTCTGTGCCTTGCAACAATCCTGTCTCTGAGCTCTGCAGGCAATTCCTTTGACCTCATGACTTGGTTTTTGATCAGATATACATTGTTAGCTATGAGGCCTTTTATGGAGAGATGTGCGCATTTCCAAACCATGAAACATCTCAGCCACAATTAAGAGAAATGGGAGGCACCTGAGCTAAAATTCAAGTGTTGTTGCAAAGGGTCTGAATACTTATGCCAATGTGATACATTTGCAAACATTTCCAATGTACTGAGTGTAGATTAATGAGAAAAATGAATTTAAACGGTTGTAATATCAGGCGGCAACAGAACAAAACTGACAAAAAAGAAGAGGGTCTGAATACTTTTTGATTGCACTGTATATAAAAGCATAAAAGAAGCTGTCACATAGGCGCTAGCTAGTGTCAGACCAAATGTTTGTAGTTTTGTTTTTCTTTATTTGCCAGAAATGAAAGAAAAATATTTGTTTGGTCATTTTTGTTTGGATAACATTTTTAAATTCTTATTGAGCTTGTTGAATGTGCTCAACAATGTAATTTAATATGCTGTTCAAATGATTTACTTTTAAAGTGCCACATGTTACATTACATCTCATGCTATGTAATTGAGTAAAAATAACTATATAGTAACTAACTGTATAGTATAAAGGTTTACAATTTTCATGAAAAAATTGTTGCAAAAATTCATGAACATTCATCTTTATTTGTGGATTTATTATGTATTCTGAATGTTCTCTGCAGACCCACCAGTTGTGACATTATCCATCGAGCCTCGTTCTGTACTGGAGGGAGAAAGAGTGACCTTCACATGCCAAGCCACAGCAAACCCACCTATTATGGGCTACAAGTATGAATCTTTCTAAATGTGATGAAGCAGCTTCATTAACATTGTGTGCAATGAAAAATAAAAGTTGTTTTAATCAGGGATAAAAAGTATTTTTTAATATTAGAGCAGTTGTGTCTTTAACTTCTTCATTGTAAAAGTTTGTAGATGTATTTTCTCATGAACTGATTGGATCTTTTGGTTTTACTAGGTGGGCAAAGGGAGGTGTGGTCATACAGGGCGCAAGGGAGAGTGTATTCGTCACCAAAGCTGACCACTCGTTCTTCACCGAGCCTGTGTCATGTCAAGTGTTCAACGCTGTGGGAAGCACCAACGTTAGTATACTAGTCGATGTCCACTGTAAGTATCAGTTTAAAGTATTTAAATATTTTAGAGTGAAATTGAATTAATCTGCCGCCTACTATGTGTTCTGTAAATCGCTTTTTAAATGACATGATTATACACAAAATGTAAAAGTACATACAGTACATTACTGTATTTTCACAGTAACGTACTGGCGGCAATGGTTTCAGATAACCATTAAACTACAAAATATGCCAGAACATGAAAGCATTAGCTTGTGAAAGATTCTAAGGCACATAAGTATGGCATCTCGTTACCTTCTTAGGGAACCAGAGTTACAGTCATAACCTGAGATGTTCCCTTTTGAGGGAACTCGCGCTGCATTGTGAAACAACACTATGAGGAACAAAATGCCCACTTTGCCATGATGAGTAGTGACTGTCTTGTCCTTAATCAGGACAAAAAAACAATCTTCTACAATCCATTTACTAATGAATACCAATTTGGTCAAACTGTTCCTTCTAAAAATATTCGTCTTTGATAGGTTGATCATCACACCTCCTTTAGTTCATATACTAATCACACATTTTCATCCACTTACAGTATTGAGCATTTGAGTTATTAAATAAAAAGCGCAACATTTACATAAATTCTAAAAATGTGCATAAAAACGCTTAATTGGTCAGATCTTGTTGCACAGCATCTGTAATGTTGTTTTGGTCATTCTGAAATGCTGCCTGCTGAACTTGCTCTGTTTATTGCATTTTGTCTGTGTGATCTGGGTTGCATGTAATTTATTATATTTTATATTTTTTATTGTTTATAAAAATAACATACAGTGGCATTTCCTATTGCAGAAATTTCAGAAGTTTTTTTTAGTGATATTTGACGCCAGTTAATCAATAAGTTACAGTTTTGTTCTCTTTGGCTTATTTAATGGAAACTGATTTATTTGATAATGTTTCATTACAACTTTTTAATTTTACTGTGTTAAATTGCCTGTTTTTACAGCATTTTTTACAGTGTAAGCATCTGATTTTCAAAGCGAAGTAATTAGCTACTATTTGTCCACTTGCCCTTTTGTAAAACATCATCATATATAATAGAAGAAACTGACCTTTATAATCTCTGTTTTTTAAATGCAGTTGGTCCTATTCTGGTGGTAGAACCTAAACCGGTAACAGTGGATGTAGATTCAGACGTCACTCTAAACTGCAAGTGGGCAGGAAATCCTCCTCTCACACTTACCTGGACAAAAAAAGGTTCAAGCATGGTAAGCAACCTTCATTCAGAAAAAACATATTGTCATGTAAAAAAAATAGGACGCAATCTTGTGTTTTTTAACATAGTTACACATAACAAATACGTTAAACAAATAAGACCAAAGAAAAGTCTTTTTAAAATTATGTGTAATTAAAATGCTTAGTTTAGATACCCCCATATTTATTCAAAAATGGCTAAAATTAAAAATACATTTTGATGATTTCTTTTGTTTAATAAGTGGAAACAATGTTAATTTTTGGTGTTTACATGCAATTACATGACCTTAATCTACAGGTACAAAACCAAACCAGAAATGTATATGTTGACATTTCTTAACAAAAAATATTTATTGGGGTGTCATAATTTTTCGGACTGTATGTGCACCTGTTTTCTCAACTTCTTCACTGTTTCATGTTTATTTCCCAGCTTTGTTTTGCTTAAATCCCTCATTCAGTGCTGCATGCTGTTTATTATATGTGTGATATACATATAGAAATCACAGTCTCTCTCTCTCTCTCTCTCTCTCTCTCTCTCTCTCTCTCTCTCTCTCTTTTTCTTTCTAATGCCCAGGTATTGAGTAATAATAACCAGCTCTATCTGAAGTCAGTAAGTCAAGCAGATGCTGGTCAGTATGTCTGTAAGGCCATTGTGCCCAGGATCGGAGTGGGCGAGACAGAGGTCACACTCACCGTCAATGGCAAGTAATTATTGTGTAAATATTGGGAGGGGGGTTTATAAGCTCTTCATGCAGAGCTTATATTTTAACTTGTAAAACCACAATATTTTAAATAATTTAATAAGGGATTTTTTTTCAACAAATATTCAAAACAGTTTTGTTAGTGGGTCGGGTCTCCAATGTCCAAAGTAAAATCATGCTACTTTACCCAAAAATAGTTGAGTATGAATATTGCAAGTTATATAGTAGTGTTTTTTATTAAGCTATAGAAACCTTTGAATAAAAGTAGTTGTATCATTCTGTGTTGTTTTTGCATTTCTCTCTTTGTTCAGGACCACCCATTATCTCAAGTGAACCGGTCCAGTATGCAGTTAGAGGAGAGAGAGGAGAAGTCAAGTGTTATATTGCCAGCACCCCTGCCCCAGACAAAATTGTAAGTTACCCTGATTTTAATTGGATGAGATTTTTGAGAGTTTTTTCTGGCTTGTTTCTCTTAGAGATAAATTTATAAGATGGAGAGATGAACAAAATGATTAGATGATGGGCAAATACAAATTTCTGCTTATTCTCCAAAGACTGTAGTAATCTCATATGGGTCTCATCTAGAGGTTTAAATAAGTACAAAAATAACAAAAATCATCTGAGCCTGTGGCTGCGTGGACAGCGCTCCGGACACATATACAGCGCAACTGCGCATGGCGACGTGAGTTTGAATCCCGGCTCTGGCGTCCTTTCTAAGCCCGCTACCCTCTCTCTCCTCCCAATTCACTTCCTGTCTCTCTACACTTTCCTGTCTTAAAATTTTTTTACCAAAATCTATTTAAACTCAAACACTGTTTAGTCAACTGCAAGCACCATGCCTTTATGGAATTTTTTTTTTTTAGAAGAAGAAATTTTAGGACTAGGACCAAAGTTGATACTTAAATGAAAGACAACAGAGAACTCCAGTCTCCTTATGAAATGATCATTGAGCAGTACAGCACTATTTGTGGTTATTCATTGAATGTAAACCCATAAGCAGAAGAACCCACATTCCCACCCTCAATTTATAGGAATGTTCCAGGTGAAGTACAATCTAAACGTTTCGGTTAAAGCTGTAACCGCCGTTGCCTGATGGAGGTAACGAGACGTTGTGTCCCTCGGCTGCCACAATGCTGAACCGACTGCTGACGGCCACGTTCGTTTCGGCTCCTCAGCACAAACCTGGTGCACGCCATCTCCGCTTTACACCCAGATCCCCAGGGTGGGCTTTGGCATGCAAATTCCACTCGCAAATTCTCATTGGCATTTTAATTTTTAAGCCAATTCTCATTGGCGTTTTCTGATAAGAAGCAGAGTGATTGTGTCTCCCTAGGTCGAACTCCTAGTGTCACTACACGGACAGAAAGGGAACTCTATACACAAACAGCTGTCAATTTCTATTTAAAACAAACATGGAATGGGGAAATATTAAATATGTTAGCATAGCCTTCCATCATTAGCACCCAACTGTCAGTATGTTTTTTCCTTGTTTTAGGAACAACTAGAATAAACTATACCTGAGTTTACAGCGACAGCAACACTGTTGTATGTGGTTGTCCTGACTTTCAAACAGAACCCTTCTGAAGGCATATGAGTGATTATAATGTAGAGTGACTTAAAGCACAGGCCCCAGAGATGGATTTATGAAATATGAAATAAAGGAACAAAGCAGTCTTTCCTTAAATGCTGTGGCCAAATGTCTTAGTTTGTGTGGTAAATGGAGGCTTGCCATGAACATGTGGAGGTATGCATTTTTAAGTATTATCACAGCTCACCATGAATAATACAATGGTTTTTAGTGGCTTTCAAAAGAGAACCTGTGCTTTCTCACCCTTACCCAACCCCATGTTAAAGCACGGACAGGCCTTTTATCCCATGAAATGTGTGTGTGTGGGTGGAGTATGAGAAAGAGATACAGCTTAGGTACATTTTATCCATTTGAATATGCTTTTTAAAGCCTTAATATTTCAAATCTTTTAAATGTAAAATGAAAATTTTATTTTTAGTCTATTTCCAAGCCGTGTCGCTTTTTATGTTTTTACTTTCGTTTATGCTTTATGTCTTTGTGCTAATGGGGATGCAAAAAATAGTACGATTTTTGTAAATTTTTCATATATATTTACCTTGAAGCTATATTGTGTTCGTCCCACAGGTGTTTGAGATAGCAGTATTTTTTGCTCAAGGTTGATCTGTATGTGTCCAGGTGTGGGCGTGGAAAGAGAATGTGTGGGAGAAGGAGAAGGGGACCCTATCAGAACGATACACAGTGGAACAAAGTAAACTGACCTCTCAGGGTGGAGCTGTTATGTCCATTCTAACCATCAACAACGTCATGGAGTCAGACTTCCAGTCTACATACAACTGCACTGCATGGAATTCATTCGGACCTGGGACTATGATCATCACACTGGAAGAGACTGGTGAGGCTAACTCGTTCATATTTACATAAACTTTCATTTGTGAGAGGCTCATGCTTACCAGCTAGACTAGCACCAGACCGAGACTAACCGGGTTTATAAAATCTCACCAACAATGCGAAGGTTGAAGGTTCAATCCCAGAGAACACTGATAAACTGATAAAAGATTTGTACGGATTGATCACAGTAGACGCGTTTTTATTACAAATTTGCACAAAACAGTAATGGCAAGGCAAGCCCGGTATACTTGGGAGTGTTTTAGATCTTTCCATTTGGACCGAAAGATTTCTTGTCTGCTTCCAAGTCTTCGTAAATGCATTTCTCTGTTGCTTGGAATCTAATATTCATATATTTTTGGTCTTTAATTAGTTTAACAAACTCTCATATTTGGTCCCCACATACCACAACATCTTTAAAGAATGATCATATGACTTTTTACATATGCTATGTAGGGATGGGTACCGAAACCCGGTATTAAACTCGTCCCGGTGCTAAATGATGAAAGACCGAAGTATCGATAAGCTCTGACGCTATCGGTTCTGCTTTCGGTACTGGAGAAATGAAGAAAATACATGTCATGTTTATTAATGCTAAATAAACGTTATCTTGCGCATTTTAACTGTCCAACCATTTCTAGTTTACGATAATGGCCTATTTAGACATTAGACATTTACCTGCATTTTTATCCATCATGCGCGAAATGTCCCTGTCTGTCCCTGAGTGCACTGAGTGCGCGTGCACGCACACAACACGAAAGCTCGCGCTTAATAGAGTGACGATGGCGGAGAGAAGCAAACGGTCTAAAGTATGTTTACATTTCACTCGAGTGGATGCAGACAATGCTCGTTGCAAGACATGCAACAAGATTTTAGCTTGTAAGGGCGGAAACACAAGCAATCCGTCAAAACATCTTTCAAAAGTTCATCATGTGCAGACAGAGAATTGCAAAGTTTTCGACTGCCTAGTTAGTTCATCATCCACCTCCTCAAGTAAATATGCTAGCAGTCTTCCCAAATAAAAATGACATAAGCATCCTATAAGGTCTCTCTAAATTAGTATTTAATAATTTAATAAATACATCACGTTCAGTTAAATTATGAATAACCTACGTATTTTTTTCTGCAGTAAGCTAAATAAATCATAGACATTAAAAATGCCTTTACAGTACTGCATTTACAAATAGATGAATAAGAATAAACTATGCTTATTAAGAAATGATAAAGTAGAAATGACCTAATAATGAATTTGTAGTGATGAAATACATACACTTACATTTTCTAGTGTACATTGCAAGTAGTTTCAAACATGTATAACTTTTAAGCCCAGCAGTTCTTTTGCAGTCTACCTGCATGTCCCAACTGTGATGCTTTAAAGCACTGGACATTCTTTTACAAAAGAAATTGTTTATTTGATTTATTTTGTTTGTATAATATACATTTGCTCAAACATTGCTGTTTGTTAGGCTATAGATAATTATTTTATTTTACATTTAAAAAATAAAGTGTTAATTCTGTTCTCAATTTGTTTTTTATTAAAAACACCACAAAAAGTACCGATAAGAGTACCGTTAAAGTACCGGATCGATAAGTGGTATCGATAAAAGTAATAATACCGTTAAAACCTTAACGATACCCATCCCTAATGCTATGTGACCTGTAAATCCGAAAAAAACGTTTTGCGAATTATTCATTTTATTACATGGCATGAAAAACCACCTCATGGGAGCGTAAAAACTTTTTTTTGGGATATATGGGTGTTCGCATTTCCATTAGGCGTATTTTCAATTCGCAACTTCAATTTGTGCATTTTGAAGGGTAAAGGAAACGCGCCTACTGTAAGTTGCTTTAGATGAAAGCTTCTGCCAAATCTGTAAATAGAATAGTCTTTGATTATGTGATGCATCAATAATCTCAATGAGCAAAACTGACGTAATATATACTATGGCATTGGGAAGAATCGACTTTTCTGCAATCGTGTGTGATTTCTTGATTCGTGCAACATGATGTGAAACTTTGCACAAAGATACTTTGGATGCAGTGTCTCAATGTGTTACAGTTGTACTAATTTTCTCCCTGGCTAGGATGCTCCACACTTTAAGAACCAATGGTTTTAGACATTTTTTGTTGGTTTAGTAGTAAATACATTAATAGAAGTCAACTCAATATAATATAAAACATCTAGAGTCTAGCACTAGGTTTATCCTAAAGCTACAGTATTTTAGCTCCTCCTCCCTCCTGCTCATACTCTACTGCCCTGTTGTGGTTTTAACACTTTTGCTGTGGTTTTCTCTTCTTTAGAAACAGTGCCAGTGGGGATCATTGCAGGCGGCACTGTAGGCTGTTCCATTCTGCTTCTCCTGTGTTTATTAGCATTAGTGCTATTCTTATACAGACAACGCAAAGGAAGTAAGTCAAATCTCACAGGCCTGCTAAGAAATGCACCTATTCAATTCTAACATCATTTATTTACAAATTTAATTAATCATATGCTATTTTGAAAATTACATAATGTAGTCATTTATTGTAAATCGATTTTAAACAGCAAAATCGAAAGTTTATCTTTGAGAATACAGAAGTAATAATTTGTAAATAATTATAAAACCCAAGGAAAAGAGTTGCGCTATAGCCGTGTTTATAGCATGTTTAGGGCTGTCATGAATCAAATGCGTACTGGGATGTTCATCTTCCAGGTCGTCGAGGGGTCACGCTGGGCAAGCCAGATATCAAGGTGGAGACCATAAACAAAGAGACCCACAGCCTGGAGGAAGACTCGGGCAGCGTCTCCACGGCAACACGCATGGTTAAAGCCATGTACTCTGTGAGTATTTCTGACAGACTGCAGGATGTAGAGGGATTTTGAGATTGTTAAAAAAGTAAGACATTAATTATTCAAAATAAGTAACCCCCTATAAGAAGGTGTTGCATTTCTTAAAACAAACAAACCATTTATCTTTGAATTGTTTAGTGAAGCATTGAAGCACAGATTATTCGATTAGTCAATAATGCCATAAAATTGTAACAATTTTGAATAAATAGTAAACAATGCTATGAAATTTTAACATCTCTGAATAAAACTGGAAAGGGAAATATAATAAGATCATCTTGAATTTAATTCTACTGATTCATAAAATGCCTTTTTTGCTCAATTTTGCAAGAGCATAGATGTTATTATTAGAATATAGAATAACAAGTAATTAATAACATAAAATATACAGCTATGTTAAACTTTTATTTGTGTTTTATTACCATAAGATTTTAGCAATATTATTTAAAATTTGTTAAAAAAATTACTTTCTCTTATACAACATAATAATGCTTTTTTGTCCAAATAACGTAAACTCCCCTAACACATGGCTTCAGAATAAGTATACTTCTATCATGTAACGTCACCGAAAAATGCACTAACCATTTAAACTTCTTCCAATTTAATTTCTTTAAAAATAATATTTCAGAAGCTGAATTTAATTCTCTTTCTCTCTCAATCTCCTCCATATTCTTCTTTTTCCCTCTTCTTATCTCCTGTCCTGGTTTTCTTCTTTCCTCTTTTATGTTGCATCACTCCCCCCTCCTGCTTTCTTGTCGTTTATGGTTTAGTTTTTACCTTCTGTGACCCTCTCTCCTTCCTCCCAGCCTTTTAAAGATGACATAGACCTCAAACAGGAGCTGCGCAGTGACACGCTGGACACGCGCCAGGACTACGAGCTCAAGGTGAATAGCCGACACTTCAGCTCACACGAATACAGATGGATAAAAAGACTTATCCAGAAATAAGTTTGGCAATTGGTGGTATTTGCTTCTGTAAAAGCCGGTGTCAGTGAGATTTCAACTTAATTATTACAAAACTTTTTAACCGTCACAGTCCCACTTAGCTTTTTTCACTATTCACTTTACGTAATATTTCGTAGTTGAATTCTAATCCAATCATGACAAACTATATATTAATGGTAAAGTCTGAGACTCAAGAATAAATATTTCACAAATTTTTATAACAATAAACATTAATTAAAGTGTATGTGCAGTGACAGGTTATTTGCCAATGAAGAACCACAGTTACCATAGTCTTGAACAGAGATGACATGGGTTTTTTTTTTAAACAACATGTATGTTCACATGTAGTGTAACATTTTACAATAAAAAAATAATAAAAATAAAATATTTCCATCTCATCAGATGAGTAGGTAATTCCAGTATGGTAAAGATCATTTTTAGCTAAACCCATAGTCCTTGGTTATTCATACCATGCAATTCCTCAGGTGCTATGTCTTTAAAAGTCCAAAAAGCAAAATACAAGCAACACATAATCAATACCCATGGAATTTATGATCAGTTCCTAAATTGTGTGCTCCCATATACGAAGGACACTAATAATGTCTGTTGTTCTTGCAGGACCCAACAAATGGCTACTACAATGTGAGAGCTTCCACCCACGATGAGGGACGTCCTGCCTCCCGATCCATGCACTACTCCGACTATCGCACCTCGACCCAGCCAGGGGGTGCCGCAGTCGTTAGCGGTGGATCAGGAGGTCCTGGAGCGACTGCAGGTCCAGGAACACCGAGCAGCTTGGCCCCAGGGTCACGAGCGGGCTGCTATGATCCTCGGCCACCCTCTAGACTCTCGCACAACAGCTACGCCCAGTTTAACACCTTCACCCGCGCTGGGCAATCTCAGCAGCCCCCACCCAGTTCTGGCCCACAAACTAGCGACTTTCCCGCTGACTGCAGCCTCTTGGACTCTACGCCTCAGCTAGGATATGAAAATTACGGATACCCGTCACACTATACGACATTTCGGATGGGTTTTGCTCCACCCAGCCTTGCCCCATTGGAAGGAGGGCCGGCGTATGAGATGTACGGGGTGGGGCCGGGCGTAGGGGCTGGAGGCGGTACCGGAACCCCAGAGACTGGACTCGGGAAATACGGAAGCTCCACGCGGTTCTCCTATACTTCCCAGCATTCCGATTATTCTCACCGGCACACGCAGAGGATGCAAACGCACGTGTAAGGGAAAGTGTGACGTTTATATAACGTTGATCAGTTACGCATATGGTATGCCAGTGTCGGCCATATAGGTGCACACACTCACGGTCACTCCTACGCAGATACACAGAACGGAAATCATTAATGAACTGCAGATAAAAATGGAGGATGAATGAAGCAAAGAAAGTTTAGTGTTAACAGAGATCAAGAAATGAGATGCATCTTTGCATTTATTTACCAGCTCCAAGAGCTGATAGCGAAAGTCACAATCAGAGACTGGAGTCAAGAATTGATCGAAGATCTTTATAGCGTTCGGTAGCATGAATGCTCTGAATAAGCACGATCACATAGTAATTCTAATGAAGGGTGCCTCTTAGGCTAATAGTCTGACAGTGGTCTCTGCGGAGATGGTCATATGATACGCATGTATGAATTCTCTTGAATGGCTTCTTCAATTTGTCTGTTGATGCTTATGACATAACATTTAATGACAAATTGCACAATGTATAGCAGGGTCCAAAAGTCCAAAACCATTAACAAGGTGTCATTCCAGCAAAAGAGAGACGTCTCTAAATACCATCAAAAGCAAAGCAGAACTCTCACTAGTGGTCCACTACAGATACTAATGTCCTAACTGTCTACTTTTTAAAAGATTTTTCCATTTATTTTCAAATGAAGGTCTGAATTTGACAAAGGTACAGTATGAAGAGCACACGAGCTACAGTTGTAGCTGATATATTTGTTAACCAAAGCTTTGCTCTGCGTGTAAATCAGCATCTACCTGGCTATCCAGCTTGCTGAGCTACCTCATTAAACAGGTTAGTACAGTGCGACAAGAAGATACCATTACGATAATCCATTAGCAGGGCAGCAAGATTCTGAGTCTCAAAGTGACAAATCCAACCTAATTGAAAAAAGCACTTTCTTAAATCGCAGTAAATCTTTGAAATGTCAACATTATCACAAAGACCACTTGAGGAAGCCACTTAACAGTTTTCAGACATGGCCGATGACAGCCATTTATTTTACTCATACAAATAGTTCGGAACAATGAATTATATATAAATCTATATACAGATACGTATTCAAGAATGCCCCACTCTTTTCCATGGTGCTTTTGTAGTGGGGCCATTGTTTGCACTGCATTCCAGTATTCTAGCTTAGATTACCCTCATAATCGATATATAATCTCTCATTTGCACACTAGGCTAGAGCATATGTTTTTGAATATTACCGATAATCTTTTTTCTTCATATTCTGTAAGTGATTCTGGACCAAAGGTTCAACGTTAGAGTATCAGTCTTTATTTGGGTGATATTCACCTCAACAAACGAGAAAATATGCAGATTTGTTTGTTATCGTCGTGTGCGAATTTCTTAGGTTGTGAGTGACCCAGGGGGTTTGTGGATTGGGAACAGCAGAGAAGGTCTTCAACTGTATGATCCAGCCTTAGGTATCCAAACTCACCCTTACTGATCTGAGATCAGGCTGCTATCACATTTGTCTTAAAGATTATAAAGATCAAATTGGAATTAATTAGTTGGGAGTGGTTGGGATTCATTTTATTATAATTATGACAGAGCAAAATGCTAGCATAAGTTGAAGTTTATAAACGCTTGAGAGATTGCAGGCTCTTTCACTTACTCACACAAACGCACTCCTGATATTTGTGCCAAACACAGACAAACAAACTTGAAGTATTTTTTCTGCCAATTCAAAACTACCTTATGGGGACCAGAAATGGTCTATGGCTATGAACTGTCTTCGGCAGATTTCGAAGTGTGCCATTATCAAAGCAATGAGGATCATCACGAGGATGAAGACAATCTCTCACAAGTAGTTCTTGGAACAATGAGGTCACTAGAAGTAGTTTTTGTCTTCGTCTACATTTCGATACTTTGTAAACAAATGAGCCCTGTAAATACTTTCCAATGTGTAATTTCAACGTAAAGTATTATTTTACTTGATCCAATGTGATGCACTCTTTAAATGCAGTATTGTTATGTTTTCAATTGTGCAAAGAAAATGGACAAACATCACAACGGCGGTACTTTCTGACTCGGTACAGTACAAAGAGGACGATATGATGACAAAAACAATTCTGAAGGATCCAAAAACATCTTGATATCTGACTGAGCTGCCAATCACTCAGCTTGGATACTGATGGTGTATTACTTGTGTGATGGCTAGGGGAGACAGGACAGCATTTGCGTCCCCCATCGAAGAACTTGAAACTCCATCAAGACGAGAAAGAAACATGAAGGAGTACATAAAATTTAAAGAGTGGCCTTAGGAAAACATGACGTTTATATTTCCTCACTTTATAAATCCGGCTTAAGGCCAGAGAAGTGTGTGTGTGTAGAGTTTAAAGAAGGTACATGTGCTTTGCATGTGACCGAGCGTGTGTGCAGGTTTCTATACATAGTGGGGACCAAATGTCCCCACAATGGTGATAAAAGTCTATAGCTGCCCTCACAATAAAAATATTAGTTATTAAACATATTAGATGATGCTGGTTAGGGGATACAATATAAAGTTCTTACAGCGTAAAAGTCATTGCTTTTGGAAAGTCCCCACAACGTATAGAAACACTGAATGTGTGTGTGTGAAAGTGTAAATGAGAGAGCATATGAACGTCTTTATGTAATCTGTTCATTTACTTCTCACGTTCCTGCTCCAATACTTTTCTTCTGCTGGTAGGAGTGTGTATCCTGTGTAACTGTGTCTTAGAAAATAAACGTTGACCTTACTGTACTGTTCTTGGTAGCTGAAAAATGTTTTAGAGATGTACAACAAAAGTTATTGATTTTTTAAATTTTCTTTTGATTTTTTTCAATATTTTTTAAAAATGTTACGTAATTATTTTTTCACAGTATATCAGAAATAAAAGCACTGTTTTCTAAAAATCAATGCTGTATTAAGTGTGTGGTTTATGTATGCATACATCATTGGAGAATTCCGATAGAGACTTCACAGTAGGGTTGCACGGTGTACCGGCAATATTTTTTAACTGGTTATATCCAGGTGTTAAACTGGGCCAGGACCATTTATGTCTGAGCCCCAGCACATAAACAAGGTATTACCAATAATGTTTCTTCGGGACAAGTGGACCTTCACATGAAGGAGCTAGTGGAGCACTGTTTCACACACAACCAATAGTGCTGTTTTTCCTGAATACCATCATAATAATGTGACACTAATTTCATACAACAGTTCAATAAACAAGTAGCTAACATTAGGTTTTAGCATCAATATTGACTCTTTTTCTTCTATTTCAGTAGTTCCAAACAAAAATCACAGCAGAACCACATTGTATCTCACATCAACACCCAGAATGATTCAGCATTTTGAACTAAACGGATGAATCAAAGATTCAATGGCCTATTCAAAAACTCTTGTCTTAAATGAATCAGATGTTTAAATGAATGACTCAGTGACTCAGTGAGTCGCTTGCCCCAAAATATTGGCGCTTTAATTTCATACTTAATTTTTTGATTTCTTAACAAAAACACTTTATATTGTGCATTTATATTTTCTGTTTCCTATATTTGAGGGCTCTTTCAACATGTGTTTTAGAGTTTGTCACTTGATTGGATATTGTAGGCTTTGTAAAAACATACATGTGCATCCCTCAAAAGCCTAAAGCACACACAGTGGTGGCAACAGTGCTCCAAACGTTGTGTGCTAATATTTGATACTTTACCGATGTAATGTAATATTCTATAATTTAAAGAATATTATTCAGTTCTTCAGGTGCTAGTCTGTCATCAGGTATGTTCGACTTCAGGCCTGGCCTCGTTTCGCGTGGTGGTGAACATACATATCGGGTGACATCTGGTGGCGTTTTGTGCGCACCGAACCAGCAATCCACACCTCCTCCCACCAGATGTCACAAGAGTCCCTTCGACACACTCCGCCGCGAAGAAAGAGCAGCGCAGAAGAGGCAGCAGCGGACCGCAGAGGAGGAAGATGGCGGCGACTATGTTGAGGTCGCTTTCCAGACTCGGACGTCCTTCAGTGATTTTAAACAGTAACATCGGCACTCCTTCATGTGTTCTGCTTCAGAAGAGGTAAAGCATGTGTGGTCATCCATACAGTGCTTTTGAGCATATGTTTAGGGGGATAACGGCTTGCTTTTGGTAGCGTTATTTGGATTAGATAACCAACATTGCTGCGACTTTCAGTTGTATTGGACCAAATTAACAATTGATAATACTATTAAACACCCTTATTATTACACGATTGTTGTGTGTTAGGTATTTTTCCCAACCAGTCGCTGATCTGTCACCGAGAATAAAACGAAACATCCGTAATATGATCAGTAAATCATTATGAAACTTGCATGATTGCTATTTAGGGATATACGATTTGAAACCATCAATCAAAACAAACACCGGTACTTGTCAATGGTGCCCAACCAAAAGTATTTACACCCCTCTTACCAAAAGTGTCACTGCATTAGCTAACAAAATATTGAACCAAGTGGTGTTTTTTAAAGAAAGATAGCAAAATGCATAACCAAAAAGTTTGTTTGTTAAGGTACTGTTTGTGTTGTTGGGCTTTTTATGTTTGTTGTTTATAGTATGTGTGACACCAATGACATTTGAAGGGGGCTGGCTCCATATCTACATGGATTAAAATGGTCTTAGAAACGGTTGTTTTCAAATAATTGAAAATATAAAAGGGGAATTTGCCTCAATGACACCACCAATGTTCTCTGCTGTTCAGGTTGAAGCAATGGCAGCCAGATGTAGAGTGGGCGGAGCAGTATGCTGGAGCAGTGATGTATCCCAGTGCCATCACTGAGAAATGGGCACCTCCACCTTGGAATGGTTGGTTTCACACCACTTCAAACAGGCAGTAAGTTACATCGGACGCATGATCAAACATTCTCTTTTCTTTCAGATAAAGACCCACCAGCAGAGAAGGAGGTGTCCAACCTCACCATTAACTTTGGGCCTCAGCACCCAGCGGCCCATGGAGTGCTCCGTCTGGTGCTGGAGCTGAGTGGAGAGTCTGTGAAAAAATGTGACCCTCACATCGGCCTTTTGCACCGTGGCACTGAGAAACTCATTGAGTACAAGACATATCTTCAGGTGTGTAAAAATGATTCACTTCTGAACTCATCAATGTCTTACCAAGCTGCTGTTTCTACATTCTCAGCATATTTAATATCTTAAATATCTCTTACCGCTGTCTGCTGCACAGTGGTATTCACAGTAGCTAGGCGAGTAGATTGTAGAGCTTGTTATACAGTGTATTTTTGTACAGCTGTAATGTCAAGTTCACACAAAAATACAATTTCTGTCATCATTTATTCATCCTCCTGTCATTCAAAATCTTTAGAAATGTCTCAGGGTTTTGTTGTCTGTACAATGGAAGTCAACAGGGTCCAACATTCTCCAATATATTTTGTGTTTTGCATACAGTGGTTAGATATACAGGTTTGGAAAGACACGAATAAATGATGAAATGAATTTTGGGGTGGACAATCCTTTAATCCTGTAATGCTTTTCATTAAGTTAAACGTTATGTTTGTGTTGCTACAGGCACTTCCTTACTTCGACAGGCTGGACTATGTGTCTATGATGTGTAATGAACAAGCATACGCTCTTGCTGTAGAAAAACTGCTTAACATTCAGGCTCCACCTCGTGCACAGTGGATCAGAGGTCAGACACGGCATGCTTTAGTTTAGCTTAAATTCATTCATTTCATTTTGAATTTCTAATCAGATCCCATCACAACCCCTGTAAAAGTCATTTGGTTTTGGCATTCATGACCTCTTAATTTTTCCAGTGGGAAAGTATCTGACCTGCTGTATCAGCTGCTATGTGTAAATGTGTCTCTGTAGTGCTGTATGGAGAGATGACCCGTATCCTGAACCACATCATGGGCATTACCTCCCACGCTCTTGACATTGGAGCCATGACCCCCTTCTTCTGGATGTTTGAGGAGAGAGAGAAGGTATCAATTTTACCAAACGGTTATTGCCGTCGGTGTGTTGGTTTTAGGTGTCAATAGCAGTGTTATGTTTACAAAATGTTTACTGAATACTAATATAATATCTTTTAGATGTTTGAGTTCTATGAGAGAGTTTCTGGAGCTAGGATGCACGCTGCATATGTCAGACCCGGTGGAGTTCATCAGGTACATTTAACCACAAAGACTTGTTTTATTAAGTGTTCTATGCGAATTGAAACTTTCACCGAGTTGGTTCTTTGCACTTTTGTCGCAGGACATGCCACTTGGTCTCATGGATGACATTTATGAATGGTGCAAGAATTTCTCTATTCGCATTGATGAAGTTGAGGAGGTTTGTTGACCAAAACACATTGTGCTTGATGGAAGGGATAGTTAACCCAAAAATAAATTTAAATGAATATGACATTGTTTCAGATGCTGACCAACAACCGTATCTGGAAGAATAGAACTGTTGGCATCGGCGTTATTGGGGCGGAGGATGCGCTCAACTATGGCTTCAGGTTAAACATTTATGTTATTTATGTTATTAGTGAATCAGGGCCTGTACCATGAAGGTAGCCCAATAAACTCAGGGTTACAGGATTAGTTTTGAATCGACAAAACCAAACCAACGCAGTCAGGCTTTGTTGATACTATGAAGCAGGTCATTAACGTTCTCTGTCAACTCAGACTTTAGGGCCGGGGCGATTAAACAATGTATATATATTTATTAACGAAACATCTCCATCAATAACAATAGAAAAAATGTTCGATATAGCGCTCGCTAATATTTAAATGCATTGAAATGTAAATGGTGATTCTCACAAAATCTTGGTTTAAGGATGTCAAACATGATTGTTAAAAAATGCAACAAAATTCCTTATTATCCATTTAAAAACAAGGATTTGTATGTTTTAAAGCATTTATTTGAGATAATTTTGAATAAAAAAAGGCTCTCATTACCGTAACCATTGATAACTGTCAGTCCCATAGCATGTTTTGCTACAAAAATGACAAGCCGTAATGCCCAAGTAATTTTTTATGCATCATACATAATTAGACATTAATATAGTACATTTTCATTGAAAATTTTAAATATATATTTTTTTAAATGTGGAAAAATGCCTGTATCGGTAATGATTCAAAAAAGTCGTGTACATGTGTAAACAGTATGTGTGTGTGTGTAAAACTGTGTCTTCTCATATATGAACATAGTTGGCAGACAAAAAAGTCCTCTTGAGCATCTTATAACCTTAAACCTGTAATGCACATCAGATTATGTAGACAATGCACACGATGCACACAAAAAAGTGTATTCAAATTTATCAATCATTATCAATATCGAATGATGTGAACATTATAACATTACTTTTTTCTGCTGTATCGTCCAGCCTTACTTTAAGCTGGAAGTCGATGGTGTGAGTTTCGGTAGTTTCAGTTCCTCATTGGTTCTCTGTCCTCCGTTACTGGGCAAACTGAGTTTTGAATTTTGATTGGGTTATTATGTTGGTCAAAATAGAATGGTTAAATTAAGTTTCAACCTGCAAATTTTCATCATTTTCATTTGTTATAAATGTATGGGAAAAAAAGGAAAAAGGAAAATAAATTAGTTTCTGTAAAATTTCCTTCACTATATTAAAGCACATTTATGCATGTGGAATTTTTAGGTAGATGATGATTTTCATAAACATATTTTGTTATAATAGTCTCTTCATATCCTGACAGCAATTATTAGTTTACTTTTTTCCTGTAAAAGTTTAAAAATATTCTTCTAATCATTATATTTTCTCCAAGAGATCTTTAAAAGTATTTTTTTATGCATTCAGAGTTAGCTAGTGTTTGAGGTTATACAGTTTTATCAGTTTGTGTTACCTGGGAATTGAACCCATGAACATTGCATTGCTAATCACCATGCTCTAGTATGCCTGTCCAACGTTTATTGCAAAAAATCAGTTTTCAGTAACTGGTTGTTAATTGACTCTCATTCGGTCTGTTTCAGTGGGGTGATGCTGAGGGGATCTGGCATTAAATGGGATCTGAGAAAAACTCAGCCGTACGACAAATATGACGAGGTGGAGTTTGACGTGGCTGTTGGAAGTAATGGCGACTGCTATGACAGGTGACCACACATGTCAGAATGTTGCCTGGTAAAACGCTTTCAAATTAAGAGCAGAGCTTTTCAGAAAGCCAAAAATGACAGGAAGTTCAAATATAACCACATTTTATAAATTGATCTTTTTCACCACACACACTGATGGTATCGCATTTGAAGTGTCAAGATTTTCGTTATTTTAAAAGATGCCTTTATATTAGAACTTGTTCAGACCATACGACCAAATGTGATCAACCTAGGCCTATATAATGTTATGTGATGATCTTTAAAATCATGCTAAAGTAAACATTACAGTTGATTTTGCAATTAATGTCATGAAACAAACAAGACACTCAAGAACAATTATCACAAAACATAAAACCATTTAATCATTAATAGTCCAGGTACACTGTTAAGAATCAAGATGTAAACTTTTCAACTGGGTTATAATTGTAAATTCAGTTATTATTCTGTGGTGTGAATTTTATGTGAACATCTGTTGAATGTAAAATAGCTTGTACTAAATATGAAACTAACTGCAATTTGTATGATCCCTCTTGTTTTTTTTGTATAGTTAGTATAAGCAAAAATATAACATATTTAGGAGTTAACTATGCCAGTGCCTCTGATGTCAAATCATTATAACAAATAGTAACTCCGTTTTAGATATCTATGCCGTATGGAAGAGATGAGGCAGTCTCTGCGAATCATGATTCAGTGTCTGAACAAAATGCCGGCTGGAGAGATCAAGGTAGATGATGCTAAAGTTGCCCCGCCCAAGAGATCTGAGATGAAGGTAAAATAAGTTTGTGGAACCTGTTATCCTTTAAGCATAAATAAAGCTTTTTCAAAGGTTTAAGTTTGTTAATGTTTTATTTATACAGATGTCGATGGAGTCTCTCATTCATCACTTTAAGCTGTACACAGAGGGTTATCAGGTTCCTCCAGGAGCGACATACACAGCCGTTGAGGCACCAAAGGTGTGCCGTATACAAATATATTTTGACCCACATTGTGTTTGTGTATTGACCAGATTGCCATTTGTGGTGGTACTTCTTTGTGTTTTCCATCATTCGAGCTAAAGTGTTGGCTATATTTGTAGCTCTGCATATAAATGTGGGTTGTTGGGTGTTTTTGTGCGGTCATTTTTCTCTCCATGCTGAATTGTGTTTTGCTGCAGGGTGAGTTTGGTGTTTATTTGGTTTCTGATGGTACCAGCAGACCTTACCGTTGCAAGATCAAGGCACCCGGCTTTGCTCATTTGGTAATTGAAACAAAGTTTTTATTAGAGTTGGTTCTTAATAAATATAGGAGTGGTGTAAAACGTCATCTTGGCTATTTAATTTATTTAATTAAGTTGTGATGCATTAATGTGGTTTGCTTTGTTCCCTTTAGGCTGGCTTAGATAAAATGTCTAAAGGACACATGCTTGCTGACGTCGTGGCAATCATTGGTAAGGATATTTAGGTCTTTAGTAGTTTTCTTAATTGCATAAAATGAAATTTTTACATAAATGCACAATATCTACATGTTTTATGATTAAGGGTAGAGGTCACCCAAAAGAAAAAAAATCAGTTATTATTTACGCAACCGTGTGTCGTTTCAAACCCTCACTATCCTATAGTTGCATAACATTTGTCAACCTTCCCTAAAAACAAATGAGCACCATTAAATTAATCTGTACAAGTGTTGTCCTTTATAAGTCTTTCAATCCATGTTTGTGTGAGTTGTAATAGCCTTCATTTCCTGGCCAAAGTGCATTTGCTTAGTACACAAAATGCTTCAGAAGATTAATCAGATGGGGTGATTTGTATTTGTTGTGGGGTTTTTTTAAGGTCCTAATAACTGCTGATATGTAGGTAAAGCTGCAGAATGGTTCTTTAAAAATTAAAAGATGTTGAGTAAACAATAACAGAATTAGCATTTTTGCTAAACTTCTATTAATGTAAAAGCTGGTAACAATGAATTCTTTTTATTCGCTTTAACAAACACCATCACATTATTTGGTAATATGTGACCCTGTCAGTGAAAATTAGGCTTAAAAATTATTATATTATTTACTCACCTGTCAAACCTGTATGACTTTCTTGCTTCAGCAGAACACAGAAGAAGATATTTTGGAAAACGCTGGTTACCGGCACTCATTCACTTTCATACTATGGACACGAGGTACAATGGAAGTCAATGGGTGCCGGTAACCAGCGTATTGCAAAATATCTTCTTTTGTGTTCCACAAAAGAAAGAATCATATACAGGGTTTGAATGACATAAGGGTGAACAAATTATGAAATAATTTTTATTCTAAATTCTTTAAGTCTAAAAATCTCATTTTGAGGTAACAAGCATCAAAGTCTGATTTCACCTATTAATGATTTAAATAGTTTTTAAAAAAAACCTCAAGATATCAAGGTTATATTTTCACAGAATGTTCTTAATATTATTTAGGATGATTTGTTTTTGTAGAAAACAGTAAATCATTTTTTATTTTAAAGAGAGCATGTTTTTATGTATTAAGGCTAAAAAGGTCATGAATATGTAGAAGTGTTGCAAGTAGAGGAAGTGTAAGTGATGGTGTAGTCAACTTGTCAACCAGTAGTTCCTAAATTAAAGTTTTGTCTCAGTATTGATGGTGGCATTAAAAGATCATCCTCTTCCCACAGGTACTCAGGATATTGTGTTTGGTGAGGTGGACCGTTGAAGAACTCCACTGGTTGCTGAGTGCCCGACTCTGATTCTGTCATTGTGATACATACTAGTAATGTTAAGACAGTCAACATTTCTCCTGTTTCTCATTGTATAAATGCTAAATAAACCTAATAAATATTTTAAAACTTTTGACTTGTATTCGCCAATACGTTATCTTGATGTTCAGCAGATGCTCTTATAGGCAAAATGTTTGTTCAGCTTTTACAAGAAACAGGCCTAAAGCTGATTATGTGGCTCTCTTTTTCCTCTTCGTCACATTGGGTGGGGGTGGTTTAAACTTCAAAACTGACATTTTTTACCACAACTTCCCTCTTGTCATCCTCTGATGCACTTTTTATATCTGTTTACGGAGAAGCCCCTTCAGTGGTGCGTGTCCTGTGAGGTTCAACACAGATTAAGTAAAGCCCAAGATTTCTATCATAATGATACGGGCTGCGTTTCCCTTTTCTTTTCTTTTTCTTTGGGTCCGGTTCAGCTGTGCTGGTAAGCATTTTAATTTGTTGAACTGTTTTTGCCTTTCAAATACACAACAGAAGTTGGCATGAGTTGCCTTATTGTAATTTTGTGTTATCACATTGACACAAATGTTAAATGCTGGTGAATGTATGGGCTAATTTAAACTGAACAGACTCAATTGCCTTTTATTTTTCAAAATCAAATGCCCAAAAAAGTAAAAAAATGACAGAGAAAGTTTTTATTATTATATCTTTGAGTGGTAATGAATGATTGTACATTAATATTGTACACAAATAATAATAATATAAAAACAAAAACTGCATAATAAGAAAAAAGCGTAGTTTCCAGGAAGTCATATTGTCCAGTGAACTTAAAAGTTAACACTTTTGTTGTGTTCTTCTTACACAAAAGGGACACTAAAAAGGTGTTGTATATAATTGTTCATTAACTATTTATTTAAATTATAATGTAAAAATTTTTTGTTTTCTTATCGCTTGTTATGGAAGGGGTATACAGCGATTTAAGGCTGTTTTTTGTCGTATATTTTCTGACTGCGCATATAAAAAAATGTGACCCTAGATTGTTCACTGTATTAAATCTTTGGCAGGTTGTTTTTTGCAACTAAAGCATACCATGTTATTGAATGTTAAAGCTGTGTTTTTATTTCAAAGGAAATGGAACTTGGTTGCCAGGAAGTAGCCCTTTTTTTATCCAGTAAAGCAAAGTGCTTGAACCACATATTAAACTCAACAATAACAATGGCCTAGGCTCATGATATCGTGTGTGCATTTTTGATGAAATGTTTGTAAAACAATAGTGATCAAATAATCATACTGACAAACTGACTCAGTAATGCAATGTAGTAGCGTTGTGTTTTTCTGTATGTGATAAAATACTTCATCTGTGTCTTATTCTATTCTATTCTTAATTTTTTTCAAAGATGCAGCAAGTTTGAAAGAGCCACAGATATGCTACGTCTTGGATGCGGTTCTGTTTGTCTATGGGATCGTTCTCACTATCCTGTACTGCAGACTGAAGGTATTGTATATGTGCTCAAACACTTTACGATAACAATATAATAAAAAAATCCAGCTTTTTCTTTGGCTAGATTAATTTTTTTGTCCAAGTTTGTTCTCAGGCTACATTTTTATCGTACACTTACATTATATCAAACACAGAAGTTATTCAAAAGTTATTCAGTATACAGTATGCGTGTTTTATCTTTACACAAGTAACTTTGTTTTTTCTTTTGATTTAATATTTAATATAACAAAACATAACAACAGTGTTCTAATAATGATAATTATTTTCACTATAACAGCTAAGGACAAAACAAGCAGAGAAACAATCTAACTTTAGGGTAAGATATGCACACATACACATATGCTTATACTACCATTCAACAATTTTTTTTAAATGATTTTAATTAATAACATTACAAGTGATTACAAATTGAATAATCACTATTATTATTATTATTATTATTATTAAGATATTAATTTCCATCCAATGCTGTGTGGTGTTCAAAGGTTGCCCGTAGTTGAACGGAACTAAAACCTAAACAGCAATAATAATTTGCAACTATTACTTCTGTTTTTTATCTATTACATGCTATTCTAATCAACACAACTATCACTTTATTAAAAAAAAAAACTTCCATAGGCATGCTTACAAGTAGGCATGCTTTGTATAAAACACATTTTGACAAAAGATCAGTAAAACAATTAAACTAAGAGAGTATTTTTATTGTGTTCTAGAAAGATCTATAGAGTTGCAAAGAAAGCTAATTAAATCAATAATAATGTATTTGCAAGCAACTATATTGTAACAAAACTGTGGCAGCGACATGCGCTCATCACAAATACTGGATAATTTGACATTGTCTGGATTTCAGAGCATTTTATCAGGCAGTGGAGATAAGTGATTATTTTAATTAATACCGTAGCAAGCTGGAAACTAATTATGAAATGTGAATATCACATATCTGGATTTCCATTTTTCATTCATAAGTTTGAAATACTTTCTCACTTATTCTTATTTTATTCACATTTTATAATAATAATAAACTCATCACAACTATGGAATAACACAAAAGAAATGTTATGCCATGACAAATTACAATAAGGTTGTATTAGTTAATGCATTAACTAACAATGAACAATGTAGTTTTCAGCATTTATTAATCTTTGTTAATGTTAGTTAATGTCAATGCAGTTATTCATGCTAGTTCAGGGTGCAATAACTAATATTAACAGATACAACTTTTGCTTTTAAGAATGTATTAGTAAATGCTAAAATTAACATGAACTAAGATTAATCAATGTTTAATAAGTATTGTTCATTGTTAGTTCATGTTAGCTAATGTATTAACAAATTTTTAACTAATACAACCATATTGTAAAGTGTTACCAATATCATGTTGTGTGTAACCTTATCGTAAGGTTGGCTTTACGATAAGGTCTTTAATCACAGATGAATTAAAGCAATATATTTATCTTTCTATCAAACGATCTACTCTTGCTAAATGCCCCTCTTTTCGCCCCCTCTATACCGTTACATCCTGCCTTGTACGTGTCCTGTGTCCTGCCACAAAAATAGTTCTAAATGTGGCTATTTAAGAAATAAATTTCCTCAGGTATGATCAAATACTGTACTATGCTACATTATCAACGCATCACAGGAAACATTATTTGAACTTAATTTGACCACATTTCGCAATATCACAGTTTTGAAGTGTGTTTTAAAGCACTGTGTTTACATGTCTCTATAGCTTTGTAATGATGTTTACTTTCTGATGTTTTACAGAACAAAGATGCTGGTGAAGGGGTTTATGAGGTATTCTCTTTTTTTTCAGTACTCTGTATAGCCACAGATGCATGTTTGTTTCAATTTCACTTTAAACTTTGAAGTCACCATAAGATAAATGATATAGAAAATATTGCACTGATCAATAGGATAGCATTTGAATACTGAATTAAAACCACATATTTATAATAGCTTCATGAGCTTTATGGAACTATTAGACTGTTTCAACCAAAAGTGTACAAAAACATATCACAGATCTGAATTTGAGACTGTTTGTTCTATCAACCACCGATTGTTACAATGCTGTGATAGCAAATAGCACTTTAATAGTGTTAACCTGATGCTTGCAAGCACATTAAAGTATCTTGTTTTACTTAGGCTTGTGGTTGGTCTGGTTGGTTTCTGCTGAAATTGTGCTTACTTTAGCCACATCCGTTTTGTCCCTCTCTCTCACCTTCACACCTTAGGGTCTCAAGCCTCATGATCAGGACACTTATGAGACTATTAAAATGAAAAAATGAGAAGAACAAGATGCAGTTCAAAAGGAGGCGAAGAGGTTTCATCTTGTGGACACACTGCTTGGTTGTCAGCTGTCAATCTAACTTAACCTATAGCTGTTGTAAATAAGCTCATCGAACACATCGAAGATATTGTTTTAGTTCTAATCCTTTGTGTTAGGCTGTTTGTTACAGAAAGGCACAAACATGCAAACATTTCGTGTTTTTCTTAATGATTATTCTGCTTGATTAATTATTTAAATTACAGTCCCAACTGTTATTTTAACTAAATGTATTTTTTTAACCACGTATGTAGCTAGTAACACTTGTGTGTCACTATTTCTGAGGCTAACTTCCTGCAGCTACTATAGCAACGTGCCACCAACTTCACAGAGTCCAAGTCATTTCCTGTTTTAAAGAATAGATGAGTGGTCTGATGAAAAAACATTTGACTTTGACCACAGGCGTGAGGGATGAAAACAGCTGCGTTGATTTTTTCTGTGTGCTATTTTCCGATAGTTGACACACAATCACTTATGTTGTTTTGCTCTGTAAATAATGTTATGTTTTAAGATGAACAATTCTATATAAAACAGTATTTGGCCTGTTACACAAAGCAAGTTTAACAAACTCAGTGTTAAGTTTTAAATAGATAAAATCCTAAGTTTGGGTTAATATGTTTCATGATGCTGGTTAGGTTACCAACAGAGGTCAACGTGAAAAAAGTATTTCTCCATTGACAAGTCAAAAGTGTAATGATATAAAACCTACAATTATGTTAACTGCAACACTACTGCAGAGGACAACTGATGATTGTTAAAATGGTTATGGTTTTACACGGTTCATGTTTATAGAGAATGAAGATGTATGAAAACTTATAATTTCAACACATTTTGTGTGATTTTATTTCATTTAAATATGTGTGTTTAATATGAATAAAATATACATTTAGAACAATGTGTGTTAACGGAGAGTTAATACAATTAAAACTATTAAAATGAAAAAGATTACATTCGTTGTAATGCTAGATGCAGCTCAAACTCCAAAAGATCTTGGTAGCAAATTAATATAAAATGCAAAATTTTTTTAAGTGGTATTTGTCAGGTGGTCTTTGTATGCATGTTATAGAAAAGTTGTTTTCCTTCTTAAGTGCCCTTTTTTTTTACACCAAAAGTTAACGGTTATCAGTAAAGTTACAAATTTAAAAAGAAACTTACATAACATAACTGATAGTATGCTTTATAAATCTTTCCTGCTTTAAAATGTTATATATAACAGAGACATATAAACATTTTTGTTAACTGTAAAGGCAACCACATTTGATCTTAGAATTTTGTCCTTAATACAATCATTCTGCTGGTTTGCACATTCTTCTTCATGTCCGTTTAAGCTTTTTTTTATTTAACACATTGTGTTTACCGATACGTTTCTTTTTCGAATCAGGTTGAAACAAAATAGATTTACTTTGAAATTAGTTTTATTATATTTTGTTTTGTAGTTATTTGAACTCCACTGACACTGAAGCTCTTCACCCACACACAACAAGCCTTGTTCTGAAGATTTTTTCCAAGGGCCTATCAATAAAAAACAGACTAATTCACACATCATTTGTCTTGAACAATTAATCTGTACATAAGTACCATTACACCAGAAGATGGCAGAGAAAGACCACTCACTGGGTCATTTTAATCATTAACAATGTTCTTTGCGTTGCTCATGGATAAATATCTAAACATTATGTCATGCCACTGCCTGACTATGACTACAGAGAAATCGGATTATATTGTTAATAAAATGATACCTGCACAATGCATTTGGTTGATTGTAATTTATGTCAAATATCAGAGTCTGCATATAAGCATAATAATACTTTAACCTTGTAATTTCTGTGTGTGTGTTTGTGTGTAAACTTAACTGAGTTACCACAAAAAATGTGCCTTAATTTACTGCAGAATTCTTGTGAAAAATAATCTCTAAAAATGAAAGTGAAATGAAATTCCTGTTATATTCGGTAAATAGCAGCACAGGACCACTTTTGACCATAATGATTTGTTTACACTCTTAGCTTAATTACTACATTTTGACATTACAACATTATTTATTACAGATTACCACTTCTAAGATATACGTTTTTACTGCCACATACTCATATTTTAACGTAGGCTACTGTTAGAAAGTCACAAAGCATTTGATTGCTTTGTGACTTTTATTTTTTAGGCATTTAGCTGGAAAAAAGCACTGAGGCTTCTGTTCGATGAAAGATTCAACGCTTTAAAATGTTAAAAATAGCGCCATCTGTTGGTCGGTAAAAATATAGCAGTCAAAAGCCGTGGTAGAAGCTTCGTCAGATAAAGCAACCACCACAAATTGTTGAAGTGTGTATACATATAAAAGCTTAAAACATGTATATACGTTAAGATTTCTTCACAATTGCTTTACTGAAGTGGGGTAATACGTTAGAAAAACATGAGCTAATATGATTCAATATGATGTAACAGAAAAATAATACACACAGTGTATAAAGTGTGGGACTAAAATTTGAATAAAGACATGGCGTGATGGTTCATTAAACATTAAACATACATCTGTAAATCAAACTTATTATCAGCTAGTGTGACTCTAACAGTGTGATTTAAGAGACATTTGTCTCCCAGTCTCAACCACAGAAGCAACATCAGGACCAAAACTAATCTAACACATCCAGACCTCAGACTTAAAGCGTAAAATCTATCAAAATGACAAAATGCATCTGATCATATTATTGATCATTTCTATAGGGTTCTGGTTCTTGTGATGGAGAATTTCAAGTTAAAAATAAAATAAATTGACTGTTTTAAAAATTTGTAAAAACATTTACGACTGTAAATGTTGACTGTTTTAAAAACTTTTACTTTTTTCAACTCCACCTAGGCTGTTTTTCCAATTGGTCAAACCGTTTTGCAGATATAAGCCAATTAACATTAACAAAGCACATAAACATATATTTTGTACATTTTGTCTATTGTGTAAATTTGTTTTAATATAGACGTTTATTCACCCATCTTTATTTTGTTTTGTTATCTGTTTATGTATTCTACTCTGTATACTGTTTTGTATTCGCTGTTACAAAATTACTACTAGTTCTTGCCACATATACATGTTTTATTTGACATATCTGCTTATATACCTAAAAATGGCAAATATAATTTACATGGATGCACAAAACTGGGAAACAATGTAATGCATTCCAAAAATGTTTTAATGCACTTAGAAAAAAAGAAAACAGAAAAAATACTTAGGAATGCAAACACAAATATAGTAAACATGCCAGTGATTGTTATGGTCTGTAGCAGACAGTCTTTACTACTACAGTTTTTTAACTAGTCTAACTTAAATTTGCTTTGTTTTCTACTCCGATCAGATATGTAAACAAGTAATTTTGCCAAAACCCTAAGGCACACGTGTCAGATTCCAGACGCATCATTAGCATCACCAGCCATATGCCCTGGTCCACACACCCTTCTTCTTGAACTCCGAAGTTGTTCGCAGAGCCATTAATGCAGCTATAACACAGAAGGCGGCAAATCAGTCCAATCAGATGTTTTACTGTAGACAAATGTGAGAGAGCAAATGCAAAGCACTGTACAATTCTCTGAAGTACCTTCTTGTTTTGATGCTATAAAGTTATCAAGTTTTTCTTTTAACTTTTTGCTCTAAGAAAAATAATAAAAATTTAGTTTGACCAAAACACGATCACCAAGAGTCTTACCTTTGGCTGTGAGGATGGCGGTCTTGGAGAAACCCTGTTCAGGATGTTCAGTAATACTAAAGAACCAGTCAATAAACTGAAAGCACAGAAGTTCAGAATTATTTCATATTATTATTTAGAATTATTCCATATTAATTATTATTCAGAATTATTCCATATTATTCAATCTTAACCAATCATGAGTAATAGAACAATACAGCGATCAGATTTGATAAAACAGGTCATAAAAAAAATCCCATGTGGTCGCAGGTGTATGTTTCTAAAATCATTTTGGGGAAAGCGAGGCACAAATGACACATTTTGGTTTTGGCTTATTTATTCATAAAATATTTGAATTAAATATTCATGTTCAGTATATTGAAACAGATCAAAACTTTCCACAAATTCACGGCAGACCATCATCTGGCAGTGATAAATAAAAATAAATAAAAATAAAGAAAGCACAAATTGCTTCATCTTGTGCAAAAAAGGTAAAAAATCTGTGTTACATTTAACCCAGCGTTGGGTTGTGTGTCGCTCACACTACTTTAACTGATAATAAGCTCACACTAGTTTAACTGATAATAACAATTAAAAAATATTTTAGAAGCAACAAACGTAAAAATCCAGGTTACAATATAACGATGTAACAAACTTTCCTTAGAACTACACATTTAATTTTTTTTTTTAATAAAATGCCAATAACTCTAAATACTAAAGGACAAGACATACTTTCTGTGACTGAAACTTCCAGGGCTCTTTGGCAAGTAGTTTATTAATGCTGGACGGGACTGCAATTAAGCATGATGCCACACACAGCTCAGTGGAGGCAGGGTTCACATAGAGGTCATGGAATGGTCCTAATGTCTGAGACGACTGTCGCCATGGAAACCACTGCGCTCGAATGCCAACAAGAAGTGGCGCGCAATGGTCAGCCCAGGACACCACTGCTGCAGCGAACAAATTCAGCAGAAAATCTGTGCTCTGCAAACAAAAACAAAAAGTTTTACAGACAAAAGAAGGTTGGTCTATATAGTAAGGCAAGAATATCCCTTTTCAGATAGACGTATTAATAACACACTTATAACAGATGCTCATTGTTATAAAACACACCTGTATAACATTGACACATTTAACAGAGGGAGATCTATATGCAACATTTCTGATATGGCCCATGAGTTCTAATAGCCACTCCATTCTCTTAGAGACACCTAAAAAACAAAACATTGAATTATGAACAATATCAATAAAATAATATAGTTATGTTATAACTGTATTATTATATTATTTTATTATTACCTGTATTGGCACTAGAGGCAAAGCGTGACTGGTGAAGGCCCTGCAGAAGAAGCCAGCTGATTCGTTCCTTATTCCCCACCTGAAGAATGGTACTAATGACATCATTAAGACCAAGGAGAGGGACTCTACCCTTGGAAGCCAGGTAGGATAAGATGAAAGTTGTTTTTTCCAAATTAGCCTGCAGAGGGAGTCCAAGAACAGGAAAACATAACAGGTTGTTATAGTTGTACAGTAGCTATAAACCTTAAAATGTAAGCTTTAAATGTATATGTATATGTTGGCTTTTGCATTACATCACAAGACAGAAAAACTGCTCTGTGTTAATCACCATAAATTATGATAATCAATTGTTATGATGGCAATTATCTCAAAACATTTATTTTTTTAATGAAATCAAATGAAGGGCATAATTAATCAAATATTCATATGAATATCAGATTTATTCATATGAATACATAATGTTTCTATGGTGGATATACCTCAGTCACTTTGACTATGCGCTCTATCTCAGTGTCACTCAGTTCAGATAGACACAAACACATTCCTTCATACAGCTCCACCTCACCAATCTACAACCACACACAAACGTCATCACACAAAGTCATGACAAAATGAATTATACATTGTATTATGACTGAATAAATATCAAGTACAGTACAACAAAAACTGCAAATTTGCTAAATGACATAATTGTCCCTAACAATGACTTGAGACATGAGACAGCTGGATAGGATATACCTGTATGTCATCAGGTAAGAGGTTGTAAATCTTCTCGGTGGTGGAGCACAGGTTACTCCAGCAGCTCTGGGGAGGGTTGGGAACGGCCATGGCTTTGGACAGGCCTCGCAGGATGGAAAGGCAAAGGGGTCGGCGCTGGGGACGCGTGTCGGCCTCAAACTGCTGGACTGCCAGGCTTTCCAAATACACCTGCAGTTTGTCTTCAGCCACATGTTTCATCCAGGAGCACAAACACTCGTATAGATACGCTCTAGTGCGGAGCTACAGAATAGACAGGGTAAAACATATAAAATAAGGAGTTTGTATCAGATGCGTCTTTATTATAGAGAAAGAGTAAAATACATACACTCAGGCTGTGAACAAGAGGGGGTGCGATCCAAATGCAGAGGAAAAGTGACGCGCTTTGAGAGGTCTGGATCTGAGTGCTGGCCAACTCCAAACAGTGATGTTGAACTTCTTCACCTACAGAACGCACAGCTCACCACTTTAGGCATTTTCAAAAAAGTAAGACAACAAAAACTAGCAAAAAACTTAAAAAAAAGAGTCCTTATTCATAATTTTATCTCAGATAGGCACAGTAATATGACTATTCTACACACAAAATTGTGGCAAGGGCAATACATTATTAATAATAATCTTTACGATAAACAATTTATCCGCCTTCTCCTGTCATAATTCATTAGCTCAAATGTGTGCCGTTTATACAGCAGTTGTCAAACAATTTATTGCACTAATGAAGTATTTATGTGTGGTTATATGTGTGAATATAACAGATATTTTGCTTCTACAAACATGCTTCATTTAATTAGATTTTAGAGCTAGATGATTAACAGCAATCTCACCAAAATTGAGTCTCATCAGCGGGGAGAGAATTGCACTCCAGTTGACGGGAGGAAACTGGAATCTTCCACCAACTGTGGCTAATGCTGCCAATACTGTCTTCACTAAATGTGGAGGACTAAACTCTGGGCCTGGACATCATCAGAATATTAAAATGCTTTAAAAACATCCATAAAACATTCAAAATACATCCGATAGTGCCGAAGACCGTGCATTACCACCGGCTTGACAGCCCCCCCCCCGTTATTCTTATTAACCAAAATGAAAACTAAACAAAATAAAAAGATTTTCCATGGTTTTAAAACTAATCAACAAATTTAAATTGAGTGACCAATTCAACATCTTGAATAAACAGTTTGATCATGTTTATTTTCATAGAAATATTGAGTAAACCTTTTTTTTATGGACACATTCATTTCATTCAGCTTAATTTAATGATATTTTTGGATTTTTTGCGTTTTCTATTTTTAAATATATCTGCATAATTGTCCTGTATTCTGTTTCCCGTAAAGCTGTCTAGCAACATTACAACAAATATACAAAAATAAGCAGAAATACATGAACTCCGCCAAGCAAGGCAAAAATAAATCCATTAATATATTATTACCTTTTCTTCCTGCTTCAATGATAAAGTCTACACATGCTCGGATGACACTTTTCTCTGGGAGATACCCAAAATCCTGAGGAACTGTGATACGTGTAAGAAAAAGTTATATTTAAAAAGTCTAAATAGTTATATTTAAATAGAATGCAAGTTATGTTATTAACACTTAGTAAAATAGTAATATAATTAATAAAGGTAAATGTAAATTTTACTGTAGGTTCACCTGCGGTTCGACTGTGGCTACTGCACATGTGGGCCAGATGCAGGTGTCCAAGCAAACATGCTCCATTTGACTGCAGACCAATCGCTCCTGAGAAAGTGATGATCTAGTACAAAAAAAAGAGGCATCGTGACCAATTCTAACCTAACACTTTACTTTAATCAAACCATTGTTTAAAACTTATTTATTATGGGTTATTATTAAGTAAACATAATTATAACATATTTTCATTTTTAAGGCTTACCTGTGTAATAGCTCGAATGACCTCGTTCAGTCTGGCCTGCTGCTGGGAGGACTCCTCTGATTCACATTTTAGCTAAAGAAGGTATAAAAACACTTTCTGAAGGTCAAAAGCATTTCAATATATGCACTTGGCAGACATTTTTATCCAAAGCTAACCATACAATTTATGGGGACGTGTGTTTCTTTGGAATCAAATGCATGACCTCATGTATGCAAATGTATTAAAAAGCTTGAAAAGCTAAATGTCTATGAATATTAGTCTCTCCAGAAAAACTCCAAAAAAAATTTTTTTGTGATCGTTGCAGGGAAAAATCCTTGATTATGCGGCACGTTTTCTTAAAAAATGCGATGGAATATGCGGGATATTTTTGCAATTTTATGCGATGAAATTGCGGGAACTTGCAAAAACTGCGGTTTGATGAGAGAAAAAAGATGATTCCCCCAACACCATATTCTCACTAGGCTACTACCTTAATGTAAAGAGTCATTTCTTATTACTTCCTATGATAAGCAAGCATACTAAATCACATAATATTTCAGTTCTCATTCTGTTTTAATATAATTTGTATAATTTATATAATTAATATAAATAATTTGCCCCCATGTAACACACCGGGAAACTGCTTCGCGTGGTCTTTTGCGCTTATTTTTGTTGGCAAATGAGAATGATTTGCGTGCTTCATCATGATTTCACCGCGGGGTTTGCAGATGACGTTCACGTCGCGTAATTACGTCACTTCATAAGGCTCCCATGGCAATAGGGGGAAAATAATGGCGCTTTACTTGATTTAACTTTCTGCTAAGATATATGTGACTTTTTTGCAACGAAAATACAGGGATTATAAAATCATGCTAGCCCCGCATATTTTGCTTGCTGAAATCGGCAGTTTATGCGGCGAAAGTGCGGCGTATTTGAAAAAATGTGACCCCCGCATAAATATGCGGACTTTGGCTGATTATGCGTTAAATCAGGCGATCGCATAATCACGTTTTTCTGGAGGGACTGGAATATATATATGCTTTTTAAGACATTTTCATACAAAACAAACATTCATTAGAATTTAATAATTTGAATATGATTGAAAAACATTTATTGATGTTACTGAATTCAATTGAACTGAACTTGATAACTAATTTTAATTAAACTACCAATGCCTTAACAACCACCAAGAATACATTTACAGTAATTTATTTAGCAGGCGCTTTTATCCTAAGCGACTTACAAATAAAAATTGCAATATACAAAACCAATATACAAAATGTTTCCATGTAGGACTAAAGCTTTTTTAAGCATGAATAGACAAAGGTTAGAAGAAACAGTGTTCACTGGGTGTTTTACATTTTTATTTGGGTGAACTATCCTTCCAACATATTAAATAATCCCCTGAGGATTCACTTTTAGGATTATTTTGACTTTACAGTACCCTCATGTGGCTGAATCGTGTAGACGCCATATTACATCTTAAAATTAACTTTTTTTAGGTTTTACACACTATTTTTCGCCCTTTATATTAAATAATACTAAAAGAGTTTCTAAAAGTAATCAGCTATAGGTTCGACAAGGTTAAAACAAAGAAAAAAAGTTTCGTTTTGCAAGAGAAAGAGGCACCACCTAAATGAGCTACATATAAGATTTTATCCCAGGCTTCACATCCAGAATGAATCTAATGATGTGGGTGTTTGAATGCTTTAAAATGTGCTTTAAAGTGTTTATTCAGTGACTTCAAGTTGCTTAAAGACACATTTACACAAATCTTTTCATCTGAGGGGCGGCGGAGTAATCCGAGACATTCACAAGGCTCCAATTCACACGGAGAGAAAATCCTTCCAGACTGCTTTCAAATTCCACTGTTACTATGGCGACACTTCCTGGCCACCTTCCAAGTACGGTGGCATTTGCATTTAAAAAGACAAGACGGCATTCACCGTGTGTGTGTGTCTGGAAAGTGGGTGGGCATGGAGGAGTGTAATTTGCCATACAAAAACCAGCCTGGCACAGGTGTGGGGTGAAAAAAGGGCAGTGCTCATTTGAGACTGGCCTTTAACTAGCATAATTTAAGGCACCTAAACATGTGGACAGTAGTGTGTTTTGGTGTGGATAGTAAATGAGAAAGCAGTCTTGAGTGATGTTTTGCGATATTTATGTTTACTGTTATTTAGCTGTGTAATATTTCCTACAAGTGTTTGATGTTTGAATCTTGCACGAAATGTACAGAATTTGCCAATACATAGAGAGTAGGGGTGGGAATCTTTTGGTACTACGCGATCCGATTCCGATTCTGGGACTCAAGATCCGATTCCAAAACGATTCTTCATATAATTTTTATGCTTTAGTTTTTATGCTTTTTGTTTATAGTTAGAATCTCTTTGACAGTATTCCCATCTTGAAGTTTAATTGTATTGCTTTTATTTGAACAAAGTTATATTCGGGATGAACAAGTTCTGACATAGAATCGATTCTGAATCTTTGAGAATCGATTCAGAATCGTTAGAGAAAGAATCCCGATGCATCGATTTTTTCTCCCACCCCTAATAGAGGGTCAAGTCTTAAAGTCTTTCGGAAAACTGTGAATTAGTTTAAACTTTTTTCATTACTAATTACATTATTAGCATAACAATTTGAATTAACAGAGGTGAAATATGAATATGCATTTCAGAATGTCTTGGCATTTTGCAGAAATCATTATGGACCACAGTTTTATGTTATTCTGCCATAAAATAAGAATCTTCCAAAGAGAAGCATGGGAATTGTGACACCACAATAAGGTCTCATTTGTTAACATTAGTTAATGCATAAGCAATCAGAGCTGAGGTGCGGTGGGCTTGTGTGCATGCATTCGACATATATGGAAATTTGTTAACTCATAGGAACCCGGGTTTGAGTCTGACCCAGGTCATGAAGGAAATAAAGGCAAAAAGCCCTAAAAATAAAATGAAAAGTAAATTTAATTCCTAGCATTCACTCAGTCATTGTTAGCTCACCGTGCATTAACTAATGATAAAGCTTGTTGAAATTTACATAAACTAAGATAAACAAATACTACAGAAGTATTGTTCATTATTAATAAAACCTTATTGTAAAGTACTGTATCACCAAGCTTCTTTCTTTGTTTTAAATAAATTAATTTTCAGAATAAATCAATTAATAAAAAATAAGGCCTTGTGTATTTCTAGGTTTACATTAGACTAAAATAACATTATTTTACATTAGACTTAAGTAGTGCTGTGAGTTTCACCAGGGTTCTTAAATCATTGCCTGAGGAGATCAAAGGTCCTGTGAAGCACATTAAACGATTTCTCTCTCTCTCTCTAGACGTTAACCATTTAATTCATAAAATGAAAGAAAACGGTATCTACAGCAAAAGATATGAATAACTATGCATCTGAAATGGTTTTATGTATACAAATGTTTATGCTAATAAATCTGTTTTTAAATTCAGTTTAATTTTTTAAATTTTGTTTAAAATATTGTAATACTACCGTGTTGTGAACCCAGTACCATCAGTACCATCAAAGCGGAGTTACACTCCTACTTCACATATTAAATTACCTGAATAAGAGCTGTTTCAGATCCAACCAAACCAACAAGTCCATTAAGGGCAGAAAGCCTCTGCATTGTGGGACAACCCTGAGAAAGACAAAAACTGACAGTTTAGTTTCTCTCTCAACCTGAGATCTAGTGTTGTCATCTGAACTTTCTAGACTAAAACCCAGACCAAAACACTGGAATAAATTAAATCATCTATTAAATCATCAACTGTTGTGGAAAAAGTGGATTTCATTTGACACAAATACACATCACCTCTGCCAGCAGTATCTTGGTCCAGGTCGCCAGCAGACGCGGTTGGATGTCGACAGCTTTACCATGACCACAGGATGAGAGACCATTAACTGTCAGCCCCAATGCCAATGCGAAGCCTGGGGTCTAAACAACACACAAAATATAGAAATATATTATAAATGCCTTCCATCCTAAAGCTAAACTAAGTTTAATATCAGAGGAACATCTCAGAGATCTCAGCTCTCACCTGCTGGCTTTCCTCTGTCAGAGAACGAAGGGTGTTCATGGTTTCTTCTGCCTTACTTGCATCAATAATGCCTGTGTTAAAGGCTGATACTGCAACACACGCCACAGAAAAGGCCCAAACCTAACATCAGGCAAAAGACACAAAAGAAACGATTGGATGAATTCAAATCAGAGCCACCAAAAACACTGTCTCTCTAGTACTCTCCAGTGATGCGACTGACCTCCTGTTGCATGCGGTTCATACTGGTGCCGTCCTGAAATGTCTGCAGAAGTCTTTCCAGTGTGAGAGCCACATGAGATCTCTCATATTCAGATTGACTACTGCTGCTGAGAGAACTCAGGACTAACCCAACACCTAACACACATCCAGCACTATGACACAGAGAGACAATACACACTATTTTGTCAGGTTAGGATGGCAGTCAAGACAGCAAAGGGACACAATTTAGGGCAGCCATATTTGCAATGCCTCTGGGCAACTCCTATCAACTTGAAAGGAGAAATACCAATGTTTTTTTTACAGTATTTTATGAGATTATTTTGTAAAACTGTACAAAATTAGTTTTTTACAGCTGCAATCTGTAAATTTTGCAAATCAGAAATTACCTTAAGCAAATTATATGACAATGACAAAACAAACTAACTTGTACTCCAAATTTGAATTGAAGCACGCCGCCTCCAACGGCTCAAAATGTTCCATCAGCAGCTCTGTCACTGACCGTCCAGATATATCACTGAAAAGCAACAAGCACTAATTGAATTTTATACAGTAGAAACTACAATAAAAATGCAAAAATTTATGATTTTGGTCAAAGTTTTATTTCTGTTATTGCAAGAGACTAAATCTACAAAAAATGATTTACAATACTCAAATTCTATTTAATCCGTAATTCCACTTTATAAACCTATAGAAATCCTACAGAAATCTATTAAACAATATTTTTAAGAGAAAAACCCAGTAAATATACCTGACTCTCTCATCGTGTAGCCTTGCTAGAAACAAGCCCAAAGCCAGCCCGCTGTGGAACTGAATCACCTGAGATTCATCGGCGCTGGGCGAGCCGGGTAGCCCCATTGCCAGAGTGCTGAGTATAGCAGGCACGCTGTCCCTGCGTGATGTCACCAGCACAGGCACCAGCAACGACAGACCCAGGGCAGCACATGAGCGGGCAATCACACTAGCTGTGTTCTCACCCGAATACGAGCGCTAAAATGAGTTCACAGTGTGCAAGAGAACATTTTTATCACATTGGGGCTATAACAAAGTAATACAATACAAATGCAATGGCGTTTTGACTTTGATGTTATAACTGTTTTTATTTGACTTTTTATTTACTATACTATACACTAATCTATACAGTAACACATAATTTATAACATTTCAATTATGATATAGTGTCCAATGAGCCATTAGCATAACACAGAATTGTAAAGATAACTAGACAGAATTAGTCATCTTTTGTACTAGTACCAGTCTTTCTGAAGAAAATGTGAAGTGGTGCTTGCTGTGGCAAAACTCAGACCACATTATTACAATGATGCTAACATGTTTTACCAAGATGCTACTAGTAAAACAAGCCCACCCCCATGTCTCTACATTGTTCCTATGCAAAGATATAGATCTTGCTAAACGGTTGCTAGGGTACTCCGTTTGGTTGCTAGGGAGTGAATTGGCATCCCAATGATTATACTCCAAGCCATAAGTAAAACAAGACCATCCCCACGTCTCTATGATGTTCTGATGCAGAGATATACTCGTTTTAAAATGGTTGCTAGGGTGCTCTTTTTGGTTGCTTGGGAGTGTGAGAAATGTTTGAAAAGTGCTACAGTGTTTAACACTTCAAGAAAATAACTGACTAGTAGAATTTATTACAAATGGTCAACTATCACATACTAAACTTGCTTAAATATGAATAAAAATGTTGTAGGATGTAACATTATACAAGACAGCATAAAGCTTTACATAGTAACAACTCACATGAATGAACCATGGGAAGACTTGTCCTCTAGGGTTACTGTTACTGCTAACAATGCTGAGAAGAGTGTCAATTACCAAAGACAGCCAATGAGTTGTGGGAAGGATGTCTGGGCCCACCTATGAATGGAAAGTCATTACTTCAATTATAGTGAAGGTATTTGAAAAACTTCAAGATAAGAGGCCATAAAACACATGAGAATGCAACTAGCAAATTATCGCAAACAGGCCTTTACCTACAGTACAGCATTTGCATAATTACCACAGCTTACTGCAATGCATCAATTCCTACAACATGGCTCTTACACAAGATCAAATTTTCATCTAGATGTTTTGGGAACATAGATTGAAATCCGCAGTACCTCAGGTCCACTCTCAGATTGTGTAGGTAGGCTAATCTCATATCTGGTTAAGACGACAGCCAGACCACTCAGTGCCAGGATAGAATTACCCTGAACAACAGGACTATCTCTGGATAATGGAGACAAAAGTAAAACTATAAGTCATCCAAATATTGTACTGGTTGATTTTGGATGAAAACAACTGCAGTGAATACAGCTGATCAGTCTAAAATAAGCATTATATGATTATATGAATGATTATAATAAAAATCTATATTTTAGACATGAAGGAACCGTCGGGGGAAAAAACATATCGGCAGCTTAAGAAACTTACTTGGTGGCAGATTTGATCACATCAGTCAGCTGGTCTCTGACCCTGAGGAAACACAGAACAGCAGAGAGAGAGAAAATGTATGAGAGAGATATGATTTAATGTGCTCCACAGACTGACAAGGAGACCTTTCATCTCCACAGGCAATGATTTAAGAACCAAGGTAAAACTCCCAAGGCTACAAACAGTACATTGGTCTGAGACCAATTTGAAAATCTGGGATTCAAAATCTAACCTAAACCTGAAATAAACAATGTTTTAGTTTGAAAAGTTGGAAGTTCATTCATTTTGTCGTCCTTTCCCACTCCCCAGGCCAACTGGAACACCTCTTAGAAGAACTTGACATGCTAATGTCATCTTTTCCTGAAGATGGCAGTCCATAGATGACTTTAAGATTCACCTACACAAACCTCAAGCAGTCAAACTTCTCCATCTTCTGACCACTTGTAACTGCGCCACAAATAATATTCTGGTTACTCCTTTTAAGGAAGGTTCAGTCGCAACCTTTCTCCCACAAGCTTTGCATTCATGGTGTCTGCTTTCTACGCAACCCAGTACACTCAATGTAGAAACAACCAATACTCTTTGTTCAACTTTACCATGCTGTCTCGACAGTGTCTGCTCTCTTACCTCCAGGGCAGCACCTGTGTAACACCTCCAGCCCTTGGCTTTCTGAAACCCTTCGTGACCTTTGTTTCTCATACCATTGCTATGAGGATGATACACAGCTTTACCTGTCATTTCACCTCACCATCTCTGCTTGTGTTTCTGCATCTCTCCTGATATCTTCCCGGATCAAAGTGTGTCATCTTCAATTATTCTCTTATCCTAAACTTTAACACCAACACTGAAAGGAACCTTTGAGTGATCACCAACTGGAATTTACCACCCACATAACAACAACTGCTCGGTCACATGCAGGTATGTGCTGTATAACATCAGGAAAAATCAGACCTTTTCTGTCTGGGCATCCTACATAGCACCTAATCCAAGCGCTTGTCATATCAAGACTAGACTGATTTCCGGAAAGTACGACCGAGTCCCTGCAAATGATCCAGAATCCAGCAGCACGTCTTCAAACTTCAAAAAACAACTGAAAACATGCCTGTTCTGCTTTAACCTGACTAACTATTTTTCCACTTTCTCACTGTTTTAATAAACTGTAGTAGTTTATTTATTTTTTAAATCTCTAGCGTGAGATCGTCTTACTCTAGTCACATGTGTACACAACTTTATAAACTGCATTTATTGTTAGCTCATTGACAAAATGTTCAAATGCTTTCTCATTTGTCTGCTGAATGAATAAATGTGACCCTGCCTGTGAAAACCTGTATGACTTTCAGCAGAAGTAGAACACAGAAGAAGATATTTTCCAAAACGCCGGTTACCGACACCCATTCACTTTCATAGTATGGACACAAGGTACAATGGAAGTCAATGGGTGCCGGTAACCAGGTAGTTTTGCAAAATATTTTCTTTTTTGTTCTACAAAAGAAAGAGTCATGACATAATGACATAAGAGTGAAAAAACTATGACATCATTCTTATTTTGGGGTGAACTATCCCTTTATGGGTGAAATCAAACTTTGATGCTTGTTCGGATGTTATCTCAGAATTCGATTTTTAGACTTTAGCCTGGTTTTCACAGACAGGGTCACAAATGGCAATGTGCAGTACCAATCAAAAGTTTAGACACAACTGACAAATTGTTTCTCATGATCTTTGAAATCTGTTAATTTGTAGGTGTATATTTCAATAGTTGATTGTGCCAACCAATTCATTTCTTTAATTAGAAAACTGAAATTTTATTTGAAAAATATTTTTGAAATTGATTATTTGGACCGAAGAATGAATAAAAATCAGCCAATAGGAGTCCAGCAAACATAGGAATTCCTTCAGTCCCAGGTGAGAAGCTGGATGAGTATGACTTTAGCAAATACTTTTGAAGATGCTACAATCTAACAGTGTTAATTTTTTTGGGATGCTATTAGTCACATCATAATTTGCAAAGTGACAATAGTGTCATTTCATTATTTAAAAAATAATGAAAAACTAAACAACACTAAACAAACATTTCATTAAAAAACTAAACAACAGTAAGTGTTTCCAAAAGTACCTTGACGGGTACTGTGAACGCACTGTAAATACAAAAACACCCATAACCATTTACTTAATATTTCTTCTGTGCAGGGGCAAAATACCATAACCCTCCAATTTAATGTTCTTTTATTAACTATCCCAGCATGGTTTAGGGCATGTGATCTGCCCTAGGCTCCCACAGCTTTATACAAAGATGACGAAACAAAATAGAACCTATGATACCACGTGGAACCGAGCCCTGCATGGCTACCATCTGAACGCGTTTCTCCATCAATCACTCAGTGGCTGACAAGCTGTCAAAAAGGCGTCTTGGGGGTTGAGTTACGGTCTTCTGCCAGACTGCACAGTTATGTGATAGGGTGTATTATGCGACCACTTGAACTGTGTGAACAATAACGGTCTATACACGCCAAGAGATTTGTGTAATAGTGATGTGCACACATGAAATTACTATGAAATGTCAGTCCTCTTTCAAAGGCTTTTCAAAGCTGAAAAGGCCAGAGCAATCATAATTCAACAGCTTTGGATTGCTTGACGCAAGCAAGATGAATAAAATAATACATTCACATTCTACCCTATGGTGCAAGCTTTAATTGCATTTCACTTTATAGAGGACGTCATTCTAATACAACATCTGCCTTGATCATTCATTTTGATGAAGGCATTCTTATTAACCTCTAAATCAATATGCGTAATTATTACCGTTAGAGTATTTGAACACCCTATTTGAAACCATATGAATTATATAAACATATAAAATCAAGAATTTACAATTATGCTAGATTTCATTTTAAGTCTATTCTTCTAGGAAGCACACATGTAGTTATCATATTAAAAAACTAGCTGTAGGAATTTTACCAGAGCCAGGCCCAATGCTGTTTGTACTGCAGCTCCTCTGGACTCTCTTTACCCTGTTTCTGTAGCATCTCCAGCTCTGCTTTCCGAGCCTGATAAAACATACATCACTATTTACATCTTGTACATTATGAACTGAAGTAAGAATTCTAGTTATTTTCATACATCTAAAATCAAATTCACTTTATTAAGGTATGCATTGGTAATATATGTGATTCAGATTTATGCATTGGACACTTTTATCCACAATATATCCATTAAATAGAAATATAAATAGAATAAAAATATTATTAATTTAATTTATTAGTAGTCAATCATTTTTAAAGGATTCAAGTGTTACTGATAAAGTTCTAAAATGGATTAATATTTTGAATAGAATTTGGAATACACTGAAATAAATCATTTTGTGGGTCAAAACTCAAAGATGTGCTTCTTCTGTAAATACGATTAATCATATATAGTCTCTTAAAGTGTAGGATTCAGCTTTTTGCATGGTGTAGAGTTAAAAAAGCAGACAAAAATCACAACGAATTACATTGATTCGTAATACTTGTAGAATCAATAAATACTGAACTGGCACACAAGTATCGTGATAGCATTGAATGTGTTTACAAAAAAATTATTATTAAATTTTTTTATTAAAGCCTGTACTTTCCACTGCACATTACATGAATGTTGAGTTATTGAGCAAATAAAGATGCATCAAGATCCACTGATAATCGCAAAGCAATCCTCTGAATCGTAACTTCGAAATTCCCACCCTAATATACGGCAATGTGAAGAAAAAAGTTCACCTGGAGGAGTGCGTGGTAAGCACGGCTCATGAAGCCTCGCCAGGCCTGAGGCAGGAGCAGAGAGCGATGCCACTCAGATGGCTGGATGTTCACCTGAGAGAAAAAAAATGACTGAATAAAAGTACAAGAACAAAAGCAGAAAGAGGACTATCTACACTGCTGCTCAAAAGTTTGGGATCAGTAAGTCTTGTAATGTTTTTTAAAGAAGGCTCTTACACTTATCAAGGCTGCATTTATTTGATCAAAAATACAGAAAAAAACAGTAATATTGCTAAATGTTTTTAAAATATAAAATAATGGTTTTTATATTAATATACTTAAAAATATAATTTATTCCTGTGATGCAAAGCTGAATTTTCATCAGCTGTCACTCCAGTCTTAAGTGTCACATGATCCTTCAGAAATCATTCTAAAATGTTTTAAATGATTTATTCTTAGTATTATCAATGTTGGAAACAGGTGTGCTGCCAAATATTATTTTTAACCCTGGATTCTTTTTTCAGGATTCTTTGATGAATTACAAGTTAAAAAGAACAGCATTTATTATAAATATAAATCTTTTCTAACAATGTAAATCTATGCTATCACTGTTTATTCATTTAACACATCCTTGATGAACAAAAGTATTCAAATCAATGCATGCAAATATCAGACACAAAATATAAGACTTCGCTACAGCAACATTGTTTGAGATTTCACGAAAAGTGTCCACCTTTTAGCATTTTAAAAGTCCTGGTGTAATGTTGACCAAGTTTGGTGACAATCACATAAATCCCTTGGATTTAATAAAAAGTTTACCACTTGCACAAAATCCAAAATGTTGTTGGGAACTAATAAATGTCTGTGTTAAAAGTTGTTTGGGTCGATCAGAATAGTAAATATGCATATGTTCATGTATATATGACACCTGTATACGAACCAATTTTAACCCTTTTAAAGCTTGGGACCTACAAGTATTAATCTTTAGAAAAACAATAAGGCTCTTACACTTTTAGTTTAAAGACTCCGATTACAAACTTCACTATGCAAAAATACTTAGCATCCTAAAAATATTATTTTATTTATGCAAGATAATCCTTTGGGGTGAAATATGACCTAGACATGCTTCTCGTGATTCAGTCGGAAGGTACCTCATGAATAAGAGCGGCTAGCATCTGTTGATAGCTCCGCCCTCTGCTGACAAGAAAGCGGGGGATTGGCCGTCCATCTTTGTCAGTCTGAACAGGAAGGTCATAACAGAGTAGAAGCCCAGCTATAACAGATCATTCGTACATATTTTCGCTTACTTATTTTGATTATTGTGATGACAGAATAAGACGACACATTCATAATTTAAGAGTTGATTTTTGTATCTGTACCTGCTAAGCCAGGCTTTAAACCTGGCTGCTTATTCTTCTCATATGTTTTCAACATGAAGGATGGAATTCCAGCTACAGTTTTGCCCTGGTCCGAGGACAGATTTCCCCCACTCAGAGCTGAATGGTACACTCCACGGGGCATTTGGTTCATCTCCTGCCTCACCAAAGCTGTTAGGAAGGTCTCAAGGGCTGCATTAGAAGAAAGGCATCATGGGTAAATAAAGGCTTTTGCGAAAGGTTAAACAATATATTAGCAAATATTAATATATGTGACACTGTCTCAAAAACAAATTATGAGATAACAAGCATCAAAGTTTGATTTCACCAATAAATATCCCTATGATTTCAATGTCATTAGGCAGTCAATATTAAAGATATTAATGTTATATTTTTACAGGATGTGAACATTGTGTACATCATGTAGGATGATTTCATTCTAAAAACAGGAAATCACAAAAAAATACTTCAGCTGGGTTTTCACAGGCAGGGTTCCAATATATTTACAAAAGCAGCAAAGACATTTCTAAAATAAATTCTACCTTAATGAAGAAATCCTTTTAAACTGTATAGGTAAATTGGTAATATTTTAGAATTACATAACAGAAAGTGTGACGAGATCACACATTGGGTTATATGTTATGTGAAAAATTAGCAAGCCTTTTTAAGATGCAAAATCTGCCCTAATTTTGTTTCCACAGCCACTGTAAAAATACAGCCAGCTGGCTGGTTATGTAACTAGAAAATGAATATATTTCGTATAAAAACCCTTCAGAAATGTATTAAATGAGCAAAGCAGCAGGTAGGCAGCAAATTATTGAGTAAACAACCTGATTTACCATCCATGACAAAATATGAGAAACATAAGGTGAGCTATTCTCTACAATTAGAGGCACATTAAAAATTCTACACCTGTCAAATATTTTTGGTAATACACATTTATTCATGTATGACCTTAATATCTGATGCTGACTGGATCCTGACGTTTTATTTAACAAGTTTAATTACCTGGTAAAACTGGTTGTGGTGTAAATCGAATTAGCTTAACATACGAAGATCCCGGCACTGAAATATCTTCATCTTTCTCTTCTTCATTCTCATCGTCCTTCCCTTCACCCGCATTGTCAGACTGCTTTAATATGGGTCTGGCCTGAAAGATCACCATCACTGTTATGAATGTACACACAATGTAAACAGAAAAACTGTGAGAGTGTTCTGCAAAAGATTTTACCTGCTCGGGAAGATGCAGGATGGTGTGAGATGGCTCGGGGTACTCTGAAAGAGCTTTAAAGCCATGGCTTGCAATCTCTGGGTCCTATATGAAAGAATCAGAGAAAAAAAGGCCTTTGACTTTCAATTATCACTGGTAAAAGAAAGAAAAAGTAAACTGGATTCAAAGCAGGATTCTAAATTCAAAACAATTAACATATATTATTATGAATAATCTCATAATGTAACAAATTCAGTTCTATTTTATGGAAAGAAAATTAAATATGTGCAATTTGTTATGTGGAAATATGTGTGGATGACACATATAGCGAAATGTATGTGCATAAATATACAAGATCATGACACTGGGCAGGTGCATGTTTATGCAGCATTGCTCTACTTAAATATCAGTCACACAAATAAACAGGTAAACATTATTATGTTGGCTTGACAAAACATGCTAGCTTTATGTTAAAACATGCTAGCTTTATGCTAAATCATGTTAACATCATGCTTAATCATGTTAACTTCATGCTTCATCGTGTATGCTTCATGGTAAAACATGTTAGCTTCTTCATGCTTAATTATGTTAGCTTCATGCTTAATCATGTTAACTTCATGCTTAATCATGTATGCTTCATGGTAAAACATGTTAGCTTCATCATGCTTAATTATGTTAGCTTCACCATGCTTAATTATGTTAGCTTCATCATGCTTAATCATGTTAACTTCATGCTTAATCATGTATGCTTCATGGTAAAAACATGTTAGCTTCATCATGCTTAATCATGTTAACGTCATGCTTAATCATGTATGCTTCATGGTAAAACATGTTAGCTTCATCATGCTTAATTATGTTACCTTCACCATGCTTAATTATGTTAGCTTCATCATGCTTAATCATGTTAACGTCATGCTTAATCATGTATGCTTCATGGTAAAACATGTTAGCTTCATCATGCTTAATTATTTTAGCTTCATAATGCTTAATCATGTTAACTTCATGCTTAATCATGTATGCGTCATGGTAAAACATGCATGCTTCATGGTAAAAACATGCTAGTGTCATGCTAGCTTCATGTTACATCATGTTAGCTTCATGTTTAAACATGCTATCTTCAAGTTAAGACATGTTAACATAATGCTAACTTCATGCTAAATCATACAACCATTACAGTATGTTAAAACATGCTAGCATCATGCTAAAACATGTTAGCATCATACCAAATCACGATAGCATGAAACTATTTTTCAAACCAAAAACTTTTAAACTTTTAAAACAAAATTTTAAACTATTTTAAAGTTTTATAGGCAAGGTAGGCATGGTCAAGACAAATTTTACTATCTAGTTTTTCTTAAACCACATCAAAAAATGTAAAGGTCCTGGTAAACCCTACTGTGTGAGGATCAAATGTTCCTCACAGTAAAGACAATAATACCAGTACTTTTTTAACTTTGGGGGGACATTTTTTGGTCTCCATGAGGAAAACAGCTTATTAACCATACTAAATTATGTTATTTGAAAATGTAAAAATGCAAAAAGGTTTGTTTAAGGGTTAGGGGATAAAATATACAATTGAACAGTATAAAAGTCATAGAAAGTCCCCATAAAACAGGGAAACCCAACATGATACAGGAAATGGAAAAACTCAAATCTGCAATGATTTAATAACACACCTTTTCCAAAACTTCATAAACAGAAGTTGACATTTGCATAAGCTTTTATCATACACGTAAATAAAGCAGAATATACATAAAAATGGCATAATGACTTGTCACTACAGTACCATTTTTTCAAATGTTACTGCTTACCTGACTAAGAGCGTAGCCCCATAAAACACTGACTGCCTCGCATCTGAATTTCTGTAAGGATGCAAAGCATAATGTCATTTGTACCGTATGAAGAATTGCAATCTTTTATCCATCAATTCAGACATTAATTACAGAAGCACTGGACACAAAAGAAGCTGGTCTAATACCTCATATTCTTCAGTTTTGACATTTAAAGCAGGTACCAATGCCAAAAGTTCAGCTGTGGCCTTTAGGACTAGAGGTCTGGTGTCACAGCATAGTTTAGGAGAGAGGGCCTTCCATGTTGACATAATATCAACCACCTGAAAAGAAAAGAGATAGAAAGAATTGATTCACAATCATTTGCCTATTCAAAATATAAAATGTCTCATTTAAAACAATGTTTCTAACTGATGGGTGTTAATTGGTCAATACCAGGCATTTCTTATCCAGAATGAGATTTAAAGAAGACTAAGGCTGCCACCAACAACATGTATTATTTGATAAATGATTAACGTCATTTCTGGTATTTTACCTCAGCCTTACAGAGCTCCTGTAAACCCTGCAGTGCAAGAGCAGCAGGGGTGGCCTGATCCTTCCTGGAGAACTGTGTCAGGGTCTCAGTGATGACAGCTAGCATGTCTCCTCCATGCTGGTACGGCCTGCAACATTTTTTATTTGTTTCTTTAGCTCTTTTAACAATGTGCACTGTTACAAAGCACCTTTACAGAAATATCTGCAAGTTTGAATGAATGAGATGAACATATAAAATGAAAAATATAATTTTTACACATATGCAACTGTAAAAACAAACATCATCTTAACAAATCCAAGACATGGACAAAAATCTATCTAAGGTGACACATTAGTTCATATATATCAATTAGTGCAAACTACAGTTACTGTTCTTTGACATACAGTGACATAACACTAGAATAAATTAAATTAATTAAAGAATAATGTGAAGAATAATTTAAATCATATATTATAATAATAAATGAAAGAATAATAATCACACCCGTAAACAGAAAGAAGACCCGGCTACTACAGCATGTGTGTATGCTGCAGATGGTGGAGCATTTGTAGCTTAGAACACAAACTTGTCATCTAGATGGCAGCTTTTAATCTGTAAACTTATAAACCGTAATCATCTGGGAAATGTCATGTAAACATCTTGATTAAACTTCTTACTCTGTTTACATCTGGGGAATCGACCTATTGTCAAAACCCTAAAATCTCAAACTGCGGCAAGTGTGCAGTTAAAAAGCAAAATGTCAAAAGCCGTGCTAAAACAAAGTAAACTTTAACAGGGCTTTTAAAATGTGGCAACAACTCTAAGATCTGAAGAGACTATATAATGTCTATATAATGATGTATACTGTCACTATAATGTCACTTGTGTCCGACAGGCTGCACAGCAAATTGTTTAAATGATAGACAGTTTCATGTTAAAGGTTTTTAACCGTAATAGGCCCAGCGTTTGTGTAAAACACACCTCTCTCTGCAAATATCTCGGACACAGGCACCTCTAGCCAATATCTGTTCCCACTGAGTGTCTTTTCCCATGACCACTGAAGATCTTTCTAGCTGTGACATCAGTCTCTGCAGGTCTGGATACACACGATCCTACAAAAACAGCCACACAAATATAAAATATTATTTAACAATAATGTTAGGACGCGAACTATTAAATTGAATTACGTTTATTTAACAAATGTAATGGCTCTCATACAGCAAAAAGTTAAAACAAACTGAGGAAAACATTACAATACAACAGAAGCATCAGTACAGTTTTATGATTTAAATATCAGAGCAAATAATTACAAGCACTTAAAATTCAAAAGTATTTCTCATTGCTACAGTAAATGCACTATAGCTTTAAAGTTGTTTACGGCTAATATAGCTAATATATTATAAAATACACAATAATATACACACCATACAATTTATTTAATGCAGAATCTATAAGCCAAGTTACTGATTTTTAACAAAAACTTTTTTTTAATTAAAAATTCTGAGATTCTGAGAAAATGTTTAGAATCAGATGTAGAGAGAATAATTGGTCTAGTGTAACTACACCTGTTTTTTCCACAGCAGAACCAGGAGCCGCAGAGCCACGGGCCTTAGTCTCTGTGAACTGCCCAGATTCTGAAGAACATGAAGAACCTGAGGGATACAGAACTGAGAGAAAAAAAAAAAGACAGCAAACCATGTTAGATATCAGATAAAGATTAATCTAATTTTAAAAAAGCAGGACTAGATAAATACAAAAAAAACACTGAAGATACAATTTCAGATATGCGTTTGCTTTAAAGACATTATGAGGCCTAGAACATGTTTTTATGCATGTTGCCATTTTATCAGCAAGCAAAATGTTAACGCATATACTTATAAATAATATGTATATTGTCAGCAGAAACAACACATAACAATGACATTGACAATAGTCAGGTTAATGGATTGAGTTGCGAAAAGTCCAGGTGAGCTGTTACCATAGCAACAGCTGATGCAAAATTTTCCAAATCAATGCAAATGGCCTTTATTTATATCAGTAAAAATGAGCTGTAATAATTGTATGCAATATATATACATAATTTTAATACTATACAGTAAAAAAAAAATACTGAACATTTGAATAACATTCTGTACGTAATTAGTAATTTTTGTTGATACATTTTAATAGCTGTACCTTGTGGGTTCCCAGTCTTGGCAGAGTATAGAGAATAGAGTGGGACAAAGCTGGATCAGACATTCTGCCAAGCTTAAACATCAGGACAGGAAGCAGCCATGGCACCTAAAGGTTTTGGAGATTGGATGCAAGACAAGAACGAGAAATTCTTAATATCCCTTTAAATAATAAAGAAAGAAAGACATACAGTACTCATATAGTAAACAGAAGCACAGAAGGTCAGATAATAAAGAGGCTAAAACAACAGATAATCAAGAAATGTTTTCTTAACTAGCAACCAAGGACATGACATGACCCATAACATAAAGAGACATGTTCTCTCAAAGCTCTACACAGAGAGGGGCAAATGAGCGAGGGCTTGGAAGCCAAATTCTTATTCACAACCCACTCCTCATTCAACTTCTGTTAAACTGAGCAAGACTGTCACAAGTCGTCCCAGCATGCAGCGTGCAAGAAGGATTGCCATGGAATCCTCAGCTTTGAAGTTCAATCCAACAGTTGACACATTCTCTCTCCAACTGCCAGACTAACACCCTGTTTGACTCTCTTATTTTCTCAAGATGTTTTCTGTTCCATAAACATAGCTTAAGGGGCTTTAATAACGCTAAAATGCTGGCTTCAGGCCAATGTTTGCCCCAAGAAAAACCTCCTTTGAGAAGATACTTAAAGGGTTAGTTCACCCAAAAATAAAAATTAATTCATTATTTACTCACCCTCATGTCATTCTACCCACATAAGACCTTCTTTTGCGTATTCGGAACACAAATAAGGTTATTTTTGAATAAAGACGAATTTTATCCACGCGTTTCCAGGACCCCTCATAGACATGGTAATTTTCACGTGCAAGGTCCCGAAAAGTAGTGAAGACATTGTTAAAATGATCCATGATTCAATCTTAATTTTATAAAGTGACGAGAATACGTTTTGTGCGCAAAATATACAAAATAACAACTTTAATCAACATATTCTTTTCTTCCTTATCTGTGTTTAACGCACGATCACTGGAGCACCCCGGCACATACTTGTGCGGGTTGTGCACCCAAACCCAGATGGCGCATGCGTGGAGGCATTTTTTTTCATATTTCTTATTTGCGAGATGATAAGATTAGTTTATATACAGCATGCATCATCCTCTGTTTGTAAACATAGCATCGAGGCGCTTACGTGATTGTGCATCAGAGACTGACAGGGAAGAGAAGAATATGTTGCCTAAAGTCATTATTTTGTTTCTTTTGTGCACAAATGCATTCTCGTCGCTTCATAAAATTACGATTGAACCACTATGACCACATGAACCATTTTAACGATGTCGTTACTACTTTTCTGGACCTTGAAAGTGAAAATTACTATGATGAGGGGTCCTGGAAGCTCACAGAAAAAATATATATTTATTTGAAAATATCTTCATTTGTGTTCCGAATACGCATGAAGATCTTATGTGGCTGGAATGACATAAGGGTCAGTAAATAGTAAATAATAACAAAATTTTTGGGTGAACTAACCCTTAAGCCATTAGATGAGACATGGCATGGCAGTTGTTCTAACCTCTAACTGTTGATAAATCCCTCAGTGGCCAATTACACAGCCCTTACTAAAAAGCCGAGAGGAAAGACACACCCCATTTCAAATCAGTATAACCTCTGACCCTCAGGGCCCTGCAATTAACAGACCTAATTAAGATGAGATAAAGGAAAGGGCTGAGAATTGAACACAAAGGGATTAAACCCAAAAGAAAAAAATGCATAATATTGTAATCTGTGAAAGTAATTTTAACTGTTAAAATTGTTAATTTAATTTAGAGTAATTTCCTTATTTTTTATGCTGTTAGAAAATTTACAAAGCAAAAATCCACCCCAAATGTGTTTTCCTCTGGAAACGTATGTGTCAAAATGATCGGTGATCGGAAATCGGGCCCGATCACGTGGTTTCAGACTCGATCGGAATCAGACGTTACCTCCAAATCAGGACTCGGATATATATGTACATATATTCTCATTATTTTTTTATAGGAAAGGATGCCAGAGCCGGGATTCAAACTCGCGTCGCCGAAGCGCAGTTGCGCTGTATATGTCTGGAGCGCTGTCCACTCAGCCACAGGCTCCGACATGTTCTCATTATTTTGAACACATCTATAGTTATGATGTGGCACAGAGTTAGACCTCTTGACTCCACACAGCGCAGTAAGAGTTAGGAGTGCAGTTCCTAAAAGCACATTACTGGCTTTGCAAACACTGTGGCACTTTTATTTTTTTATTTGTTTACATGCCTGCCGGGTACTTTTAAGTTGAGGTGCTATTTGTTTTTATATTAGACTTTTTTATATTTACAGTTGCACTAAAGTCCAAAAGTGAAGAATTTATGTTATTTATTACTTGATTGTTCAAGCTACCTCACAGAAGTGCTCTGTTTGTTAACAGAGTTGTTGAATGTTAAAATAAGGTGAATTAAATCAAAAATAAGGAACATCCTGGATCTGTTTCTTCGCTCTTCTTTATTCTTTTTTTTGCCGATACCGAGTCCCGATCCGATACTCAAAATCAAATGACTCGGACTCGAGGGCAAAAAAACCTGATCGGGACATCCCTAGTCACAGTATCTCTTATTAAAATAATTCTTGTCCAAGGCATACAGTACACAAATAATAAGGCACAATGAGGACTATGTTTCAATGCTGGCTACTCCTGAAAGACAGAGCAGTTCACACTTCTTTGGAAGCTTGATCTGAATATAGTGAACCTCACAATTTAAACAAGGTATTTACCATTAGCATTAATGGTGGGCATACCAGAACATCATTCACATAACAGCTGACATAGCTTGAGCGAAAGGTGATGTATATTCCTTTACATGTATCCATAACCTCCATGCCTAGCACACCTGCGTATCAAAACCATCTTGCAGGGCTGAGTATTTTCCCTTAAATCATACACTTTGAGATGTGAACCGACTGGTAACCAAGAACATAAATGATTTAGTGTCTACGTGAACCCTAAGGAGGTCTGATGAATGTAAGTAGGGAGTACAGTTCATAGTAATTGTACCATGATACACCTTCATTTAGGTAAAGTAATTACTGTTCCACTTTCTAAGGCTGAACACGTTGCCTAGTAACACTGACATCTGGAAAATGGTTAGAATAGAAGCATAAAGGGATTTTTTTTATTCTGTTCAAGGAACAGCGTAAAGCCGAGAAAAAAAAAATCTAAAGCCTGTGGTTTACAATGAAATAAAGGTTGGACCAGTTTAGCTTGCAGGGTAATGAAACCTCCTTCGCTCAAATAATTTTTAGGATTTATTTGAAAAATGCTACTTAAATGGGCATGAACAACTGTTAACATTTAACGTGGCATTTACCTTATTGTCCAGACTTATGTTAGAAACGCAACAAACAAACCGCACAGAAAGAGAGAGTTACTGTATCACCGAAATAAAACAAAGCTAGACTAAGTAAAATCCAAATCCTTATTAAAAATAACTGCATCATGATAGGAATTTTGGACTGGGTTGCAAACATACGACAGGGACACCACCTCCCTTAAAAAAAAACCCCCAACCGAGACTACTTTACAGAACCTACTTCACTTAGGCTAATGCATCATGACAGCGCTCAAAGCAAAGCAAACTGCAGTGTTTTTTGCAGAATGACTTGCCTCATATATAGCTAGACATAGCATTAGGCAACGACCAGAATAAAACCAGTGGCACACCAGCCAAACAGATCTTAACTTGCATTTTGATAATCAAATTACTTGAAAACAAAGCCTATCGTCTTGTTGTTTTTAATTTATTAGCATTGCCTGGTCTCATGTAATTTCATAGCTAGAGAAGCACTACAGGAAGTTGAGCCGGCTAACTTCTATTAAAAATAATATTGAAAGCATTTAAATATTATTCACAACCCACTCCGATATAAACCCAGCCTTATCAGTATGAATATGCCTGCCTTAAAAGTTCGAGGAACAAGCATTACAGGTTACTGTCACCTTATGGTTACATGCCCAGATCTTTAGCCCCAAGGCTACATCACCTCCTACTAAATATAACAGAACTGCTATACGTTACATGCCGAGCACTACAAATAACAACGGAGTTTTGAGCTTTACCTTTGCAGAATCGGTCTCGGTGATTGCAGCAGCTGTGTCCAGCGCTAAACGACACAGGTCCCCATCACTGGTGACAATGAGATGGGATACCAGAAGGCAAACAGCATTTGGGATGTGTTCACAGACAGAGATTGATGACTGCAGAGAATAAAGCCATTCCACAGCACACATGGAGTCCATGGAAATACGGTGAAGGACGCTGGTGGCAACCTGAAGCTCACTGTACCAAGTGCTTACAGGCAAGTTCAGTTGTGTAGATGTCTATAAAGGGACATTTGACAAAAACATGTGTAATAACTCCATATATTACTGTATTGTATATGTATTACTGTATAAGTCAGTTGGTAGAGCTTTGCATTAGACTACAGTATTACTAGTACTACAGTATTTTTAGTTCAGTTTTGCTTTAGGAAAAATGAAATGGATATCTGCAGTACCTTTTCGTGAATAGACGGTTCTCTCAGAATCGTTTGCAACAGTAAATTGGCCAGTTCAACATTCTTCATGTGTGTTTTAGTGTCTGTAAGTGCTTCCATGAGGGCCGAGCAGGAAAGAACATGCAACAAGGGCATCACCAACACAGAAGAACCGGGTGGAGGAGAGATCTCCGTTGGGATGATCTTTGCAGCTGAGAAGCAAGGCAAGATGTTGTAGTCCACAATACAAATTCTTTTCATAACAATATGTCTGTATTGAACTTGCTATTCGGGGTGGCTGCCTGATTAAATGTATTAAATTAGGTAAATTGCACAAATGAAAGAGACAGAGTTATGTCTAGTAAAGATATTTTTGATATGAATAATTATTTATACATTAAAATAAATAATGCATTAATAATAAAATAATAAAAATTATATTATAATAATACAAATTTTATGGCCATGGAAAATGGTCAACAGTGAAAAAGGAGCAAGTATGAAATGAAAGCATTATAGATTTGTGTGTGTCTTACAGTAAAAAGAGAAAGTCTGTGTATACTATACGGAGAGATACTTCACTATAAGGATGCAAGCAAACTTGCAGAAATATGGAAGAGAATAATAGCAACTTTTCATTTGTATTTTTAAAAGCAATAACACGACTTTGATCATCTACCTTTAATGTCTAATACTTTCTAACATGAAGTGAGACGAAACTTGTAAGCCACAGGGTGTACATATATGAAGCGTTAAAATGGTTAGAGGAGTTTTACCAAGCTCCAGGAGAGCACTTTGCTGAGAGGTGGTGGCTTTTAGCAGAAGCAGGGAGATGCCCATGATCACCTGCTCAGATGGGAGTTCCTACATTGAGAAAGAGCACAATCAGACACTGGTTTCACAAAGGGGCAATCTAAAAAAAAATTCATTATTAAGATGAAAACAAAAGCTTTAATGCAACAGTTTTTTTCTAGCATACACAAAACTTGGGGGATCTTAGAAAAAAATATATCATCTGCAGTTTAAAGCCCTGTCAAAAACCATGATTAAACACAAATGGGTTAAATGGATATAACAGTTTAATTCAGTTCTATTTTATTTCCATAGCACTTGTGCTCCAATGTGCAAAGCATCTCTTTAGCACAGAAGAGTTTTTTTATTAAAAGTAGATTGCCAATTCAAAAGATTTTATGAAAAGTATTATGTAAAACTTGCATCAGAAAGAAACATTATATAATGTGCTAACAAAGAACAGTGTCAATGCAACAGTTTTTCAATATAGACCTACTGTATTGTATAACTCGTGTTTAATGTAAATTTTTGCATTCTTGCTTTACACTCATGGTAAACATTATATGCTCTACCAACTACAGGAAAACATCAACCTGAAAAAAATACTACCTTGATGTTACTTTATATTTAACAATACTAACTATAAAAGGGTAGTTGACAAATGTCCTATAGTGTGACATACAAAAAATGTAGGAAAAAACGTACAATTAAGACATATCTTTTTTTATCCTATTTGTAACTCCAGCAATGAAGATACAATCTCTCTAAAAAAACAAACAAAAAAAAGCTATTTTTTATAACTTTTTGCTATCACACCATAGGACACAGACACATGTATTATTATTATCAACTACCCCCCAAAAAAGTTAAAAATGTCCATAGGACTGTATATTTTGTAATCAATTCAAAGGTTTTCAAAGTCATACAATAGCACTGCAACAGCTGATATTCACCTAAACTTTCATACGCTTTCATATGTTTACACTTGGTGCAGCAAGATGTGCTGTGCAAAGCTGATGATGAGACAAAATAAATAATACTTGCAACTGACACGCTATTCCAATTGGGCTGGTAGCCTGTCAAGCTGGTATATTCAGTCATGTGGACAACTGTTATGGTGCTTTTATGCCGATTTTCATGGCATCACAAACCCAGTGCCCCATTAAAGTCTAACAGGTTTGAAACAACAACTAAATAAACTAAATGATACTACTACAACATAGTGCTAGACATTAACAACAGCAGTGCTCGGAGATGTCCTGTTAACTTTTGTGTCTTGTTCCTCCTTCATTTTACTATCAAAATAAATAAAAAAAATCCTCATGTATGCACTCACCTCTGTATAGGCAGGTATAAGCCGTTGAAGTGTCTGAAGCGGAGACATCAGCTCTCCTCCCAGCTGAACACTGAGCTGACAAGCACACAAGAGCTGGAGAGCGAGCTGGGTCAGTTCCTTTCTCCAGAACGGCGAATCAGCTAGCAGAGCCGAGCTCAATGATTCTGCAAATGAGCTGAACTCCACCAATGCTGTTACGCTGTCCACCTACAGGGCACGTCCAGGGGATATTATATAAATAAATATAATGTTAAAGTATTAGAGTTGATTCAGCCAGCCCTTATGTATAATAACAGCAGCGCCAAATTTAGTTACTCTAATGGAATTTATATGCATTGATGTTACAGCTGTATTACTGCTAACTATTCATATGGCCATTTGAGTTGAATCAAATATTGATGTTTTAAAATAAAATAGTTTAACGTACAATAGAAACTGCATGAACTCACTTATTAAAATGTCACAACTGTACATTTAATTACAAGAGTCATGTAACGTGATAAAGTAAAACTGTATGTAACAGTTGCATTCAACGATTATCACAATGTCCCTCTGGGCTTTGAACGTCTGAGCTTTTTGTGAATTCATAAGGTGAAGGAACAACATAAACGTTTTGCAGAAACATCCCTACTGTAGAGATATTTTAATAGAGCACATGAGATATCGTCCTTCAGCTTACCAGCACGTACGGGAGCAGGTCAAAGAGGCTGCGTATCAGCTCGTGAACTACCCTAGTGCCGGGCGACCCTTTGCCCAGCTGGCTGTCAGAATGACGAGCCCCTCGTGGCTGGAGAAGGACTCTGAGGAGACTGTGTCTAAGCAGGGCATTTTCAGACAACCTTTGAGGCTCGCAGTACAGGTAGCGAAGGAAAGGAAGCAACATTTCAACATACAAGAGCTCATCTCTGAGGGAAAAAAAAACACACAACAACAGGCAGATGCTTTTAACATTTGACAAAGATTCACTTCTTTTTAACATATTAAAGTTACACATTTAAAGTTAGATCTCATACGTGTCAGTGGCCAGCTGAATGAAATCTTCAATCTCTTGGAGCAGAGCAGGCCAGCAGTCAGGACGGTTTTCCAGGATTGTGATGTAGGGGTGTGGGAAGCTTCTAAGATCCCACATACACATGGAGAATATCCAAAAATCAGGATTCAGATATCAACAATCATTTTAATTGGTCGAAAAGTTATATGTTTTTATGTCACCCCCTCTTGTTCTGCACTTCAAATTAAGTTTTAACATTATGTTAACATACAAATCAATGCTCCGATCATCACCTACTTTTTATCCTAAGACACATTCATTCTTTTTATGCCTGTGTCCATCACTTGCATTTGATCATACAGTCCTTCAACACTTAAACGTATAGTCTGGGTCATCTAAACATCCAGATGTTTGAGCTTTCCTTTCCTTCCACAGACATCCTAAAGATGTCTTCTTGTTCCAGCCAACTGGTGTGGTCATCACATTATCAGGGTTCATAAATCAGGGACGGATTGCGGCAGTCAGCCAAACATTTCTGCCAGACAATGACCTCCATTTCACTTATAGTTGCACTGAAGAATGCCTCTTCTGGTTAAGGCAACTTAACCAGAAGAGGCATTTAACACTAGATTTGGGTATTCTTGAATCTACAGAAGTTGCCAAATAAGACACACAATATAAATCCAGGAATTTACATTTAGGCATTTAGCTGACGCTTTTATCCAAAGCGACTTACAAATATTAGGAGACAACAGACATAACATGAATGACAGACATCGCCACACAAATTTAAATATACAGTATTTTGTTATGCATGTAATGCTTTACTAATGCTATTTGGCAATATACCAAAATAAATATTTTTTATTTTTTGGTCTAACGAGTCATTTGTGTTTTTTTAATAAATCGGTTAAAACAACTATTTAATGACTACTGACTATATACAATATGACAATGTATAGTTAGATTTCCTGTAAAATTATGGAAACTGTTGCAAAAATATGGGAACTCTATTTCTATACTCTAATTCTAGTTTTAAGACATTTATGACTTTAAAACAAAACCCAAATTTACTTGGCCTTTTAATCTCCGTCTTTCCTGAGAGGCAGGACAATCCCTATAAAAAACTCCAAACTAATCCCCACAGTTTCTGTTGGATGTCTACAGTAAGTGGCTTTATGACCCCAGAGCAGATTGCAGAGGAGCATCGAGCAGACGGACACAATGGGCATCAGTGGGCTCCCATTAATCTCCCATTATCCTCAAGCCTTCTCTCAATGCCCAACCTGGCTAAAGGCCAAGCACCAATCCCAGTCCTCCAGCCATTCATCCTCTAGACAGGGAGAAACTCATCAGAAGAGTAGAAAGATGACATGCGTGGACATTTCACTTTTTATACCCTAAATATTAGAAGTGATAATATAAACCAATAACTTCAGTTTGCAGACAAATAAAATAGTATAAAAGCTGGTGAGTAAAACTAGTTTCTCAAAGGTGCTTTTCAAGTCAATTGAACGTTTGGGCATTTCACCATGGCGGCGCGATGGTTTCAATGTTGTGACGTCATGCGCAAACCAGCTTTATTGTAGATCAGTGGTTGCAGGGCCAGTGGATGTTTTATAGGCAAACATCACAGCCTTGAATAAGATGCGAGCAGCTATTGGCAGCCAGTGAAAAGTGATGAAGAAAAGTGAGACGTGGTCTCTCTTGGGCTCATTAAAGACTACTCTTGCTGACATATTCTGGATCTAAATCTAGTGTACGCTCCTTTGGCAAGAACGACAATTGGAATTTAAGCCAAACGTTTCTGGGGTTAGAGCAAGTGGCAACACTGTCACACTTACAGTGGGAAAAGCACTTACCTAATTGAATACGGACATGTGACGTTTGCTCCATTATCTCGCTGACTCGCTTGATTTTGTAACAACCTCCCGACCACTTTTATAAGCCCTTGAACATTCCTGTCCAGACAAGAAACACAACAGCCAACATCAGCAGATATTACCAACCAAACACAGTAGATTTATTATGCATCTGTGCTCATATACCTAATAAAAAAGGCAAGAGTTTAAAAACCAAGGTAGATATGGTTCTTATGCTTTGTTCAATGCACTGGAAACAGAAGAACCCATGCAATATTTCTAAAGGTATGCGCAGACTTATCCTCATCAAAACCCTATTTACTTTTTAAATCACATTACTAGATTTGTGGTTTTCATTGTAAACTACACATACTGCTGAAATAATAATTGTAGTATGATAGTATTCTATTCCAAAAGAAAAGATCTTGGGATACAAGAGCTTCCATTCCTTAAGAGTACTAGTGTAGCATTTTTCATACATTATAAATCACTGCACAGCAACATGTGATGTGTTTTTTCAAGCTTCCTTCTCTGCTCTCTGAACTAATTTAAATGTCTCTGTACCTATGGCTTTGATTACTGTATATCTTACTGGGAGAAAGGACACAGCAAATTCATCTTTCTGGCTTTCATCTTGGCTCCTTCGTGAGCCTGGCACGCAATGTGCAGCAAAGCCATAATGTTCCAGTTCATCAATATAGAGTATGTACTGTATACCAAATCATTGGTTATTGGTAACCTTCATACCAAATTGTGTCTGAAATGCAAAGCTGTTGGGTTAAGGTCTTTCAGTAAATAAATACCAAGAATTGTGGTTGATGAGCTCCAAATGAACTGACTGTTTAAACATTTCTTTATATTTGTTACCTGTTTAATTGGGTCGACGTTGCATTACGTTATTAATTTAGTTTCACTTGTCTGTAGTGCCGATGTCATGCGAGCAGACAACAACCATATAGGAGCTAATATACAAATAAATGTCTTCTAGTCTTGAAATGCATTTTTAAAACTCAAACTTATTTAAGAAACCATCAAAAACATTACATTTATGGCATAAAATTAGAATATTTGCAATTTATTATCTGACACAAATCTTAATATATTTTCCTGTAGCTCAATTGGTAGAGAACTGTCTGTCACATGCACATGTAAATACATATTAAAATACATGAAAAAAAAAACAATATTTCATTTTTGCTTTAGGACCATTCAACATATTAGCAGGGCTAATAAAAAACCTACTGTCTATCCTTACAGTACATTGAAGCTGAGATAATACATAAAAACACATCAATTTTCTTGGGTTAAAATATTAAAATTTAGCTCTGTATAATAAAAAGGGTGCACTGTGTGGGCGGCAGCTCTGTGTGACATTGATGATGGCAGCAGCTATGTGTGTGTTTAAACACGCGCAGGTTGATGGAGAAGGCTGTATTTCAGATGCTTTTAGATATTTAAATATGCAGATGTGCATGCTCAGAGTCTAACTCCAAAGAAAAAGGAAGTGCATTGGCAGATATCTACTAAATATGCAAAACACTAACCACTTCACAAATGCTATTAACATATAGAAGCATCTGTCTTTTTCTGTAGCTTTATTTAGCATCTGTAGCATTATTGTCATTTTCAATGCTTCAGAAGCATTAGATAGCACCAGATCAGACTAACAAAAAACTGCAGTATATAATAATAAGCAAAACATAACCATAATTTAAAACCTTAAATAAAGCAACTTTATTACGGTTTGCTGTGGGAAAACGCTTAACGTAAAACTTATTATTACTTACTAAACTTATTATTATAACTATTATTTCTTATCAGCTTGAAAGTAAATAGTTGATTCATTGATAAAGTGTGTAGGCTACTGAATTTGGTAAATGCCTCACAGATCTGACTGTTTATTATACATAACTCCAAACACGTTTACACATTATGACTTTTTTCTTGAAATATTTCATCTTTAATCTTGTAACGCTACGAGTTTATTCTCAAAATTTTGACTTTATTCTCGAAATATTTCGTCTTTCATCTCATAACGCTACGAGTTTATTCTCGAAATTTCGACTTCATTCACATAACGCTACGAGTTTATTCTCAAAATTTCGACTTTATTCTCGTAACGCTACGACTTTATTCTCGAAATTTCGACTTTATTCTCGAAATATTTCATCTTTAATCTCATAATGCTACGAGTTTATTCTCGAAATTTCGACTACATTCTCGAAATTTTGACTTTATTCTCGAAATAGTTCGAGTTTATTCTCAAAATTTCGTCTTTATTCTCAAAAGACTTTAATCTCGTTATGTTGCTTTTTATTTTTTTTAGGTGGCTCTAATCCTCCCTCGCAATATTGCCCTCCAACTTCAAGTTTTAATAAAAGGACTTCTTGTCATGTTCATTTACATCAGATGCACACTCATAATCAAAGTGATATGGGGTTATAAAACATGAATTGAGGTTATAAAATGTGCATATTGGAGTGAACAAATGGTAGGGAATGAAGTTTAGAAAGCTTCTGGCGAGCCAATTTACTTCAAATGACAACAAGTAGTCTTAACTTAAACCAAAGTCCTTTTAAGTAAGTCGAGGCACTCCGCCACCATGTTTGCAACACCTCGGGGCAGCTATTTTTGTCATAGCAATGATATTTGTACAATCACTGTCAAAATTCTCAGGTTTTTTAAGGTCAAATTGTACTGAAAAACACCCTTTCCAACGTTGTTTTAGCTACTGCACAAGCGCACAGGTTGACAAGCACCTAACAAGACTTCGTATAGAGCCCCTCCTCAGCGATATCAGTGTTGATCAATTGATAATTGGCTTGTTTTACATGCTCTACCAGCTGAGCTAAAAAGACTAATGCTCAGAGCGCTGTATATGTAATAGTTGTCTACGTATTAATACAGAGTTCAGAGAAGGGCGAAACCAGTTTTTTGAGTATGATGATAATACGGTTTGGCAGGGTGGTTAGGGTGTGACATGCTTCACACATCACTCTGCACTAAAAAGTCAATGAAACGTTTTCTTTATATTTAAGAAACTACATTAATGTTTTTCGGAAATGTAGTGGCACATGAATCTCTGCTCTTCACACACTGGTTTTTGAAAGAATTTTGCAAAGAGGCCTACCTTGCAGAGGGCAGACGATTGAGGGTGGTGTTAAGGACATACTGTATATCGGCATGTCCCTGGTCCACAAGCAGCACCAGAGCATCACAGCAGGCCGAACGGATGACCGTACTGTCACTGCTGCACTGCTCCCATAATGTCTCCAACGCACGTCCCTAAAAACACATGCAACGTGAATGGCTGTGGAAGTTACATAACTTGTAATGCTAGTTTAGGATTCATACAAAAAATTACAATTTAGTTTTCTGTCTCTGAATCGTCCCATCTAAAACAGTCCCTTTTTGCTGCTGTGTTCAAATACTCTACGCATGTGAAAAAAGTAACATTGGTGCATTAAAAAAAGTTTTTTTTTTTAAGAACAAAATATTTTGCACTGCCCAACAATAGCCTCTCATGGCAAAGCATATTTCATTGTTATAGTTTCACAAAACAAGCTAAATGTGCAGTTTAGTTTTAATCTGTTATGACCGGCCTTTGTTTCTGAAAGTATGATTCTATTGTACTAAATATTAAACATATTTTTATGTAGTATATAAGCAAAATGACTGTGAGTAGCTACTGTACTCACTTTAGTGGTGGTCTGAGAAATCCTTTCATTTAGACCTTTCTCTTTAAGCACTGCAGTGACCAGGGACCTCACAGCCTAAAAGTAAATGCAGAATGGTTTAAAACATCAGAAGCTTTTTTTTAGTGAGTAAATGTAATCCGGATTCGTTTGTTTTTTTAAAAGAGAAAGTGTTTCACCTGCGCTTGAATGAGAGTGTTTGGGAATTCAAATCTTGTCTTCCAATTCTCCGTCATCTCCAGAAGTCATGACAAATATTCCCTTCTACAAAGCAAACAAACAGTTTTATATTAAACACCTGACCGACTTGGTTCGAAATATAACTTTTCTCTAACAGGATTTTCAACAGAATCGATATAGAGGAGGTCTTCATACAGTACTGAATGGACCAGGTTACTGGAGGAATGCTAAAGAGTGGTTAAAAATGCTTGTGGTTACAAAGAGCAAGATGTTTCGTTTTGATTAAATGTTTTTAAATAACATGCAAAGGTGGAAGATGCAGATTAATACTAAAAATTTATTTAAGAAGTGAAAGGGGTCTGAAAGTCAACAAGTCATTAATGCTTTAATATATGGATCAGTCTATTTTTCTGAAAAAACTGCCTTCAGGGAGATAATCCATAAGAGTGTAAAAACAAAAAACGACTTTAAACAAATTAATTTTGAGGTCAAATAAAAGGCCTAAAACACAAACAGTCTTTGCATCAAAAATAAGAGGTTAAAACATCTGACAGATGGCACTGGCAACCACATCACGGCAATGCATTATTCACAAGTCACTTTTTGCCAAAGCATCAATGTCTGTCCAGTTGCAGACTGCCATACTTGGCTCGTATGGACTCCTGGTACAAGGTAATGAGATAACTAGAGGTTTGTGTGACTGACTCTAGCCAATGGAGATTCAACTGTGTGCACATAAGTGAAGGAGGGAGAGAGACTATGAACGATCCCATCCCTCCAGGGACTGACGTTTGACTAACACTGTGTGACTGTGATGAAATACCAGCTGTGCTTCCATACAACATACAAGAGTTTTACTGTACCAGCATATTGACAGCAAAGAGTGGCTCATGGATATCAGGTAAGATTCTAAATATAGAGACTTTACACAGTTTACTAAAGTACAAGTCACACAGGTCAAATGCTTCTTTGCTATGGAGCGGATTATTATGTTGCTATAAACTTCCTGGTCTGAGAATTGTCGAAATGCATTACTGACATGATGGACATTTAATCTAAAACTGCCCACACGTTACAAAACATTTTATAATCTAAACAGTTATGGCTGACAGAAGACTGTAACTACGTTGACAATGCTGAGCCTTTATCAGCAAAGCATAGAACTGAACATATTCCAGAGATTTCCAGTCTGGTTGTTCACACACAAAAAGGTTTTGGACTGCTTGTGTCCACAATAATGTTAGTATTAAGTAATACTACTAGAATGACTATGTAAAATTTTATACATGGAATAAAACCTGGTATTATGTACATTTTTATCAAACATAATAAGTATTGTGTTTTTTTCTGGGCTATATTATGGTTCATAGTACACTCTAAAGTACTAAAAGGTTCATGTATATACCATGGTCCATTCATATCATTAAGTACTTATTCTTTTTAAAAATTGAATAACTGTAAAACTGCAATACAATACAATCTCTATTGTATAAAGATGTCTTGACTGACATGTATTTACCTCTGATATTTCTGATATGTCAATGTACCAAGCGACACGGTACCTTTTAAGACAAGCTGCATGCGGATCTGATCTGCCTTCTGCTATATTTAAGATTGCTACATTTTAGGACAGATTAAATACTTTTTTCACTTCCAAAATGATTAGAGATTGAACTCCTTTATATTATTCTTTACAGGAAATGCTGTTTAGCATCTGCTGTTTACAACGTCACTAAATAACTGTCTATATTCGCCTTACAAAGACATACAAAGTATAATCCTCTAAGCAACTTATATAGCAGCATACTTGGTATTCGTACTCACAGAAAATCCTAAATGGCAGTTAGCTTATGATGTAGTAAGGTAACTTTAGCGGAATCCTCCAAGCCAGCAACATGCTTGTACGGTGCGTGCGGGGGACCAAAAACATTGAAAAGCGATACGATAATCTAATGTCGTAATTCGTTTGTATTTTTTACATCATGCATTGCTAACTGATGAATGCTGATACTGACTGATACATACTCATTTAGCACCCTTTTTACAGTAAAGTATGAGTAGTCTTTTCCTTTAATTAAAATAAATTTGTTTCTTTGATTAAGTTTGTTTGTATTTTTCTTAAAAATGTACATTTTAAATAAGGAATTATTATACAAATACATACAACATATAAAATACATCTCTATTAAACGTAGCCGTTTGTTTCTTATAGAATTTTCCCCCAATAAAATGAGACTTTTACATTAATTGTATAATAACATTTCGCTCGCGCTTGATTCAAAGTTATATAAATAGTATAAATAGTTAGAACAGTTACACAGCAGAGCATTACATTGATTACTTACAAATATATAGAAGGAAGATGTAAAACATTAAACAGTACATGTACAAGGAAAAGTAACTAAAAATGACAGCACAATCCGACTGTTCTGTAAATAAATAATTAGCGTGTAGTACAGTGCAGTAGTGCAGGTTTTAAATGGGTTAAACGCGCCCGTGAGTGGCGCTTCATGTGCTCGCGCTGCCATTGGTTCTTCTCGTGCACCGCACCGACTGCAACTGGAGTGCACGCGCATGCGTCTCACTTTACCCCTCAGCCTTTGAAAACTCACTCAGAGAGCTCAATTGAAAGACCATGTCCGCCATCGAGCATCTACAGTCCTCGGTGTCCTTATTTAAACTAAATTCTTCATGAAATAGCATTATCCCATGGCCTCAGCAATGGCCAGTTCGGTGAGTAGGGATTTACCTGATAAGTCGGTGCAATGTTTTGGATCTTCAGTGCCCGTGCTCGTTTTCGCCTGGTTTGGAAAAGCGATAAGACGTAGATTAGGGTTTTCCAGCCATATTTCTATCGGTATACAGTAGGAGACGTGCGTCTCCAGTGCTGTAGTGCATGTCTGCAAAAGTGATGCGCTTGAAAGATTTTGAAACAAAAGCAGTGCATATAATAATACATGTTTAGAAGTCTTACGGAATCCACAGAATTAACCAGTTTTATTCAGGATTCAGAAACGTATTATTTTTACCACTGGTTTAATTTTTTATAAGACATATTTGCTCGGCGACAGAGTGTTTTTAAGGTTGTAAAACGCAAGTAAATCGTCAGGCTGTTCTATCAATTTCGCATAAACGGCGTCTCGATTTTAAAGTGAATGTTGCATGTTTTAGGGTGCAGTCCAGGTGAAACTGGAACTCGGTCATCGTGCCCAGGTCCGAAAGAAACCCACCGTGGAAGGTTTTACGCACGACTGGATGGTGTTTGTCCGTGGACCCGAACACAGCAACATTCATCACTTTGTGGAGAAAGTCGTATTTCATCTACACGAAAGTTTTCCAAAACCAAAAAGAGGTATGTTTCGATTAAAATTGTTAAAGTGGTTTGGTTTTACGATTTATCGTGGATTCTATAAAAAAACAACTTGAATATGTGACCCTGCCTGTGAAAACAGCTAAAGGCGTTTATTTTTTTGTTATTTTACATATTTTAAACAGCATTCTGTGAAAATATATCCTTGATGTATTTATGTTAATTAAGTAAGGCCATGTCAAAGTTTTAAATCATAAATAATGACTAAATCAAACTGTAATGTCTTTTAGTCTTATAATTAAATTATGACTCGTTGTTTCCACAGACAGGGTCACAAATGATCAGAGATTGCATTTTGTTTAAGCTAATGTTCCGAAACATTCCATGGATGACCAATATGGTGCATTTTTGTTTGCTTTCTTGAACACTTTGGGTTTTTTTATTACTGGGTTGTTGCGTTTATCAAGATCAACTTTCAAAGTCTTTCTGTTACACATCGAGCGCTAGAATAATAACGCTATTTCACGAATTGTGCAGAAGATTGTATTTTTGTATTATATTCTTGAATGTCTTATCACTGACAGGTGGCTATTTGGATTGTTTCAGAAGTTTGGTACGAGATAGATTTCGTATAACTGCTGTGCTAGGCTTTTATAAACAATTACAGGCACCATCAGGAGGACAGAAAGCGGTAGAATGAAAGGAGGTAGACAGCGGTTGATGAAAGACTGGGAAGGAATTCATTAAAATATTTGCTGGTTTCTTCCTCTCGCCCGAAGTGTTTAATCTGAAGTTGCTCAGATGTGATAAGTGCAGGAAAAATACCGGAGAAACAACTTCTTACGTGTCCTTATTAGAGTTCAGGCGAACATTTGCACTTTATTAAAAACAGTTGTTAGATCTTGTTTGGTTTCATTCGCTGTCTGATCCTTTGTATGACGCATGCACGTGCGCAAATTTTTAGTAGATGTTAGTAGAAGTAGATGTTTTATCTCGTTAAAACTGTCACAATGCAGATGCATGTTTTTTGACTGTCCATAACCACGTAACACTCATTTTTAAGTTTGTGTGCTATATTGCTTTGGTGTGAAATCGGTACACAGACTTTAAATATTTCTGTGGGACTTATACTGTGTCCTCTGCCACACAGTTAATGTACACCACAGAAATGCATTTTTTTTTTCACAAGACCTGAATGGGATGTGAATCACCAGCAAACCAACTGCATGTGTGTGATGAACATTTCCCCGCTTTTAATTCTCTCATAACATTAAAGCTGAAAATCAACAGTCAGTCCTTATTCTGAAACTACCCTAAACATAACTAAGACAAGTTTTCTATGACAAGAGGTACATAAAATGTAGATTTGTTTGAACCTAACCCTTTTTTTGATAAATGTCTTGATAAATGTCATGGTGTGCTGAATTAAATGCAAAGGCAGCAGGGGGATACTTAACCTCCAATAAATCTTGCCAAATGATTCTAGTAAACACCCCCTTAAAGTATGCACCCTAAAATGTTTTTGTGCTATGACAAATCAGAAGTTTAAGTACTTCCTGTGGTCTCCTCTCCAGCCTTTTTAAAGTGTTCAGGTAAAAAAAATTTTTTTTAAATTGTTACAGTGTTTGGTCCAGGATGGTCTAAGAAAAGAGGGCTTAAATTACTGCAGTTAATGTACGTGGATACACATTTATCTAATGCTTGGAACAGGATTTAGCATTAAATGTAAATGTTTTAGCTTTACATTGTGTTATTTGTGCTAATTAGAACCAGAATCAAGTTAAAATAAATTAACAGTTTTAATATTTGTATTCTTTATTCGAAGCCCTGAAAACGAGTAAAAAGCCCACAAGGTCTTCTGCATACTTGTCTGTCAGATAATTCACAACATAACTTTTAGCTCAGCGGATGGCTACAGAAATCCTGCTTTCTTACACCTAGTCTTGGGCACAATTTATGGTGCGCTTGTAAGGTAAACAGTCAGGCTTATTATTTGGGGTCCCAGGAGGATACGCCACCCCTTTCACCCCCTTCGCTCCTCAGGGCTTTGATCAGTGTTAGTCTGTGTTGAGACGAGCTGAGGGGAAGTTAGAGGGAAACCTTGCACACAGACAGGCTTGTGTTTGACAATTTAATACCAAGAGTCTCACCATACTGCTCCAAAAAGAACAGCTGCTCTCACACACACACACACACACACACACACACACACACACACACACACACACACACACACACACACACACACACACACACACACTCAGTTCTTTAAAATGTTTTACTCTTGAGGATATGTTCTGTTGCAATCCTCTTCATCTCTCATTTTTGGAAGCTTTAGGCTTAGGGTAACAGACCCAAATAAATAGTGAAGAGTGGAATATAAACATTGACCTGCATCCGTCTATGCCAGCTTAAAAAAATATACTCAGAATCATTGATTTCTGCTTTTTGGGATAAACTTTGCAAGGACAGTCAATCTCATGGAGCAGGGTTAAATTAATTAAGTAAATGAATGAATAAATTAATTAACACACTGTGTGGTAATAAAAAAACAGGTTTAAGTGTGCTTTGCTAAGACACATTTATGTCCCCATGTATAAATGGAACAGAAATTGGGACATCCAGACGTGAATAGGCCCAATATACTATATAGCACACGACTAAAACCATTATCAATTTTTTTCATGATAACATCACACTTTGATAGAGTACGGCTTGCTTAGATTTTTGACCTGCTTGGACATTAGATTCTTACAGATTGGCATCAGTTTTGCTTAATCAGTTCAATAAGCAGTTTGATCAGAACTGCATATGCAAGCACAATAAATGCCAGCTAGTGTAAAAGATCATTGTGTAAACCTTATTCTGTATTATTATTCCTTCATTGTAGTGCTGTTTTTTTTCTGAATATCTCACTTTGCAGTGAACTTTGAGCTTTGTAACTCTTACTTTCTTGTGGTCAGGTCAGGTTTTCAGGTCAGTGTGTTTACCTGAGGCCATCTTTCCCAAAGACTTCTGAAGTCACATCTGTGAGCCTTTTAACTTTAAGCTCTACTCACTGACAGTCTGAACAGACGTTATGTTGGTGTTTTATTTTGCATATGCACAGAAAGCCACCAGTCTAAGTCCTCCTCAGACACAAGGTATTGCTTAGATGTCAGTGGGAGCTGCCTTTCTTTCCGCCCCTTTTCTTCTGTATGCCTGCCAGACATCTTTCCCCTCAATGGGAAGCGATCTGTCCTCGGAAGGCAGATGAACTGACTCCCTGCAGAGCGGAATTAGAAGCGTAGGATTTTTATTCTGACAGAAAGTATGATTTATGAAATTGTAGACATGGGGGCGAAATTGGGGTAGTGTCTTTTGTTTCCAAGTGACAAATTGCTTCTGTTTCCAAAATCTGTATAAGAGATGTGAAATCATACAGTATGCATGGCTATGTTTCAAAACCTAGTGAGCCACGATACTGTAAATTTGGTGAAAATAAGATATTGGTGTAGTTCACCTTAGAAAACACCCTTTCCAACCGGCAGGTTTAACAAAACAAACTGTTGTTAGTCATGTTTTTCTGTCCTAATGTTCATGATCAGAATAAGCTTATGGAAGTCAAAGTTGTAAGCAAATATCTGATTACATGAGACTATATGACAATAAAATGAACTGTAAACGCTACATCTGTATATAGCTATACGCGGATAAATGCATTTGTTTCAGTTTCTTTTCCATATATGTCAGATATAATTTATTTTTAAATTCTCAGCTGTCTTTCTCAGTTTATTTGATTAAAAATGGTGGTTTTGAAAGCACAATCATTTACAGATTTCCAATTACAGTATGAGCAATCTGTTTCTGAATTTTCATTATCCTAATTTTCTGAATATATCTCCATGTGAACTGTGTCCTTATAATATAATCTTTGAAATGATTGCATGTTATGGGCAGTCATTTACTGTGATTTTATTTCTGGCTTTTATTTCTGGATGCGCACACAGCCAGCTAAAATAATTGGGTCTCTCTGACTGTATTGCATGTAATGTGTTATGCCTCCCCCTACATGTAGAATAAATTCTTCTCATTGCGAGTATAACTGCTGTCACACATTTCTGTATCCCTCCATGCCTGTCAAATCTCTTACCTGCGCAGTGATCTTTTAACCATGCATATTATCATTAAACTGTAAAGGCATGACTGCTGTCAGCTTCTGTGTTGACCTGTTTAACATGTCAAATGTTTGGGGTGTGTAAAATCAAATTATCTAATATCTTTCATACACAGTATGGCACTGCATATCACACATTTAATCTCAATTATACCATTTACTCGAATACTCTATTTTGGTCAATCACAGAATTCTGTCCCAGCAGAGATATTATTTTTTTTATAAAGCTATGCAAGTTTCATGTCTTAATCCACAACCTCTTTTTTTTTTGTCATTTAATACTACAATTTCTACACATGTCCATTGACTTATTTAAAATCTATAGTTATTTTAGCAGTTTCTCCCCTTCACAATGTGCATTTTTCCGTAATGACCAACAGATTACTTTCCGTTTTGTTTTTTTATGAGTCATCCTTAAATATTTCTGTACATGTCCAGGTCTTTCCTGGATGAGCTGAGTCATTGAATGGGAAAATTAATTTTATATTTCCGCTTTAGCTATATAATGGATAGACTTTCCAATTATTTTATGAGATTTAACTTTTGAAAAGATGTGCTTCCGTTATGGTTTTAAAATATTTAGTGATAATTCTGATCATTCAAGAAACAGAAGAGTAGCCTGAAACTATCAGTGCCTCTTAAACAGTTCTAATATGGTTTACAACACCGCAGAAATCATGCATATGTGTTGCACAATGGGCTCTGAAGCCATGAAAGCTCCAGACTGCCTCTTCTCCTGGCATGAAAGAAGCGGAAAAGGGAGGGGAAGAGGCAGAGACAGCATTGATGGAGGAAGACTTGTGAGCAGCAGTCCAAAACAGGAATTGGGCCATAAATGCTGATTTTTCTTTTTTTCCCCCCATGTTTGGTGAGTCAATGGGGGTGAGGGGGAGACTGGGCGGAGGAAGTGGTTTATTGAAGCATGGTTTATAAGGGCTGTTTGTTGGCAGTTCTTTCGCTTCTTTGCTTTGTGTGTATATGCGCATGCCGTGATTGTGTGTCTGTCTCTTCTTTATTGCACTCCTAGACGCTGGAGTTTACGCTTGTGTTTATATTTCTCGCAAAATGCAAACCAGACCGTGGGTAATGCAGTGATGTTTGCCTAGGCAGGTTTCATAAGGATGTACAGTACCTCGCTGGGCATACCTTAAGTGCCAGTAAGTACACGAAGACGATCATAAAGTAGTGTTTTAAGAAAATTAAACAAAAATTAATTTAACAAAATTAACTTTTCTTTGGAAGCAGGAGTTAATATCCCTAACCCTGTTGGTTTGTGTTTACATCGTTGTATTTACAGTATGGACTCTACTGTAAAAGCCCCCTAAAACATTATGATCACCTCTGAGTGACTTCTTCAAAAACCTAGTTTTGAATTGATTACTTTGGCTAAAGAATCCCAATACAAATGTCAAAACATAGTTGAATTTATAAAATTAAACAAAATTTTTTTGTTGTGTAGGTAGAATTTCATTGATGAAAAGTGTTTGCTTAACTGTTTAAGTGTTACTGTTATTGTGCCATTTTACAAAGTCTTAATATTGTTTTTGAAGTGACTCTATGAAGCCTCCTCCTTCCAAAACGCTCTGATTGGTTAAGCTGGCTCAGTCTGTTGTGATTGGTCACCCACATTTATGCTCGGGCATAAATGATAACTATAAATAAATTGCCTCATCAGTTCAACAAACGAGTCGACCGCAACCGCATATACAGATACAGTGCAGCTAGCGTGTAAAAGATGTGTATGTGTAATTCTTGCTCTTTGTTGGTGAGGGTTAGGACACTAAACTGATCGTCAGTTCACCTCGCACTTAGAGAAGTCAGACAGTCAACAATAGCGCCAGTTATCAACTTCAATGCTTTATCAACTTAAGCCCGAGTGAGATAATGAGCCGCACATTTGCAAGAAGGTGTTTCACAGAAGTATGTTTTAAAAAATATATGCACTACTACAAGTTTTTAATTCTTACACATAATCTTATGATCATTAAGCCTAATCTCACGAGAATTCGCACATATTGGCTAATTCGTACGATGTAACTCGTTCAAAAAGGTACAATTAGTAGGAAAAAAGCAATGATAAAGGCCTTCCCCTAATCCCGCCCGTCACTGGGGAGAAGACAAATTGTACCCAAATGTACGAATGAGATCGTACAAATTAGCCAACTCGTAAAATAAGTACGAATTCCTGTGAGATTGCGTTGGATCATTGAGGTCCTATTACCTGATGCACTGTTTTCAGCGTCTTTCAGTGTCTTTTTGTTGAGTTACAAGTGCCTGCGACGCAGTGTTGCCAGATCATAAAACATGAAACAAAAATAAGCCTAAAATTAATAGAAATAAGTCCTTTATTTTAAAATGAAGACAAATAATTAATTAACAATGATCTTTTTCTTAGAATCAACTTTATGGTTTATTAACTTCCTAAAGTATGGTGTCAGGTGGAAAAAACATCACAAAAACGCTCATTTTTGGTCATTAATCTACACACAGTACCCCTTAATGACAAAGTGGAAAGAGAATTTCAGAAATGTCTGTAAATTTATTAAAAAGAAAAAAATTAAATGTCATGTTTACATAGGTGTTCAGACCCTTTGCAACAACATTTGAAATGTAGCTCAGGTGGTAGATTTTTCTACCTCTTTTATTTACTGCAACATAACAAAATTGACAAAAGGGGATGGGATCTGAAAACTTTCTGAATGCACTGTATGTTCATAAGAAAAAGATTTACATGAACGCATAATATTTTTAATACTCTTTAGAAACTCTGTTTAATATGTAAATTCAACAGCCTCATGCAGACTCCTCAAAGCAAAGCAAAACGAGTTAAAAGATTTGGTAAAAAGGAAAAATGGTAAAAAGATTTTAGATGGCAAGGCCTTTACCAAATTTATGCCTACCAGTGGCACATCATCTAGGCATGCAGGGTATGCAGGTGCATTTGGGCAAATTGGGGCCCGCATCCACAAAGCTATGATGACATGCGCTTGCCTGTACCGTACGGCTCAAAACCCACTCAGATTATGAAGAAGACTCATTAACTCCACAGCATTGTGTCGGTATTACCTTACCAATAAAAAAGATTTGCAGAGCACCACCACACACTCTGTATCACAAGCAAGGGCACGGGTGCAGTGTTGCCAGGTCCAGTTAAAATAAATTTTAATGTCTGTAGTATCAGACTGCAACATAACAAAATTGGGAAAAAAAAGCAACATAACAAACTTTAAAAAAAAAAAGTTTCTGTTGAAACCACAGTGCTAATGAATTAGAATAGCAGTAATAAAAGAGTTTCGGCTTTTATGATGGGTAGACATCAGCTTAGCTGACAGGGTAAAATATTGTAGGCTACCTCTGGGAAACGTTATTGACAAGCAGTAGAGCTTTCTGCTGTACGATGAAAAAAGGACCGTGAAGGAAATAAAATTGTCTGTATATTAGTCAAGCCCAGGCATTTGCAATGGCATTTTAATGAGAAAACTAGTGAAATTTTACCCTGCACATTCATATGGCTCTTATTAACAGATGTGAACATGCTAGTTTGGGTCTTGTTAATATCACTGAGATAGAGCCTAGGGGGCTTCTAGTAAAAGTAAAAAATTTGGGGTTGCTACATCACAACACCTATTAGTCATTTACTGAGCTTTAGACCTTAGAGGTTTGGGAATATCTAGTTAGTTGAATTTCAGTTTTTTAACTAATAATTGTCCTGGTTTTTAAGATGTAGTGTTGACACCTCAGTGTGTATATTTAATTTGGTTTCTGTATCTTGTAAAGTTAAAAACGGTCAGCTTCCAAGTTCAGTTTATTGCACTGTTGTGTACCTTTGTGTGTACAACTGCAAATTTTGATGCAGCACAGGTACTAAGCATTAGGGCTAAACGATATTGGAAAAAACAGACATTGCGATGTTTTTGTTTTCTACGATATGTATTGCGACGTGTAGAAATGCAGGAGGACACTTTATTATCACACTAGGGAAATAACATGAGTGAAAAAATAAGTAATTTAACATTTTATTTAACAATTACAAACCTCTTTTTGAAAACAATAGTAAACATGTTGGTTATGGTAAACACCAACCCCTGAGTGGTTTATAAAATTTGTATTTGTTATAAAACAAATAAATTATAGTAAGTCAAACTTAACTTGTAATAATAAACATTTTACTTATGTTATATAACATTTATCAAGAGAACTATTTTGCTCTGCAGACTTTTTTTTGCAACAGTGCTAAAATAAAACAAGTGTTGGCCAGTATACCAAATAAAGATTCAAACATACCATTTTTGACTTTGACTTAAGCTACTGTATGCATCAATTTACTCACTCAAGATCAGAGGTTTTTGGCATGTTATTATGTTGCCGCTTGCACTGAAAACCTCTCTGATGGGGAACTTGTAGCACGGATAGAAGGGTATCTGCGGGCAAGCTTGGCGAGATGTGGAAAGCTTACTCTTTCTTTAGCCAAAATATTTCCATATTACTGACGTTGCGTTTCTTTTTGCGACCAAGAATGAATTAATTTATATTAATATAGAATTGTGCGTGTTTTTCATTTTGGCATTAAACACAAAAATATGTAAGTTTTGCAGAGTGCACACATCGCGATGACGATGCTGAGACGATGTATCATGCCGCCCTACTGAGCATGTTGCATTTTTTAATATATCAGGGAAGGGCATTTTTGAGCAGTCGTGGATGCGTTTTTTCTATGACAGAGGATTATGGAACGTCATACTGGTCTTAACGTGATGCGTTAAATCTTAAAATCCTTCTTCTTCAACAACAATAATTTGGTGAGATTAGCTATGTCATTCTCTTCTGCCTGCATCACGTTTCTGTCTGACAGTAAAAGATGTTGCGCTCTGGTTTGCAGCTGTGGTTTTACACTTGTGTTGTGTTGTCTTGTGTTATCATAACACAAAGTAATTAACATCTTAAAGTTTCCTTTGGTGGCCATTGACAATTTTCTAATCATTTTTCATCATTTGATAAGTCATGATACAGTAAATGAGGAACAAGCCTGCACACCACGCTGAGGACAAATGGCACGAGTGTCAGCGCTCTGCGCCGGAGTGATGCCCTCCAGCAGCTGTAATTGCAAGCAGAGCTCCTCTTGACTGTGCGGTTAAACTTTTTTCACAGAGAGGGACGCAGCTCATTGGAATTCAACAGGGTGGACTGTATGTTGAAAAGCTCAGATGAGAGGGCCATCATTCCTTGTTTCATCTGGGTAATTTTTACTGAAGCCCCTTAGCTAGACATTTTCCCTGACCTATGGTGCTATGACGTTGTTAAAATGTATTTAAAGACATGCATTGAAGTGAGCAAAGACCCATGGTCATTTTTTTCCCCGGGTGTTTGAGAAAGCTCAGCTTGAAAATGGCAGACTAAAGTGTTGCTCCATGGGTGCAGGGGACTTGAGAAGCAGATGTTAATGTGCCTTTTTTGGATGGTGGGGGTTGGAATGGAGTTTTTTTATATTTATTTTTACCAACTCAGACAAAATACTGTTGTCTGCCATGCTTAGGCTACATTTATACTAAACCAGAAAAGTTTATTTGTCCATGCTGCTCATCTACATTGAAAGGTCTGAAAAACACCTATGCTCTTGTACTGCGCATGAATAATATGTAACATATTTTCTGTCAGTTGTTTATTTACTTTTCGCTTCTTTGAATGTCATGGCAATGTAGAGGAAAAGCAGATTTTTTTTTTTAACGGCTGCACACAATGAGGTGGAGTTGTTGCTGAAGGTAACACTATAAGACTATAAAGTTGCAAAAGCGTTCCGCCAACGAACAAAAACTACAAGAAAGCATTCAGTCTTCTTTAAAGAAATGCTATCTGATGTACAAACGGACATTAATCCTTAACGATGCCATCAAACTGGGGAGAAGCCAAAACGACAGTGTCACATGATGAAAATACTGTATGTCATCATACTGTAAGCCTCTGCTTTTATAGTACATACTAGGGATGCAACAATACAGTCAGCCCGCGGTTCAATATTTAACCACGGTTTTCGGTTCGGTTCGGTTCTGATGGCTTGACACATAAGAGTGTTTTTTTGTTATTCTATGCTTAGGCAATAGGAACAGTAAGAGGTTAAGAAGAAAAAATAAAAATGATTTATTGCAATACTCCTTTATTTTACTTAAAAGCAAAGAAAAGTCCACTAGTTCCTAGTGTATTGTATAATATAAAATAATTTTTTATTTTAAAATGAACACTGACATCTCACAGCTGCTGGTAGCCCATGTACAAACTGGGGAACACATAAATTCCTAAATTTTGAAAATAAACATACATGTGAAGTTAGTAAAGTTGTACTTCAGTAAACATAAATAAACCATCTTAATTAAACTTAACAGTACTCCAGTACAGTATCCTTCATTCAGAATGTAAAGTGCAATTTCACTTAGGTCAGCTATCGATTCCTGTATTTTGAGGTTCTTCTGTAAAAAGATAAGCCTGTCAACATTCTCTGCAGCAAGGCGAGAGCGTTTTGCACTTACACTGTCCCTGGCAGTGGAGAAAATTGTCTGGAGTGGAGAAATGTCTCCACACCACGGATTTGAAAGATGCCGGCGCTTCCTCGTACTGTAGCGTCACTTCACCGCCGCTCGTCATGTTAAAGTGTGGAATGATGGTTCAGCGCCCCCTAACTTAAGAGCATAGTGATTGAATATTTACTCGCGGGGAGGAGTTTCCTCATCTCAGCTCGTAGACTTACAGACACACACAAACAGTCAATTCGGAGAGAAATAAAACGCACATAAATTATTGAAACGTAAAACCAGAAAAACCGCAATTCACAAGCGCGTATTGAACCGTGGATGTCGTACCGAACGATTCAATATTATATTGAGAATTGTTGCATCCCTAGTACATACTAAAACAGGAAAATGGCATTTTGGAATGTATGTACTTGGGAGAGCATTTTCAAAAAGCTGTTTGCAAAACAGAGAGAAAAGATGCGTTTCAAACTAAAATTTATTAATGTGGACAAGGTCAAACTGTTGTAATGCGTTTTTGAAAACGTCTCAAGTCAGTAATTTGCGCTTAACTTTTTTTAATATAATTCACCACATTAGTTTTAAAAATTAAGTGCATGAATATAAATGACTTTGTTTTAATAACATTCTGTATGACTGATTATAACATTAACAAGGAATAGTTACAGTATGTAGTTTATGTAGTTAGGGTCAGTGACTAACATGAGTTGCTTTTACAAATACATTTATGATAATATGTATATATTTATTTTGGTCATCAAGGTATTTGTTTTTTGGGGGGGGTTTGGGGTAAACCTCCTGACTAAACCACAGTGGTTCCCGTGTAGTAGGTGTCAATTTACACCTTTGTGTGTGAACACAGTGGGTCCCATATGGCATCCCCGGTACGTTGTTTTTGCATCTCACCCTTCCAATTTTCTGTCTGTGGCTAAATGTTTTAAATATAATTCTGTGTAAAAGTGGTACAAATAAAGTATGCTGTAGCCCATCAAGGTCATGGGTTTACTTCTGAGGGAACACACAATGAAAGAATGCACTCTGAGTCGCATTGGATTGTAAGTATATTTATATGTAAATATGTAAAATGGACTATATGTATAAGGAAATAATTAAAAACTGATTCATTATAAATACCGGTTTTATTTTTGCTTTTGCTTATATATCTAAAACAGTATTTATGAGGTCCAACCTGCTTAATTAGGTTCTTCTTAATGTTAGGTCTAATTCTGGGTAAAAATGCATTTGCCAATGCAAAAAAATGTGTAATTATATTGTTACTTTTTTGTTATAATAATAAAGGCTTTTTATTCAAACACTGACAGTCGATGTGTGTCTCCATGAATTCTAAGTTGAGGCAGGGTTTTACCCAGCATTTGGCTGCCATCAATATGCTGCTCAAGTCTGGGACCAATTAAGGTGCAACCCATTCCACTTCACATATGATTCATCGAGTCTGAAGTCACAGCAAGGGCACTGCAATTTGCAAGCTACCATCTCTTCTTTAATGAGGCTCTGACCACCTCAATAGCCCAAGACCTGTTTAAGAGCCAATTCTGAAACAATTGGAATAAATTCCTAAAACAATTAGCTTTGACAGCTTAATGCCGCATTCTTTGTATTTCAGCATCTGGTAACTTGATTAGATGTGATTGAAGTGGCTGCATAGTCCAGGAGCTTATAAGGCATGGTGACCCAGCAGTGGGATCACATCAGCAAAGTATTTCTAGCCATGTGTCTGTAATGCAAATGGGTATCAACAATGCAAAAAATGTGCAGTTTACTTGGCTTCCAAGACAGCACCCTAGTCTGTTTATTAGCAATTCTTTGTGTACCATGCAGATAGCTTGTTGCTAGGCTAATGACACTGTACTTAATAAGTGCATACAAAAATTGAGTAAAAATGGCTAAACTTTTAGTAAGATGGAAGACAGAACAGTTTTGCAGGTTCGCTGTTGTTTCAAACCAAATTTTTGTTGCATGTCTACTTGCATGTTTGAAATTCTTATTTTACATCGTAAAAGTAAAAAATGTTGAATATGCACTTACATATGCAATGGTATATAAACCGTTATTTGTTTTAAAAAAATAAAATGTTCATTTAGTTTCTTCAATGCTAAAGATACTTTTTTAAAGAGGTCATATGATGCGATGTGATTTCTTATTTTTCTTTCTCTTTAGTGTGTTGTGTGTAGTGTAGTAGTGCATGTTTAAGATCTGCAGAGTTACAAAGCTCAAAGTCTCAAACCCAAAGAGACATTCTTTGTAAACATTAAGGCTCAGCCACATCTTCCTAAAATGACTCATTTAAACACGCCCCCACATTTCTATGTAGAAAAGTTTCCTAATCACCCAAATGTATACGCAAAGAAAGAATGCGTACCTTTAATTTCGCAGTTGTATTGTTGCCGTTGGGGCTGCCATGTTGTAAAGATGCTGTATTTTTTAAATATGATAAGGGGCGTAACATTTCCATTCACACGCTTGCCGTATTCAGGCCAATCACAGTGCATTGGATCGCTGGCCAATCAGAGCACACCGCGTTTTTTAGAATGATGAGCTTTGTAAAAATTTACGCATTTCAGAAAGCCAGGCCAGAGAAGAGCAACAATAACAATCTACGGTATGTGTAAAATAGGTAATTTCTATCAAATAAAATCATGTTTTTTTAGAACCATCATATGACCTCTTAAACTACCAGTTAGTGTTTAAAAACAACAAATATTTTAAACATTAAAAACAACAACAATGCAGCAACCATGATAATACTAAATACAGTGATGAAAAAATCCTAGCAATTATCCTGATAAAACAATTTTTTTTCCCCATTTTACAATCTGATTTGATTTTATTGTATTTTGACTGCTTTGTTTTATTGTGGCATGCCGTGTGTGTGCAAAGTGTGGAGCTTATTCCCTTTTGTGGATCTGTTGGCCAAGTTCGTGTTGTAGGTCAATAAGTGCATTTGTGCTCTTCACTCATGTAGTGTCTCAGCTGACCCCCCCAGGAAATAAAAGTGACCTTTTAACTTCATCAGAAGATCTAGAGCCCAGATAACAACCAGACATATCCCAAGTTCATTTCTATTTTCCTTTCAGTTAAGGTGGATCTACTCTATCATTATTATTCCCAACCCCACCATATGGCCTCGGCGTTTACACCTTTAGGGAAGCCTGTCAATTATAACTCAATTTGCATCCACAAAAAACAGATGTTATTTGGTAAATCTCCAAAATAATTGTTTGTTACTGAACTGTGTCCCATACCATTGTGCCCTTTCCACAAAAAGACAAGAATTTATGTCATTTGGGTTTAGAAAGTTGTGCTTGTTAAAGTGTTTTGAATAAAAGCACACACTGATCTTGTACTTGAATTGAGAATCTCAGTTGGAGAAGGTCGTTTACAAGCAGCACATGCCATAATAGTCGTACTACACAATGCACTACACTAAATAGACCTAAAGGTGACCTGCCGCCACAATCAATCTCTGTAGTTTTTGTATGGCAGATGTTGTTTTGGGATCCGGTGACCTTAGGATCGAGGTCAGTCATCGTCTAGCCATTAGAATCATTGTGTAGCCTAAGGGGGAAGGGGCATGGTTGCTATGTAACCTGAGCATGCCAAGTGTTGTCAAGCTCTGTCAGTACAAGGGTATTCCCATCGAGAGTGTTGCTGAGAAAATAACAAGGGTCTTGAGTTTTTCACTGCCTGATTGAATGCCATGTTTCACAGGCATTGATCTTAAAACCATTAGGAAATGTTTAATAAATTTCAATGCAACACAATTTTCAAGAATATTAGTCAGGGAGCAGATACTAAAATTACTCCGTCTAGAGAGGCCTTCATTTAAATGAGAGCTTTATTTGTCATGCAGTGCCTGCAGTTAATGAATATTAATATGACGTTGTCATTTAAAAAACCAGTATGAAAAAATTGTTCCTCTATTTGCATGTGTCCTTGTATCCATAAACACACAACAGTATAAGTTGACTTATTTTTGTGATGCTGTTAAAAAGCCCTTTTGGGATTTGGACTGCGAGACAAACAAGTCTTCCCAGGTGGTGTCACCTGACCTAAACCACTAGGTGTTTTTCCTGAAATGTCTAATTGGGACCAAGCCTGATGTTTGAGAGAGAGAGAGACAGAGAGAGGCATAACTGTATAACAAAAATTATGTTGAGAAGATTTAATATTTATGAAGTAAATGTAATAGTACACATAACATATAATATAGTACATATAATAATTATGTAATATATAAAAATATGTTAATACGAGTAAGAAATAGACAATGGAAAGCTGTGTATAGCTCAGGTCAGGTGCCACCAGAAGGATCACAAGTTAATAGTGTTATTGCTTTGTTAAAACAAGTTATTATATGCCCTATTTTGACAACTTTTATAAATGAACTTACTAAAATAAAGGTTTGAAGTGACATGGGAAATTTAAAAAAAAAAATTGACAAAAAAGGATTTAATGACCAATAAATAGCATAACAAATATATTTTAATAAATTGCCTCCTAAATCATTAAAATAAAAATATAAAACACAACAGAAAATTACAGCTTTGGTCACAAGGCTAAAAATGTAATTAGAAGTGGGGAAAAAAAGCTTTGATCTTGCACCTTTTAATTTTGTTAAATGATAAGGTAAACCAGACCTGCCACAGGTGCATCCTCAAGTTGCACTGGATGCACTGGACTCTACAGTCAGTCATCATTATCACATGCCACCATGTTACCTTTCACTTCAGGTCCATTACACAGACACCAGAGAATGTTTTGTTTCTTTGCATTCTGCTTTTAACCTACTTTATTGGTCTTTCTCACACAACCTGTTGAATGATGCGTAATTATGATATGTTATATAACAAGTGAATAAGAGATAAGGAACACTAGGGGCCATACATACAAACCTAGAATCCCATTGCCCATGACACGGTACATAATTTTTATAGTTGTTTTGTATGGTCTTTGCAAGTATAACTGTTTTTCACAGTGCAGATCTTGCACCCAGCACCTGCAAAATCATTCAGGGAATTCTAGGAATTTGCAGCATTTAAACTCATGAGTCTATGCACTTCATTCAAAAATTTGATCATTCACAATTTCTGGGTACGTTGTTAGATGTAGTGTTTCAGAGATTGTAATCCATTCTTTTACCGATAATATTATACTATATAACTTATAGTATGTATATATATGTATATGTATATACATACTTATAATATAGGTATTACAATATATTTTTAAACTGCATCTCTTGTGAATAAAAATAATGGAATAAGAAGAAAAAGAAATAATACGAAATAAAGAAGAAGAAGAAATAAACCGGAAAGTCAGGATTTTTATGCTGTGGAAAAGATTTGCCTATGAACACCTAAAATACTGTTAATCAGGAAAGAGATGTCACACTTTGTTTTTCAGGTCATTTAAAATGCAAGTCTAAACACTAATAAGTTCCCTTGAGAGTCCTTGAGAACCTTTTCAGAAACTTTGAATGCTGGGTATAAAGTGCATGCAGTAGAACAGATTTTCCATCTCGTATAATTTTAATTTTATTAAAGGTTACTTTTACAGTATGCACTTAAAAGGGGATTTATTTTCTACAAATGAATTAACTATGTTCTGCTATGAAGTGCATTATTTATCAAGCAAAATTGTTCACATGGGGAACCTCTGCACAACAGAAAATGTTTGCTAAAATCTCATTATACTATGCTTAAATCCTAAATGTTTTTCTTGTTTCTCTCTTGTTTTTCTCTTGTACAGTGTGTAAGGATCCACCATACAAAGTAGAAGAGTCTGGATATGCTGGTTTTATCTTGCCCATTGAAGTTTACTTTAAGAACAAGGTACTTTATCTTTTAATACATTATAAATTAAAAAAGAGTTTTTTATTTTATGTGCACTCTAAAACTCATCATTTAGTGTGCTGGGTAAATATAGGACAGAACATGTGTTGGGCTAAACTGGCCCAACAAGTTGGGTTGTTGTTTTTTTTAACCCAAATGATGGGTTCATTTTTTAAAGAATGCTGGGCAAAAGTCCAAGAATAAATTCAGATTAAATGTAAATCACAATAAACACAATTCAGTTCATTTCTAAATCTTTATTTTACCAGAAAAAATGAAGTATATCCGTTTTAAAGTGTTGAGTCTGATTGAAGTCCCTTCAAATGAAGGTTAAAAAAGCCTGCGACAGGTAACTCGGCAGCAGCGTTGTTTGTATTATTATTAATAATCTAAAAAAGCAGGAAATGTGCTTTTACATGACATTAATTGCGTGGTTTACAGTCTGTCATGCTTTTACTGTCAGTGAAATTGACCCAACCCCTAACCCAGCTGCTGGGTTACGCAAAACTACCCAACTATTGGGTTACGCAAAACTACCCAACTGTTGGGTTACACAACACTACCCAAAAAAACTACCCAAGACTGAAAAAATAACCCAAATAAATGACCCAAAAGGCTCAGTCCAGCATTTAGGTAGAAAAAAAACAACCCAGCATTTTTTTTGTGTGTGTATTTTGCATGAGCTAAATATAATATTACATCACTTTTCACCAGGAAGAACCAAAAAAAGTTCGGTTTGATTACGATTTGTTCCTGCACTTGGAGGGCCACCCACCTGTCAATCACCTGCGCTGTGAAAAACTCACTTTCAACAACCCTACTGAAGAGTTCCGCAGGAAGCTGCTTAAGGCTGGCGGGGTACGTATAGGATTGGTTAAGGATGGGTATGCCTAACAACAGGACAGAGGAAGGGCAAGTTGTAATTGGCAACGTCAGAGTCATGTGACCTTCGTTATTGTTTTTTTATGAATTAACTTTGCAGGATTCAATTGGGCTTTACCCGACCATCTATCACCATGTAAAACTAGTCCTTGGCTCAGTGGCAGAGGATTCCACATTTCTTTTAATGACTTGTATTTTTTTCTGGGACGCATGTTACAATTCCACCACTGCATAAAAGACTGTTCAGTTAATTAATTTTTTCTCCGTGACATAATCAAAGATTTTGATTGATCCTCTCTTGCTTCTTTTCAGTAATTATAATGGTTTAAGAATGGAGATATGACACAATCTCCTTTAGTACTTGACTGGCTTACGGATGAGGCTTGGCTGGAATCAAAAATGTTTATTGGCAAAGAGGGCAGTTGTGTGGAAAGTTGTTTTTAATTAAGAGAAAACCATTTCAGTTTAGCTAGGTGGAGATTGAGGAAGGTCCTCAATTAACCTGATTGTTTTGGCTGTTGAAAGGCATTCTGTCATTACATCAGTCCAAGAGTAAGTAAAGTGCCTGTGCGTGTTCCTGGTAAACCATACAGTGTGGGAACAGAGTATACCCATAAATACAGTAATATACAGTACTTGTGCGAACATTTTTTGGTCCCCATGAGGAAAACGGCTTATAAATCATACTAAATGATGGTTATTTAAAGATGCAGAGAGGTTTGTGTGAGGGTTAGACTTAAGGTTAGGGTGAGAGTTAGGGGATAAAATACATAGTTTGTACAGTATAATCAAGTCATTATGTCTATAAAAAGTCCGCTCATCTCTTTTTCATCTCTTTGTCTCAATTTTCAATCTACTTTACATCGCTGTTATAATAAATTCCAGCTCTGGTCACGTGTCACTCAGTTGTTTATTTTTTCAGTGTTGTGCTATCTGCCGGCTTCCAAAATTTTAGAGGTATTACTGTTGGTGTGAACACATCCAGAAAAACGGCCCATAGGAAGCTTTGTCCCAGAAGCAGTCATTGCAAAAGTGCCTGTTGTGTATGTACAGTTTAACTATACTGTAATAGATGTGCTTTCTTTCTCCACAGCAACGGGATCCTCACAAAAGAACAACAGATGACTCTAAAGTAAGAGAAAGTTTCCATACTTTGTACTACTGTACTTTTACATTGTAAGATATTTCTATTAAGTTTAAAGTAAAAGGTTACTGGGGTTGTAATCAAGCTCCAAAAATGACTGAAAGTAGTACATTTATTCATTTATAGGTTTTAACTTTTCTGATACAATTTTTTTTTCCATATTGTAGCTTTTGTGTGATGAACAATCAATCCTTCCACTGTAGATGTAAATTATCTTTCACACCTCATCAGTTTCATTAATAACAAACATAAAAGTTGTTATGTGTGTTAAATGTCTTCTCCACATACACATTATTGTATGGCTTTAGAAAATGTGGAATAATCTTGGTCATCTTTGGTCAACAGTGCTTTTCATTATCTCATAGGTAATGGTTATGCAGGAGGGCTCCACTTCTCTGTTCGGCCAGCATCTGAAGCTGCCTGCATTACCCAACAGCTCATTAACTTTGACCTTCTCTGACGTGAAAAAGAGCAAGTCTGTCCTTGGGTCAAAGGTGAGTGTTGACTATATGTTTTAGAATCGTACTTTTAAACTCTAAAGACTTTAGACGGACACTTTGGCTAAAGTCGATCGTTTCATGAGAAACCCCATGCTAGTATTCCAATGAATCGGTGTCCTGTTTTGATGGCGCTACAAGGTTATCTCAATATAACACTTTTATACTTATTCAGGATTTTTATTTAAGCAATCTAAAATACTTACCTAATGATTTATTTTCAACAATAAAGGGGAAATCCTTGTGTGTAGAAGTTTTGTGCAAGAAACCTTAAATCCTGTGTTTTATCCCGAAATTAGCCATTATTCTTGTGAATTGTGCGTACTGTAACACGCTGTGATCGTCCTTTCAGAAAAGCCACACGAAATTACCACGTGCAAAAAACACCTGATCACATGTGAAACATGGGATTTATTCGAAAGTGTTCCTAAACCACATGTAAATTCTCATGTCACTTGCAGAACTGAGATTTTTAATGGCATTTGGAATGAAGGAGCTCTTAAACGCATTTTTATTTGCTAGAGGAACTCCAAAGCACCTTTCTGGCTCCAAGGGCTCAAACTGGCTAAACGAAGGTGATTTGTTTACACCAAATGTCTTCCAAAATCACACGTTGCACATCTAATCAAATGCCAGAAACGTGAAATTCATGTGCACTGTAAAAAATTATTTGCTGCCTTCAATTTTAAAGTCTAGTCAACTTGGCTTTATAAGTCATTTAAACAATTTCAAAAGTCATTTCAACTCATCAAATGAAGTTAAACAATTTCAACACAATTTCTTATTTTTATGAGTTGAAAAGACTTGTAATTAGTTGAAATAATGTAAAAACTGTTTGAATGACCCCTAAATGGCCCATATTGTTTGCTAACTCTTACAGTGAAGTTACAAGATCCCCGGTGCAGATGGAAACGGTTCCAAATCCAAACCTTGCGTGATTGATTACTGACAGATCAAGGGTCGTTCACAGGCATCTTTCCCTGCGCTACTACAATGGTCGCTTTAGCAAAACAAATAACATCAACAACATCAAATTAAGTTCACAAAGGGAAGAAAACATAAAGTTGTTAATTTTGAATGTTAACTGATTACAGCTGTAATCTTTTTTTTAATCATAGATTTTTGTTAAATTAAACAGGATTACAGCATTAACTATAATTGATAATTCTTCTGTATCCATTGCGGTAGCATTGAAGCATTCAAGTTAACATGTCATGTTAGCCTAAATCATGGAGCACAGAAGATTTTAAACCCTTTAGGAACCTTTATAGTTTATTGCCCATTAAATCGCCTTTACCTGCTTTTTACATCGGTTTCATGGTGTTCACTAAAACGAACAGGGCTAAGTGTGAGGTTGCCTTGTGCCATAAGATAGATTTTTGGAAGAAAAAAATGATTTTTTTTTTAAAAAACATCACATTGGTAAAAAAATAAGACAATGTAAAATATTGAAAGATGGCTTAAATGCAGCCTGTGAAGGTTGTGAATGTCTAGACTGTTCAATGGCTTTACTGCATCAGTGATCATTTGATGGGCGAGTTAGCTTGACCTGATGATAGGATAACGTCAATCATTATAGCCAGAGAAAAGCTTGTTGATTCATCCCAAGGTTAACTGACAAAAATTACAGACAGACAGATCTCAGAGTTAATCTCCTGATTCTGAAAAAACAGTTGCAATATATTACATTAAAAATCTTTTTTAATGATTGTAAATCTTGTATCTTTATTAATATTGTGATATTCTGTTTACAGGATGGGTCCAAAAGCAGCAGCGCTATTAGTACAACAAACAATATTAACAGCAGCACGCTCAAGCACCATAAACAGTCCAAGGAGCATAAGGACAAGCCTTCCAAAGACTCGAAAGAGTCTAAAAGTGCCTTCAGAGATTTCAGCAAGGACTCTGGAAAACTCTCTAAAGATTCCAAAAAACCCAAAGAGAATCAACCACTTCAGGAAGATTGCACTGTTCCTCAAATGGGATTCAAGGATCCCAAGGCCACATCAAAGGAGCAGCGGTCATCAGAGATAAGCTTCTCAATCTTGGGACAAAGTAAACGCCGGCCCATCTTGGACAGTGAAGGCCATGTTACCAAAAAACGGAAAAGCAGTTTTTTGGGGAGCGCTCAAAAATTGCAAGCTTGTCCTACTTTGCTCTATCACCAACATTCAGATAAAAAGGTTCTGAAAGAGAAGCCACAGATCCGGCATAATAAGTTACAAGCTACTGAAATGTCCGAACAACACAAGAGAAAACCATCAACATTACCTCCATTCCAGGATGTGTTGGATGCAAATGACTCTGACATGGATGACAACATGTTCACCAGATCAGACGTAAGTCTAATAAAATAAGTCTAATAAAATTTCTTCACGTAGAATAAGGACTTCATGATGATTGCTCAAGGTAGACATTGCGAAAGTTTAACATCTATCATGCTAACTGGTATCTTAAAGGAGTTATGGCTTTTAGAGTATAAAGACTTAGAAAGATGAGGTCCTGATGTTTGGTTGACCATTAGTGGAGACTTTTCCTTGAACGTGGAGTTCTCTGTAAACATCAAACAAAGAGGTTGTGATAATGGCCGTCTGGTCTTAGAGGGGATCCAATAAACTTGGTGGGTGTCCAGAAGCTGAGGCCCATTTTGTCTGGGTTGGGTGCAGGGAATCAGTCCTACTAAATCCGCCTACCGCTAGACCAGCGGTCACTGGTATTGTAAATTGTCTAGACCCCCAACATTGGATTGTGTATTTCAGATTTAATCTCTGTCTGCCATTTATTTCGTTGATGACCGATTCCAGCCCAAAATATAGTATTAGACCTATCCTAGAATATTTTAGGCTTTGAAAGTGTCAATAGTGGCAAGGCTCATTTACCTCTAGTAAGCGAGGAGCTAATAAACCGGGGGGTAGTTTTATTAGCTAGAAGGCGAGTGCTGAATGAGATTTATAGTTTTATGACACCTGAGGAGAATGGTGAAAGGACACCATGAATAGCTAAGAGTTTCCTTTTATCCCTCTCTTTAAAGAAGAGAGAAGGAAAGAAACGTAAGTGTTTATGACAAGTGACGAATACCAGGTGCTTGATTCTGCGGGTCGCCAGGTCTGTGAGGCCGGACGGTTCTGCTCTGATTAACATCACTTTACAGTCTCTGGCAGTAGAGGACGTTAAAAGCCAAAACATTAGAAGCTTTAAAGAGAGCTTTAAAAAACGACAAAGCTTTTGAATACAGTATAAACTGGGGTTTTTTTAATGCAAATTTTGAAGTATTGGATAAAAAGTAGCTTTGGTCTAACCGAATGTTTAAAAGGCTTCACTCGCAGCTAGATATTTAGATACGGTATACCAATCTTTTGTGTTTACTAGTGCCTGTGAATGATTCCATATGTTGATCTTATCACCTACCTATAAAACCCTGAAGTTTACGCTTAACCCTTAAGTTTAAAATGGTTTTACTATAGTAATGCAGTTAACTGTATTTTTATAATGGATGTAAGGGTAATACTAGTAATACTAGTAATCCAATTAGTCTGTAATTCAGCATACTCCAACACTCCTAAGGCTTAAGTTTAGTCCCAGATTATAATGCATGCTTAAGCTGTCTTAACTCAAAACAACTTGCGCTGACATTTCTAAGGCACAAAATTAAAGCTGTCTGTAATCCTACTCTACTATCTTTTTTTATCCAATCTGTTTATTTCGTCTGCCTGAGTTTTGACTCGTACACACATCTGAGCTAAACATATTAAACTTTTCTCCCTTTGCTGTGAGACTTTCTAAATCGTACTTAACTTCATTTAACCCGTGCTTAATTTTATCCGGTGTTAAGCACTGCAGTCATTGGCCAAATCTGAAGCTTATGTTGCCTTTAAGCAGCTTGCCTATAGTAAAGGACTGGCGGGGGTGGATGTAACCCAATCCTAAAATGTGTTTATGACATCCCCTATAAGGGCTTTGCTGGTTTGAAGGGAATGGGACAATAGGCCTTAAAGGAGAGCAGTTTGACATCCATTGCTAGATATATGGCACCACAACAGAGGTGATTGTCGTAAAGCTTCAGAGCAGCTGTGTGCTGGTGGAAGTGACCACCTGCTTGTGTGTTTGTCTCTGCTAAATTCATGAAACTAGTGTGAGAGTCGTTTTGTGATTACTGCACAGCTTTTGCTATAAATGCAGACTTTGATGGTAAGAATTATGAGTCAAGGCAGTTTTTTGTGGCATGGTGTTGTCTGGATACTTCGGTAGCAAGTAAGTAGTAAAAAATAAAAGAGCTATCAGTTTCTGATTTTCTTAAGAAATGGTACCACCGAGTACCAAGTCAACCCTGAAATAATGATACATTGTCTGACAGGTAGTTAGTCAGGAACTTTTAATAGACTCAACAAAACATGGTTAATGTGCGCAGATCTGCATACAGAAATGCTTTAGATTTGAGTCTATGAGGATGTGCAAACAATATGTGTTAAGTTTTGTAATGAAATGAGAAAACAGATTTCTCAGATCTCACCCAGATTTGGGTGAGAGTTCAAGCAGTTAAGTTTTCATTTATGTTAGTAGTTGTATTATGAAACGTTAAAGCATATTTTAATTCTAACGTTGGATTGAAATAAACACTCCATTTGCATATTTAATGGTTAATATTAGCATGGCAGTCAAATGTGATTATTAACCATGTAATACTTCTATAATGTTTATTGGGGTTAATAAATGGGTTGGACATAATGTGGTTTACCAATTGTATACACTAGAGGCTTTTAGATGACCCGTATATCCAAAATGCATGTTTTAATAGATGTTTATGTCGTCAATATCAGTCGATATTTATTTTCCTGGCTGGAAAACATCAGCACCTGTTGGTTTAAAAAGCTCTTTTAAACTAAACATCAACAAAAAGTTTAGATTAAAGAAAAAGTACATTGGAGTAAAATCTTCCTGTTGTATTTAATACTTTAATATACAGTCACCTTAGTGTTAAAACTGTTATTTCAGTTTAGGCAAGTGACCTAATATTGAATATGCATGAACGTTCAGCCAATCGTCCTACTTAAATTAGTACTCAACTTTTATTATTAAGACAATCAATGACAACACTGCTGTGATGACATATTTATTTTTAGCCCATAATCGATGCAAAAGACAGGAGTTTGAATGACTAATATAATTTGTGGAATGATGTGTTGTTGTGGGTTTGTTAAGAGTATGTTGTTATAGCACCACACTTTGAACATTGTCTTGTATATTAACTTCTTTGAGTTTAGAGCTCCAGTCGTTTTGGTGGTCTGCGAGTCACCACAAAATGTGTCCACAATGATGGAAGTTGCTTTTCATTAGCTTTAAAGAAGTAATGTAGCATTTTACTGCGAAGTCACAGCTCTGCAATAACTCAAGTTTGTGTGACAGCAAGACTCACTCTCCCCCTCTCTCTCTCGCTCTATTTCTTCTGTTCTTAGTTCCCAGTTGTCAGGTTTAAACCCAAAGACTCTTTGTAGGTAGGTGATCCGCCTGGCTTTCCCAGTGACATCAGTTTTATAGTCGAAGGGCTGTGGGGCTTCTTCGGTGAGCTTTTACAAGTGTCTTGTTTGAGGTGGAGGGTGCGGCCCTAAGAGAAAGGCTGTGTGATTTACAGCACGGGACCCTGACCATGCGTTTGATGTCAGCTAGACTTCCAGACAGACAAACAGCCAATAAAATTCAAACTGAAGAAGAGAAAAAAGCAGTGAAAATGAAGGAAAGGGAACTTCAAAGGAACAACCCCTGCTCTTCCACAGGCTCTAAAAGGGGTGTCTTTACCACCCGGCTTGCAGGACTTTGGCAATCCCTATTGTCATCACACTTTATGGGAGATTTTAAGCACTGGCCCCCTGCCAGCAACTCTCATCAGCACGACTGTCATCCCAGACAGGCGAGTGAGCCGTAACAGTTTTATAGCCAGCCCTCGTATCCAGCAGTTGATTTGTCACTTACAATGTGTAAATTTTACTTTTTAACTTTATTATCGTTAATATCTAGTTATTGGTTTAGAACCTCTAAAAACACTGGTGACTTGTAACTGGTTTTAGTATTGGCAAAACTGTGACAAGTTGTGAAAACTACGGTGGCCTAGAAGTGCAAAACAAAACAACAAATCGCAAAACTTAAAACAAATATCAAAACAAAACAACAAATACAAAAACAAAATAATAAATACAAAAACACAATCCCAAATTTGAAAACAAAATAACAAACCATAAAATACAACAACAATTCCGTAAAAACAAAATAACAAGTCACTGGATATCTAGATTGACACAAGTTTCGTCCAATCAGCAGTAAGCATTCCATTCCAGCAAAATAGCAACCTTTTCCGGTTTGTGCAATTTGTCGTTGTGTTTTCCAACTTGCTATTTTGTTTTCTCCCTTGTTGTAGTGTTTTCTGACTTGTTATTTTGTTTCCGGAATTGTTGATGTGTTTTTGGATTTGTTATTTTGTTTTTGATTTGTTTTTAGTTTTGCGATTTGTCACCTTTTTATCCTTTAAAAAGGTCTACATACATATTTCCCATGTAGGTACAGATATGTATTTCTGAGGTACAATATGTACCTTTAAGCTACTAATATGAACTTTTTAGGTTTTATGAGGACTTCTCATAAACGTAGGTCAGACACTTACACAATGGCATGTTTTAAAGTTAGTTTGGATAGTTCACCCAAAAAGAAAATTTTTTAAACCCTTGTATATGGGTGGAACACAAAAGAAGATATTTTGCAAAACGGCGCCCATTGACTTCTATTGTACCTTGTGTCCATACTATGAAAGTGAATGGGTGTCGATGACCAGCGTTTTGCATAATATCTTCTTCTGTGTTCTGCCGAAGCAAGAAAGTCATACAGGTTTGACATGACATGAGGGTGAGTAAATAATAAAATAATTTTTATTTTTGGGTGAACTAACAAAAACAACTTTGTTTCAAATTGAGCTGTGTGGTAGTGTTACCAACTTCTCAATTAACAAAATAAAAGTTCTTTGAACTGTTTTTTGTTTTAAATACAACATATCAATGTCATGTATGTGAAAAGGCATTAAAGCGTTTCATCCAATAGAGCTTCTAGTTAAAATTGTCTCAATATAGTAGTACCTTACGTAGCTGTGTGTATAACAGCTGTTGTTTATTTTTATTCTAGTTTTTTCCTTGATCAAGAAATTGATGAAGAAATAATGTAATTTGTTCGTTCATCTGCATAATTGTGCATAAATCCAGACGTGATAGGTGATTGGGACACCTATCTGGTATAATATGCTGCTGTTTAAAAAAAATTAGTACGTGCACATGACATACTGATACAGGTTTTAATTATTTTTATTAACGATTAACAAGTTATGCAACAAATGGCCATTCAGATTCTGATTCTAAAGCCTTAAAATTTTGGTTTGTGTGTTTTTGTATACTTGACTTACCGTTGTAAAAGTGTGGGTCGATTGTAAGGAAGACCTAAAAAAGAAAAGCCTCTTGTTTCTCTGGCCATTCTGAATAGACATGTTGTCAGTGTTTCCCTCGAGTATTCTGAAAACCTTTCCTTGCCATTAGCCACATTCACTGTGTTTTAGGCCTATTATTATCCCACACTCACTTTCCCAGCTGAATGAACTCTGCATGGACGTTTTGTTCAAGAGTCCTGGTTTAGTTTCGCCAAGTGCTCATCAGTGAAGAATGTAAACAAATTAATTCAGATTAACTTTAATAGCTTCTTTAGATTTCCTCTCAGGCTGTTCTCTAAGAAACGTTTGGTGAATAGTTTTGCATTTAACTCGTGTTCTATGTTCTCAGCATTATAAGATTCTCGTAAAAAACGCATAGCCGGCTACAGCAGAAATGTAAATTGAACGCAAGCGTTAAGGATAAACACATAATGGACTTTAATGAAACTTTAAACCCTGATACCTTAGCCAAAAGGAGAGTCAGTAAGTCCATTGTAACAGATCTTACCTAGGTTTCTTCACCCATTTTCTGCTGGGTCCCACTTGGCACAATGAGCCTGATTATTATTATACTTCCGTTTGATGAGAAATGGTTAATCTTTCCAATTTGCACAACTCTCTGTATACATTTATGGGTCATTCTACAGAAATGTCCACTTTTGGTATGGCAAGATGTCTTAAAATATACTTATTTTTCTAACATTTAAACTTGGACCACATTATTAGATTACCTTTTGACTTTATGAATACCGTAAGAATACACGTAAATAACAGCTTAATGATTTGGGAGGCACTGGTGTTACTGATCTTCAATGGTGCTACCCATAAAGAAGGTGACACCAGTGACAGTAACACCAGTGACATTTTATGTAAAATGCATTTTACAAAAAGAATGCTGCAAGGTATCAAACCACATGTTGTCAATTATGGTATACTCACTAAATTAAGTAGTTTTATCTATTTGTACTCTATTGTTATGGAATTGTTAAAAACTAAAGTAGGTCACACCAGTGACGTCAACTAAAAGCTTTGGATGAAATCATGAGATAAATGAGAAAGTTCTGATAATTGAAAGGAGACAGTGGACTTGTCATGGACCTGCCTTAATAGATCTTCAAGAAATAGGGCGTCATTAGTGATGTCATTAGTGATGTCATTAGTGTTTTTTATTCCAAAATAAAAGACTTATGTTAAGCGGTAACACCAGTGACACAACTTCAGGGGACCACTGTTTTCATTATATATTTTATAATATTTATTTGTAATTTTGTTTTTTTTATGCCATTTACATTATATATTTGATAGTTATGAATAGACTTTTGTATTTAAATAGTTAAAAATCCTTTTTTGACCTCAAAATAAAGCACTTCCCCTCTGTACATAGCTGTGGGGACAAACAGTTTTGTGGTACTTAGAAGTCTATATAATCAATAAAAATAATAATGCCATGTTGATGGCTCAGCGATGTGTAATTGTTTAAATAACATATTGTTTCATCTTAAAATGTGTATTTCAATTTCAATTGTAATATTTTGTAAAGTCTAGGGACAGAAAAGTGGATGTTTCTGTAGAATGACCCTTATGTTGAACTTTAAAAAGCATCTTTCTGCTTTATTTTGGTTTTAGTGATACTCCTCTTTGAAGCGATAAATACACATTTTTTTAACCTGTTAACTGTCACCATTCCTCCACTGGCCCTGTTTACTTTTTCCCTTATTGTAAATGATTAATCAGGACCAAAATTGTAAGAAATTTTTAAGCAAAAAGTGTGCGTTCTGCGTTTTTTTGTCAGATCTTACTATTTTAGTTGGTGAACAGTGGCGGCCGGTTATTAAATTAATTAAAGTCATGTTATCACTTATTAAAAATCGAAACTGCATTTCGTTTATATGTGTAAGCAGTGAATAAACTGGTGAATATTTGGTTTCTTCAAAAAATATGCTGCGTTAAAGAAGTTCCAATTGCCATTGAATGTAAACTTTAAACTGCCATGTTTTGTTCTTCCAATATAGAACAATTTCTATTATTAATCAAACTTTATTTTTGTCAAAACGTGTCTGTAAAAGTGGTACATTTAATGGAGTTTTCAGCCTTTTCAACATACTTACTCAGACTAGTTCAAGTTTAGCTCCAACCCCTGTGCACATACAGGAAGCGGTTTTTGAATCGGCGTCTACGTGTGTTTAACATTTGGTGTATGTAGGTATCGTGTCGCCGCTGGTCGTAATAGTGCAGGAAACGTGCTTTAGAAAGGTTAATAAGTATGTTGAGTTGCACAGTCCTGTAGTCTGCCATTGTTGTTTTGGTTATGCGCACATGCATATAGACCGAACGCATAATATGCATTGGCATGACTTAACCGTTTTCACTTGTGTGTTCGCTAACCGTGTCGGAGCATGGAGCTGGCCTGCAGGGGATGTGGGGAGGAGGGCTTGGCCATGGTACAAGCGTACCTAGTGTTTGTACACCCTAAAAGACCTCCTCCATAGTATCCAATCAATCACAGCCCCATTGTTCAGAGAGGCTTTAGTCTGTAGTGAGATATTGCCCTAGGAGTTCAAAGGTGCCTCATAAACTGTGCTTTCCTGAATTAATTTACAGACGCAACGGTTCAAAGAAGCCTCCGCTAAATCTTGTTTAACCTCAGAGTGATGGACTTACTAACTGAATAGGGGCCAGTCTCCCTACACTTTCGTTTTCATTTAGGCTCTGTGTTGAAGTCATCTCCACTTGACAAAAGAAATCTGTGTTTGTTGTTTTTAGGTTTGTCTGCATTGTAGAACCATTGTTTAGATGAACAATGTCTTGTATGTAAATATTGGACAAAAGCTAAGTGCGAACGTTGTCCCAAAGAGCTGTGCGTGATCGTAAATCCGATGTCATTAGGTGGTGCAAAGGGAGAACCCATCGATTTACAGTTAGGAAGTGATACTAAAATCCACCAAAGCCTCTAGAGAGGGTCCGAAGATGAAAAGGGCTTTAGAAGTAACTGCATTTGCTTCATTTTTAGAGTCAGTATTACCAGCAATGTCGTGACCTAACAGATTGATTTAAATGTGAACCACAATTCTTTCACGTACAACAAAAGAAGATGTGAATTCAGTTGCACAGATGGATTCAATTATAAGGCTACACACCGAATTTTGTGTCCTGCGAGAAAACCAATAACGTATAAAACCCAGAGTAACAATTTGTTTGATGTCGCCAACGGCATGTTATTATATAGAAAGGACTTTGTGTGTTAAAGATTTTCTATATAATGTCATAGCTAGAGTGCTTTGGTGTATTCTTGACATTCATATTTTCTTCCTCCCTAGTTGGATCAGCCCAGTCCGGCCAGCTCGAGTTCCAGTTCTAGTTCCAGCTCCAGCTTTGGACGTGGGCGTAAGGGGCAAGGTAGATTTTCCAGCAATTTTCTACACCCTGAATTGTTAAAAATCTGGAGCATTTTTTTGAGATCACGAATATTCAAGAAACGCTTTTTTTCGTATTCATTTCTAGTGTTAGGTCCTTTACGGACAATAATCCCCGACTTGCACTCCGATGAAAATGAAGAGGATTCAGAGGAGGACGAGGATAATAATTTAGACTCTGACATGGAACGACCATTGCACATGCAAGTGACACATCGCCATCGCAGGTGACAAACATTGTGGATTCATTAAACAACTTTTAATCAGCTTTTCATATGTAAAGCAGCAAACCAATGCCTGCGTACCGTACTGTGACGTGTTGCTAAAGCAATATCTGTATAATCAATATCTGTGGTTTAGGGTGAGTTTAAGTGATGGCAGTGACAGTGAAAATAGCTCCGCCTCTTCACCGCTCCCCCATAATGATGCTGCATCTCTGATGAAGACCACCAATAACCAGGTGAATCATCATTTTCTTCTACAACAGTCATTTTTAAGCTTTAAGCTGTAAGATTATGCATATTATGAGGAATTAGTATTTGTAGCTCAGTTTTATAAATGACAGTTATGACAAAAATCCATTTTTATGACATTTTTGCAGATACTCGACGTGAAGAATCCTATGAAACAGGCAAAGATGGACAAAAATAAAAACATTGATTGTGACAAGGTATACAGAATAGTTGCATTTTATTTTATGCTCTTCAGAGGTTTTTAGTGAATTTTAAATTGCATTTTAAAGTTTTTATCTTCAATTTTTATATTTTAATCATCAAAGATGTGAGGTTGCCTGATCTAACTGATTTGTCGTTTTGTTACAAAAATACTTTGATTACAATATAACGTGTCATGAAATACTATCATGAAATAGTGTTTGTGTATTCAAGTTCTTTAAAGATGTGCTTATTCTGGATCTTTAACACCAAAACACGCCATATATAAATATAGGAGCATGGTTCATCAATCTAAAACATTTCTGCTTTTTCATTGATTAATATCTCATATTGCAGGCATACCTGGATGAGTTGGTTGAGCTTCACAGACGATTAATGACACTAAGGGAGAGGCACATATTACAGCAGGTAATAAATGAGACGAGCTTTGTTCCAGCACCTTACCGCCTACTGCTTGTACAGTAAAGGCAGCTGCTTTCAATGACGGCATTTAGAGCCTTAGAATGAACTGATTTGATATGCTTTATATCAGTGGGGTTTTTTTGGGCCAGCTCATTATCCAGAAAAATTAAATTATTATTCAATTAAATATGTTTTTTGTTGTTGACATTCTCTTTGTTTTTCTTCTTGTTTATATATGCACAAGGAGTCTCAATTGGTGCTCCACATGGAGATCTAGTCTCACCATTATCATGTCTGTCTATTATTACGTGAAGAAAAAAAAACTGAGACAGACTATATCCTAAAGATCTGTGGCAATGTCTCCAAGACGCTTGAAGAAACCTACCTGCAAAGCTATCTGAAAAACAATGTGCAAGTGTATTTAGGACAAAAACTGCTTTAAATGGTGCTCACACCAAATATTGATTTGATTTATTTAATAAAAGTTAAAAGATAAATAAAGTCAATTTATGACTGAATTGCCCAAATCTCTTCACAGTACTGTAGCTTTGCAGGTAGGCTTCTTCAAGCGTATTGGAGACACAGTTCTTCTGGGTCTCGATGTCCATGTGGAACATCGGCTGTTGGCAGACTCCTTGTGCATAGAAAAATCTCACTGGATTATTACAAATAACGGCAAAAAGGAATGCAGCTTGAAAATGCAGCTGTACTGTGATTCCCAGCTGTTACAGGGAAGGACCCATGCACCTGAAAAGCATTTTTTTTTTGTTCGCACATGGTTACCTTTATGAGGAAACATGAGAAGGGTACACTTGAAAATTCTAGGTTGATGTTTAGGGAAACTGAGATCATGGTTGACTATACCTGAAAGTGTTGAAACTTGACATGTTATGCCCACCATAGCATTAGCATGTCAGTGACTTTTTGACTATAATAAATCAAACTGGTTACCAGTGGATTTTCTCTTCTCGTCCAGTGCTTGCAAAGCAAGTCCTGTTTGCTTTGACAGAATAGAGAGTAAAACTTTCCTCATTCCAAGGGTTTACTTTGCCGTTACAATGCCTGTCATGGTCTGAAAAACATTCCAGATGGGATCCAAGCGGTACAAACGTACATCTTAATCTTAAAGCTAATGCAAAACATTTTTCTACGAGACATGGCATTAATGTGTTGCCATTATCACCATCACCTCATTTTTGTTTTTCCAAAAACTGAAAAAAGTTCAGTGTGGGTCGTGTAGGAAACAAACTTTTTGCATTTATTATATGGACAACAACAAAAAGGTTTGACTTCCACTTAAAAAAAAATTTGGGGGTCCCGATACGATGTTCGAACAGCCTATCTACAGTGTCGTAGACCTCCAGGTCATCTTGTGTTTCTGGCCTGTGTTAAGGAGAAATGGAAGAAATTCATTCCATATGCTGTTTTTGCTTTGTAGTGTGAAATGGATCAGGTTTGGGTCCCATTACTTCACTGTGTGGTCACTCGCCATCCCCTCGTAATCACCAACTGAATCCCCCCTGAACCAGCTTGGGCTGGAACTAATAAAGACTGGTTTAGAAAAGCATCTTTATCATTACAATTTATCAAGGCATCATGCAAAAGAGGGGCACCTTGTTTTCAATAGAGCTTTTTGTAAGATGCAAATGTAAAACAAGAACAGGAATGGCGACATATAATTCAAGAATGCTTTCCACCAAAAATAAAACATTTGTATCGTTTGTGTTTCCCTTGCAGATTGTAAACCTCATTGAAGAAACTGGACACTTTCACATCACAAACACTACCTTTGACTTTGACCTCTGCTCTTTGGACAAAACCACCGTCAGAAAGCTGCAGAGCTATCTGGAAATGTCCGGATCATCTTAAGAGACTTGCCGGCTGCCGTCAGGAGAAAAATCATGTCTTCTTTTTCTCCTCTCAGTTTTTTCTATTAAACAGGAGCTCGTAGGGCAATGAAAGTGGCCCTCTGTGTGCTTCAGAATTTGACAAACCATAAATGCCAAAAAATTGTTCTTGCTCTAAAACAAAATACATTTGTGTATGTTGTTATGTATGTATGAATGTTTAAAGGCTTTTGTGTGAGGAATGCATGTTTCAATACTGCCTTACCATAATGTCTATTTATTGTGTGTGTGTGTGCGTGCGTGCGTGTAAAAGCAGATGACAAGCACTTGGGAACAATCATCTCATTGGCACTGTATGGTACATTAAAAGTTTTGGATTGATTGTATCTTGGTGCTGTTAGAAACCATGTTTTTGCTATACATCGTGTCACATTATTGGTTTTAGAAAATTCTGGACGGAGGATGTAATCACTATTTAATAAAGTACAGCTTGTCAGCATATTATTGCTAATCAATATCAACAGTAAAATGTTGAGCTACCAATAATACTGAGAGGGTTACAATGTACCACTTGAAAGAAGAGTTATGTAACGATGTGACCTCGAACCCAAAATGAAAGTGGTTTCAGTAAAAGCGTATTCTTCTGATGTTATTTATCTTGTCCAGGGACCTCGAGGCTGTTCATTTGTTGTCCCCAAGTCAATAAGAACTTGCCAAGTACATGCTTGTAGCATGGAAATTCTTTGTTAAACTGAGGAAATCAAAAAAGTAAATGTTTGCTTTTTAGGTCCATTGTACGACTTTTCTTTTTAAATTTATTGATAGAGGCCAATATAGTGCAGATCGTGGAGTTGTGATGTAGCGCCAAGTTCTGAGCAAAAGCAACCGTTTTTAACCTTATAAATCACGTCAGAGACATAGATATTTTCGGAGATCTGGTGTTGGGGGGTTCAAATGGCAGATTAAACAATTGGCACTGTGTAAAGTAAATGAATTTTTCAGGGCAAAAAAGAATTTAGGCTTTTTTATTTCGTTATTGTTTTGATGGGTGAAATATCTTGTACACTCATTTTTTTCAGCCCAAAGAACGTTTAGTTCTTATAATTTTTGTGTTCATTATATAATGGTTTTGTGTATATAACTTTATATGTGATCAAAATGATGAGGTTTTTTTTCTTGTAAGGCACTGACTTGTTTACAGTTGAAAGTTTTTGATTATAATATAAATTCAAAATGAATTATTGTTGATGTGGACTTATTGCCAGAGATATATTATCTTATCCATGCTAACAGATGGAATAGCCTTTAACTCTATGTAAGTGAAAAAACAATAGTAATTTTCTCCAGCTGTGTTTGGTTAAGTGTTTCAGTCATTTGCTGAATTCAAAGCATAATTCAAAGATTTAACTCCTTCCAGTGACGGACGTTTCAATGGATATCAACTGAGCTCTTTGAGTCCTGTACTGGAAATTAGAAGCAGATACATTATTAAAACAACTACAAGGTTAATGAATGTAAATTGGAAAAAAATGTTTTAATTCTTTTTATACAAGATTCTTGTAGGCAACATGGAAATCCTCTTAAAAAGAAAGATTGTTCATGTATGTATGTTTGTATATACATGCATGTATATGTTTGTGTGTGTGCGCACCCTGTTTTTAAAGAGATTTCTACATTGCCTTTGAGAATTTTGTCTAAACAGAATTTAGCACAGGCACAAGTGCATGTACTGTTAAACTCTTGCCAGACTCGAGCTTTATAAAGCCTCTCTTGTTCAGTGATTCACAGAGGCTGAGGTATGGGAAGTTTTAGTGTATCTCAAACAGGCTTATGGTTAAGCCACTTTACTTAACAACATTCCACAGAGTTCATGGGAGAGCAGCTGGCTTAATATCAAGCTTCAATTGTGCTACAGATGTCAACAAATTGTAATATATCTTATGAGGTTATTCATATTCATGAGACTTTGCATTATCTGACTGTTATGTGGACAGTTTGTGTTTTTAATTACATGCTGTTTATGTAAAAGGAATTTCTGAGGAAAGTTGCTTTTCACCACAGAATATGTACCTGTAAAGCACATATTTTGGTGTAAGGATTTCCAAAAAGATTTTTGTTAAAACATCATTAACAATTTTGTAGTATTTGCATTTCTGAATTACGAAATTATTTGCCTTGTTTAGTTTGTACGTGAGTCCCGATTCAAAAGTTTTGCTTTTATTTGACGGTACAGTAAAAAGAGAACACAAATGGTCAAAATGTGTACCCGAGTTGTGACTGGGACGGTACACTTTCAAAATGGTTCTAATATGTACCATAAGGTACAGACATGTATACATTTGGTACCAATATGTATCTTTGAGGTACTTTTCAGATGCAAATGTGTCATTTTTTTTAAATAGTTCTGCCCCAGTGATAACTGGATACAAATTGTAATCATTTTTTCTGACTGTGCAGCTAACTATATTATATTTAACCATCTTCAAAGTAGTGACCCTTTGGATAGGATTTGTTAAAATGTGCTCTTGGCATTTTATCAACTTATCAAGGTCTCACTTTGGGATGCTTTTTAAACGGTATTAAAAGACTTCACATCGGTGCCCCTTTCGGCTGATTTTTCATGCTTTCTTAAAAAAATTGTTCAAATACATTTTTAGTTTAGAAATTATTTTCCAACTGACGACAAAGTAATTTGTTAATTGTTACCACAATTTTTGCAACAAATAAAAACATTTCACTATGTAAACCATAAAGATAAACTTATTCCATTAAACTGATAATCTCTCAGTTATCACATACGAGTCTCAGAGGTAGTGTGTCCACTTTTGTAAATGTGTGACGCTACTTCCTCGTTTCAGTTAACTGTGAGACTAAAGGGAGCTGTTTTGTCCCTTAATTTTTTTGTGGCAATGCAAAGCAGAACTTCTGGGAACACTTAAGCAATTATGGGTAAATGCTTATTGACAGCCTTAAGGTTCCTTCTGTAAACCCTTAGGTTTTTCTTACAACCTGTGTTTCATTAAATTGAGAACCCTTATTTATAATGTAAAGGATGCCCTTGGTGTTTTAATAGAACACAGTGTTTTTTTTTACATGAAAATGTCCAGTAAAGACTGTTAAACAATAAAGCTTTACAATTCTCTACAGCATTGTGATCTCGCATGAAAAATGTAATTATTACACAAAGATGTGTCAGGGTTCTTTAAAATTGTGTCATGCTGTCCCTCCCATCCAAGACCTGTTCATTACTTCATAAATCTAAGGCATGAACCAATTAAAGTACCACAGCACATTAGATACAAGTGATTTGATGGGCTTAGGGGCTGAAACGTCCTAAGCAACATTTTGAGACAGACGGGTTTACCTTTGGCACCTGTCATCTGTTAATACACTACAAAATGATTCATTTTTGGGCCCAAATTATTTTCCTTTAATTGGAAGACACTATAAATGTTATTGGGTGCCCGACAGTTTCATTTTAATCTAGTTTATTTTTCATTTCTTTTATATATTTTAAAATAGATTTTCAGAATTTGTTGTATCTGACCTCCCCTAACTGAACCTGACACACGTATTTTTCAGAGTCAAAACACTTGGAGGTAGTCTTGCATCATGGTCAGTCTGTTTGATCTACACCAAAAGGAAATCATTGTCTCTCTCTTTTTTCTTGAAGCTTTCTGAATGATGAACAAGGTGGTGAAAAGACAGCGCTACTTTCAGGATTCTGGATTAACTGAAGTCGTTTCACACAGTTCTGGGTGGGGGTTGGGCCAGCAGCGGGACATCCTGTTTGAGCTTTCAAATACCATTTCCTCCCCAAAAAGAGGTGAGACCTTCAGCTTTCACAGTAGACATAGCAATACATTTGTCATCGTCCTGGCACAGGCTTTTGAAAGGTAGTTAAACCGTCCTAGAACTCTTCTCTATCAACTCTCTGCATTGGAGCAATTCCTATACCTTCCTGTGACATTTTTAACTAAAGCCACATTTTTGCCTCACAACTGCACCGAAACAAACCAGAGCAAATGTTTGTCCATCGATTTAAGCTCACTCTGCATGCTCATCGTGTCTGGGAGTAAGTGGTTTAGACGGGAAACTAATCGAGAGAGAAAACCAGAAAAGCCCACCCCAACTTCCTATTCTTTAAGTTTTTACACAGCAAGCCTTTAATCCTCCATTGTACTCAGTTTTGTGCACATTGACCAAAACCATATGATAAGAGCCTTTCAATTATTGTCCGTCATATCAGGGCCTCTTTTTCAGATATCTTATTTGGTTTGACCTCTGCCTGTTTCCTGTGAAGAATTCTGGGTGGCAGCTATATCCCTGGAAAACCATACAAAACAGCTTTATATAAAATCAGATCAGAGTTATTCAAAAAACAAAAGTAAGCAGACTTCAAAGTGACGAAGAAAAATTGAGGAAAATCGGGCGTGTCGTCATTTAAGTAAATATGGGCATGTTTAGAGTTCCCATATAACCGGGTTTCTAGACACTGATGATCTGACTGTTTTTAATTTATATATTTCTATTGTTTATTTTAGCATTTCTACTTCCGGACCAAAAGCGAGTATGTAGTGCGTGCCAGGGCAAGGCGTGTTTCAGCTGTCACAGCCTTGCCAGGGCCAACAGGCAGTGTTTTCTGACCCGCCAAATACTTTGGTCCAAAGCGGTCCAGCTGGAGCTCGAGGAGTGGTATTACGCTTTTAAAGTCACGCAAATAACTGCAGATTAAATTCCAAATCGAGTATCGCCAGGACTGATGTAAACATTATGTAAATATTAAAATAAAGGAGTACTCTGCTACTTTATTTGAGGCTATTGGGCAGTTCCATTTTTTTTATTTTGTTTCTATTATGTAGATAAACACTGTATGGATAACAACTATTGCTTATTGATCTGATATTGTCTGAAGTAACACCAATTGTGTGTAGGTCACAAGGTAAGGGTACATCAAAACCTAATCCTAATATTTTTTGTTTGTTCCAATATCTAAAAATTACTACTGCACTTGACCTTTTAACCAATGTTTGGCATTAAACATTGAAGTAGGCATGTTTGTGTAACATATAAGTTATAATGGCCTGACAGTGAAGATGCATCTTAAATTTGGCCCCACAGCTACAGCTCAGAGGTTATTGGCTTGGCACAGCCCGATAAAAGCCCTGGCTCACATTGACCCGCCTTTGGAAAAGCGGCTGATGTGGGCTAGCACACTTGGACTTAAGCCCAGTTCCAACCTGCTCTTTCGCTAGACTGGGGGAAGCTTTGTTCTCCTTGATGGAAGTTGGGCGGGCCAGTGACCCGTGACCCTCGGCCAGCCCACCCGGCTGTGAGTGTGCAGACACTCTCTCTCGCGTAGTCACAAAGCTGCAATGTTAAATCCTCCTCAAAGGAGAGGATGGGGGCCCTGAGAGAAGGACTGTAAAGCAATTATAGGCACAGTCTGGTTCAGACTGTTTCATCCCATGTGTGCATCAGTAATTGAATTGGTTTAAACTTGCTTGTTGCTTTTAATCCATGACATTGATTCAAATAATTGAATTAAAATACAATAAATTCAGAGTTTAATGACATAAATCCGGAAGCAATTCATCTCAAATGTACACTACAGATGTAAAACATAAGTATATGTCATTGTACATTCAGAATGCAGAAATGTAATAATTGCTCACATCTAATATACTGTATATGTTAAGTGGAATAAAACAAGGTTTAGTTTAGACATTAAACGATCCCAAGAACAATCTTTTCTACTTGGATCCCATCCAAAGCCTTTCCAAGCAGGCTGACAAATGGCAGATCTCATGTTTGCTCCCCTCGTGCACAGAACAACAGATTTGACAGGAAAAAGCTAACCATTTCCAGTTACTCTATTGGATGGGCTTACTTCCTAATGAATTGAGGACATCTGTGCTTCTACCCAGCGATGCATCAGATGAAAGTTGAAAGGCTTAGCACCAAATGGAAGCAATCATTTCTCGTGGAATCCGCTGGAAGGTACAATAATGTAGAAGTGATGCAGTCTGTCTGTTGTAGTCATATTTCCGAAGCATGAAAGGCTGACGAGGGCAGAATTGACGCAGGATGTTTCAGTTAAGACAGTTTGACACATGCCGTCAATCACTACAAACTCGTCCGTGGCCTTCCATTTGTTTGACGCGAGTGTCTCATTCAGCCATATCTTCACCTCAACCATGCTAAAGTATTTTATTACAAAGTCAAGCGTGGAGAGGGAATAAAGGTGAGGTGTACAGTTTGATTTAAACATAGAACAGAGGTTGCAAACTGTAGTCTGAAATTAAATCCACAATGCTTTTGGGGTAAAAAGTGTTTTTTTTACAATTTTCAAGTTGTTTAATTATTTCACGTGCATGATCAAACTGTTCAGAGAATCACGTATGAATTAAAACACATGCTAGCCCTGCTATACAATACATGCTATACAGAAGCAAAATAATGTAAAATCACAACTGTCTCCAAATAAAAGTTGTTTACTTTATTATACAGTTGTTGTATTAAGTACATACAGCATTATGTAGACTTTTGATTGTATCTTTGAGGTTATGGTAAAGAACATGAAAGCAACTGTAATTTGATTAGCACATTAAAATAACAATCATCTGAGTTTTGTTAATCTTTGTTCACTAGAGAAATTTAACTTCAACATCTGAGCCCTGGGACGTTCATTTTAAATGTTTATTTCCTAAATTTACTTTAATTGGAAAAAAATATTAATTGAAGAATTTGTGTGAATAATCCTGAGGCCATACCCAATATAGTATATCTTGTCTTTTTTTGGAATAACCTAAACCTGGAGTGTGAACCTGGATCTTTTAACACTCCAGATCGCAACCCATGATTTGGGCGATGCTTATTTACGTTAGGACTCTATAAACGTATAGTAGTCAAATTTCCCCTCATCTTTCACTGTTATTCACTATATTTTCTCATATGTGGTTTCCTAAAAATGTAGAATAAAAAATATCATACTAAAGAGTAATATAAGCACGAATTAGTGTAGTGAGATTTATAACTATCCACTGCCCTCTAGTGGTACAGTAACTAAACATCCAGGTAACAAAATGTTATCGATTTAAACTTCCAGCAGTAAATGCATGTGTTAGATTTAATCATTTTAACCTATACTGTGTGAACAGATGGTTTATTGTATAAAATTACTACTACTAATAATAATAATTAATAATTATAATTTTTTATTATTTTATCAAATAAAATAAATAATAATAAAATTACTTGTAACTACTAATAGAATTCAAGTGGAATGACTCAAATCTATTCTATCATTGATGTAGAATATTTCAAAGTAACTATGATGCTGCCTTTTTTTTGTTTCCTATACTAGCATTGTGATGTGACATGGGGGGGAAATGTGTACAAATGTGTGTTTGGAATGACAAGAAGCAAAAATAATGTTTTAATATACAATTTATGTATGTGGCATACACTTCAAACCTATAATCTGTGTGCTTCTTACACAATGCCCTGCCAGCTGAGCTACAGAAATATATATATTCTTCAACTCTAATCCATAAAATGAAAGTCTATAAAATACAGTATTCATTAATTTCTTTTGGTAGTTATGTGACTTTCTTTACTTGTCAAATAATTTTCATTCTACTTTCTTACATATGAATTTCAATTGAACTGCATCCTGCAATCTGCAATCTAGTTTATTGTCATGCACGGAGATCATTGTTACATTGAAAAGAGTCTTTCAGCACACAATATCCAATTTGAGGCCCCACAAATGAAACTCTGTAATACAATGTACAGCAAAATGTTTATGTCTTCAGCTGTTACTGATGACATGGCAGCTCTTGAATGCAACTTTCTTGTTTAACAGACCTGCAGATATGCCGCAGACAACAGCTGCTGAAAGTTATGAAGTGTGACACTAAAATCAAGTCTAGTCCATCAAATTTATGATCACTGAGGGTGATGACCACCTGAAATTTACCACCTACATCACAACAACAACTCGGTCGTGCAGGTATGTGCTGTATAACATAATCAATGAACTGCTTAACTATTTGTAAATATTATTGTATGCACCCAAATCGCACAACCAATTTTTGCAATGGCTATGAGAAGGTATTAAAATAATCAATGTAAGTTACATTAAACAAAGTTTAACTAAAGTGTAAGCAGGCCTACAGTTCTCTAATTCTCCATATCACAGACATTAATTTGCAGGGCAAGCTGGAAAGCCCCAGCCTTGGTTTTGACCTAAGGCTGTGGTTGAATGATAAATGACTAAGTACAGATGGTAGGACACTCTGAGATTCAGAGGGGATACTATGTCCAAAATCAAAGAACTGAGCTCTAGGCACACTACAAGATAAAGTCTTAAACTGCTGCTGTGAAATGAGGCTCGTTTGAACAAGATGTCTTGCCAGTATTAGGAGCTGACAGTTTTAAAAGGATATCTTATACTGTATGAGCAAAAAGAGTTGCACTACAATCCAATGCACAAAGTTTTGCTGAGACCACACTGTACACTGCTGAAAGGTCTTACTAAAATGGATTAACTACAGCTGGCTGAGACTCTAAATGTTATTGGCATGTGTTTAACTAATCAGCTCTAAAAGGTGGTGAACTGGTTTTAGATGATTAATGGATGACATGATTTAACACATGTTGGATTAATAGGGGCACTGCATGTAACTGTATCTCAATGCACTTGGGCAGACAGGAGCCATTTAAATAGCATACTAAAATTATCCTGTTTGTGAATGCCTTTTATACACATGTGTGAATTTGTGTGTGTATTTATCCGCATGTGAGTGTATGTGTTAACAAAAGCACAATAATGCGAAATAATGTGTGAACAAATCAAAACCTTTTCAACTTTAAATGAAGCAATTAATACATACATATTCTTAAATAGCAGCACACTAAAGAGATCCAAAAATGCCTAGGTTTTATGAGAGGTGATACATAAATGCAATCAAGTGATAAATTATGACAGTACTTGTGTATTAAGATACTTGATTTTATACCCAAAGTAATTCGCAATCTAAACCCAGAACAAGTGACGTATTGTTTTTTGTAAGGGAGCTGTCCACAGCGGTGGTGCTGACCATGTTCCAATAAGTAGGTTTTGTACATGAAAATAAACCTCTCGACAAAACTCATATATAACTCGTACATTAGCATGCTTTAACCGTCCAGTTAGAGTGTCAACTTTTTCTTGCTACCTCACATGATTAAGAGGGGATTTTTTGCTGTGGCACATTTCCTTTGTCGGGTTAAGACTGTGACACGCCAAAAGCGCACATTGTTGAGGGAGAGGTTCGAGACGGGTTCATTTTTAGCACAAACGTTGTGTCGTGGAGTCAGCCTTCCTATGTAACAAAACACGCTGAACATAACATTCTCGTTCCAAAATAGCCGTTTTCGCATTTCGTCACCGGCTCTAAATTTGCAGTCCTACGCATTTTAAGTGACAGAGCATAACAACAGGCTGTGTCATGGAACGCAAGCTCTGTTTGGGTTCACGTAAACACCTGACCTCGTATTATTTCGACGATATTTATGACATTTCCTCAGAGAAAATCGGCAGCGTAGATTCAGACATGACTAAGAAAGAAAGCATTTGAGAATGGAGCTGTTGGAGACTATACTGCGGTTGGCGCGCCTGTAAAATGAGGGTCTGGAGTGCCACACTAACTGTGAAGAAGGAAGGCAGCGCGCAGCCTCAACTCTAGCTACTAGATGTGGATAACAGTGCAGTAGGGATTCCTGGGGACAAGTGTCACTTCTACAACTACAGTTTCGGTACCAGAGCCAATGGCAGCGTCGGAGAAAAGTCTCGTTTACCGAGAGAACATCGATTCGTTTAAGAATGAGATTTCCGAAGCGGATTTGCACCTAGTATCTCCACAGGAAGAGTCAAATTACGTGGATATTAAAGACTTACTGGAACTAAAACTAGACGAAACAAATTCTGCGCAAACTTTTAGTGGCATGAAAGACTCAAAGGAACTCCAAAGCGAACTTAACCGAAATCATTCAAGTCCGTCAACTGAAAAAATACTCGAATCTAATAATAATAATCCCAGATGCCCAATGGATTGCAAAGTAGAGGAGAATGTAAAAAAGCCTTGTTTTATAGAAACAGCCCATTCGAATGTACCCCAGGTCAATGAAATAGACACGGACTGCACCGAATCACCTGCTGAGCAGGACCTTTATTCAGAGAGCGTGCCTAGAAAGCTGGAGACACAAAGCACAGGCAATAACAATCATCCGTACACTGAAGTTTATCTAAGCAGCAAAAGTGAGTCGGACGACGAGGCTACTGTGGTGCCTTCAGATCACGGCACGCCAGAAATCCGCGAAGATGAGTCTCATTTTATTACAACCCATGAAATCCAACTTTTGGAGTTGGACCACGATGTGGATTATGACTTTGAGACGGGATCCACCTGGGACATCGAAGACGATCACCAGGTCTACTCGTTTGTCGATTATGCTTTTTTTGACGGTGATGAAACGATAGTCACAAAAGAGGCCAATATAAAAAGCCACCAGGCGCAGGCCGTGACAAGCGCAGCAGTGATCAGCAGTAAGACTGATAGCAATATCTGTGACACCGACAAATGTCCCACCTCAAACGAGAGCCTGTCAAAAAAACAGAACAGCGCCGGGCAGATTCACCTGTCTATCAAAGCCACTTCCCGCGCTATAAACGAGCCAAGCTACATTCGTGGCAAACAGTCTGGAGATATAAGTCGATATGTTTTGAAAGGCGTAGATGCAAAGGGCGACAAAGTATGTGATAATGCAAAGTGTTTTATTGCTGTGCCGGGGCGCTTGCACATCGGCAAACTAAAAAGCAAAGACGTACACGAGTATTCAAGCGGTGCATCCAGCGCAGTGAGCGAGCTGGACGACGCAGACAAGGAGGTGCGCAATCTTACGGCTAGATCGTTCAAAAGTTTGGCATATCCATATTTTGATGCCATTAATTTCAGTACCTCCAGCGAGTCCTCCGCATCAGAGCATGGACTGGGGCTTAACAGGTGGTCGACGTTTGTTGACCTGAAGTATGGCAATGTAAACATGTCTAAAGGACGAGATCAAAGTTTGCTTGCCCATAAAGGCTCCACATCGAATTTACATTTTGCCAAAAAGAGGGACGGCAAGGGGATAACGGGGTTGACATTAACAAGTATGAGAGCGCCCCCAGTCGAGATATTTGCGCTTAATGGTAATTTAGTTGGCCAAAAAAACGCATCTTCCACAACGAAAAAGATCGAGCTTATGGGAAACTTTTCCCAAGGGCAGAGCGGGGTAATTAGATTGACTGAAACGTTAAATTTTCGGTGTAACGTTAAATCTGGGCAGTCTAGAAATGAAAGGCGTGTGAAACCTGCACAAAATGCTGGAGGATCACGTTCCACAGATGAAGTTACAAACACCTTGCCAAGCGCTCAGGGCAGTGAGGCCAGCAAGCGACCCTGCAATACAGGGGAAACCATGGAAGACACACACAAGAAAGCAATATTCGCATCGAGTCTCCTCAAAAATGTCATTTCTAAGAAAATGCAGTTTGAGCAGGAGCGCAAAATGGAGAGGGGCGAGATATGCGAAACTCACCACGCATCCTCTCCGTGTTTTCCGACGCATGAACATGAAGTGCAGAAGGAGAAAGTGACGAGGAAAAATTCCAAAGGGCTGCAGAGGCAAAGCTCAAAATTCTCAGAGGCTGATTCTGACCACACCATCGTTTGCGTGGATGAACTAGGAGACATAGTGGACAATTATTCAAGCGATGTCAGAGACGACAGTCGCAAAGAAGAGACTTCGACTAGTGCATCAGAAACTAATTTAGAGTTGGCGAATGATACTAAAAAAGGAGCATTCGAAGCATCCAAAAGCACGCTGCTACGAAGCCAGAATAGCGCGTTCAGATCGTGGAAGGACGATGAGCTAGAGTTTCAAAAGGAACACAAAAACGATACTGAAGCTCCTGAAGGGAAACTGCCATCGCCAGAAGAGTGTCCGAGGAAAACGAACTTCTACGTCGATTCGGCGACCAACAAGCACACCAAAATGTCACATTTGTTTGTGCCGAGTATCCAGCTTCCTTCCGGGGAGAGGGAATTCAGGAAACCGCCGCGGGATAGGATTTACTCCGTGCGCGATGAAGGAGAAAGCCGAGATATGAATTTACGTTCAAACACCCTGTACGTCTCAGACGCGACGCGCAGAGCTGTCACATCAAAGTCACCTGAAATTAAAATAAGTTTACGGAGCGTACGGGATAACAAAAGCGACCCGTTCAATATCGCAAAGCTTCTGACACCCAATATAGGTTGCAACGCAGCAGGGCAGATAAAGACAGCTGATGACACCAGATGCCAAGCGCTCGCCGCTGTGTTGAAGGGTGAGTCGTCTGACAAAGTACCCCACTTCATTGTCCGAGACATTAGAGATAACAAGGGGAAGCTACAGACGCCAATCCACCAGGTTAGAGACGTGCGTAAATTAGTTAAGAGCTCGTATCATTTTGTGTCTTTAGATAACCACGACAAATCTACTCATTTGACTTCAGAAGGAGAGCAAAAAACATTAAAGCAGAGCTTGTATCTGAATTCAGCTTCTCCCGCGCCTATAGTGATTAAATGCCAGTCCGTGAATACAAATAGCAATGTGAAACAATCCGAAAATGTAATCGACCCAACTAAGCAAACGTTTCCCGAGGATGTATTTGAACATGATGCGCCATCTCCTCAAATTCCCACAGAGGGCGCTAAAAATAAAAGTACGATGATCCAAAAACCAGTTAACAGACCGCCTTTAGACAACCCAATCCAAGAGGTGCCCACTGGACTAAGAATCGAGCCAAGCGCAAAAAAACAAGATAAAGCAAATGACGTAAATGAAAAAAAAACTGAACCCAAGATTAACAACCTGGCTGCTTTGGAGAAATTGCAAGCTGCTGTCAAAACCATGGAGCAGTTGTATGTTTTTGACAAGAATGAATGGAAGAGGAAAACAGAGCCAAGAAAAATAATGGATAGCCACGTGCTCTCGCTTATAGCCAGTGAGGAACATGGGGGAACCATGGAGGAACAGGAAAGCAATGCTGGTTCTGCTCCCACAACAAACACGCCAAGTCTCGTGAGAAGAGAGTCAAAAACAGAGAAAAGCTCATCTGTTGGATCGTTATTAACCCAGTCTGAGATGCTAACAAAGAAAGTAGACAAGGAGACCCCCAAGTTACCCATCACTCCAACTACCCACGAAGAGAGAAATGGCCCTAAAGCACTCGTGCAGCTATCAGGAACCAAAAAGAATACAACCATGAGTCACAGTCGAAAACCTTCAACCACACAAACAAGTTTCATAAAAACTCCACAAACACACGTGTCATCGCCAGCATCTCTTAGTTGTAAAGGTGTAACACAAAAGTCTCCGAAACTACCTGTGTGCGTAAAGATATCTCAACCAAAGTGTGTTGTGGAAGAGAGAGAGAGACCAAATGACAACGAGACTGAGTTTTCCCCTTTGCAGTTTACTTCCACAGCAGATGCAGAGAATTACTTAACTATACCTGTGAAACCTCACGCCAGATCTGCTGCTAAACCAAACACAGCTGGATTTGGGAAAACAGCCGTTAGTTCGATTCCAGCCACAGAAGTTAAAACCACCAGTCCACCAGTTTATCTCAGTCATAATGAAGTTAGAGGACATAGAGAGATTCATCAATCCCCAAAGCGATCATCTATGGTGATGGAGACACAGTCCCCAGATACCCCTACTGCCGCTATATATCACACATCGCTGCCTTTTACGATGCAAGCTGCTACGCCTCAGGTAATACATTTCTCCCCAACAGTTCAACCTTCCCCAGTCCCCACAGAGCACTTTCAGCCCACCCAAAGAAAAATGCTTTTAGATCCCACCACTGGAAGCTACTACTTGGTGGACACTCCAGTCCAGCCAGCCACCAGACGTCTTTTTGACCCAGAAACTGGGCAGTATGTGGACATCCCCATGACCCCTGTCCCCTTGCCAATTTCCCCCCTCGCCTACGGTCAAGGAGCTTATGGCCATACGTACATGTTTTACTCGGGATACATGCCAACCACGGCGATTCCCGCCCGTACTATTCAGTCCCAGCTTTCTGTGCAGTCAGAAGCAGATGAAGGAAATAAACCCCATTCACAAATGGGACAGCAGGAGGATGGGGCTTACATGGAGAGCCCTTACTATATGCCATCTGGAGAGTCATCACAAACAACTTCTGTAGCCCAACACGTCACCACCAGCAGGTTAGCCAGCAGCAAGCAGCCTATAATCAGCATCACCTCCCAGAAGGGGCCACGAATCATCGCTCCCCCCTCCTTTGATGGCACCACCATGAGCTTTGTCGTAGAGCATCGGTAGAGAATGTAAGTGTAACTTGTTTTTTTTAAATATATTAGCCGTAAAATAGCTGTACAGTATTTTCCAAAAGATAAGAAATAATCATATTGTTTGTGTTTAAGAGTATATGTCATCCTGCTTGCATGTTAAAACCCAGCTAAAGTATTTTTTTTAGTGATGAACTGTGTCTACTCACCCAAAAGTAACAAATCTGTAGCTTCATTGTCTCCTTGTCGCTTCGTTGTCTCCTAATCTTTGTGCAGTAAGTTGAATAAAAGCGTCAGCTAAATGCCTAAATGTAAATCCAAGCTCCTGCCTTCCTTGTTTATTTAAAGTTGTTAATTGCTGGAAAATAATAGGCATTGAATAGACAACTTTATTTATATATTTACAGTTACAATCAAACTCTATAACTTTTTCTTTAAAACGTAAATTAAACACCCTGTGGAAATCACTTATCTATAGTTGTCTCTGCATAATAAACTAATATATTCAACATAAACCATAACAGTCAAACATAACAGAAAACATTACATACAAGTAAACATCCACAACCGTTAAGTTATAACCCAAAATTTCCCACTTCTCATTCCCCATTTCGAATTTGTGTGTAATAAAGTAGAATGCCTTATTCGAAAAGGTACAAAATAAAGATTCAAAACAAAATTTAATTCTAGCCGATTTTTCTTTATTGGGCTGCAATCCAACATAGATATGGAAAGTTATTTTAACAAATATAACTTAAATAAGAGAGTGCCCAGTTTTTTAAAGTGAGAAACTTGTTGTAAAATGTGGACCGTGTGATCCCAAGTTTAAATAAGTGGCTACTTTAAATTTTTCCTTTATTTGAGGGGGAAATCTAGTGTTAGGCTTTTAGTATTGACCAACTTCTAAAATTAAGCCCAGTATCACCCTTGCTCCATCCAAATACAGAAAGAAAAACAGATCATTTTAACATCACAATAGATGCAGACTGTACAGATAATGACTTTGCTACACTAATCTTCAATGGAATGAGTCATCAAACATTTTACCCTGGCACATTTAAGGCATTTAGCAGCCAGTCTTACAGAATGACTTACAAAAAGTGCTTTAGCTTTACATACGAGACCATTGGGACAATTGGTACGCATGCTAGTGCTATTTACATTATTTATGCCAATAGATTTATTATATCATTATAATATGTTTCTTTTTATTTTTTATTTACATTTATATAATTATAATAAATATCATATATTATATAAATATAACACTAGTTGCAACATTGCATTTTGACAGATGTCCTCAAGTCCTACTGTACTGTATATCTATGATGCGGCTCGCGAAAAAATATATATACAGAGCAGGGGAAGAGCCGTGGCATTGTTGGCATAGCTGTGGGAGGAGTGAAAGGTCAGCCAGCTTGAGGCATGTGTTTGTGCTGATATATGTTGGACCAGCTGCTGCTGGATATCAAGACTCATTGACCTGAGACACTTGGGCTCAACTTTTTATAGAACAACCTTATCTTAAAGGGAAAGACCCAGAGGTGGGCCAAAAGATTTGGTTAAAGGTTTTTATAAAAAACAAATCAACCAACGTACCATGTGGCACCACAGGGAGAAATGTGAGATGCCTGAACTGCAAAAATTTAATGACCCTAAATCCAGCTATTAGCAAGAGTTGGATGGCTTTGGAGATGCTACTTTAAATGTACAACCATTTTGTTTCTAATATTATTCTTGTTTTGTTTTACACAGGAGCCACGTGACATCACCTTTTCACAGACTCAGAGTTTATTATGTATTATTTTTTCTTAAACCCATTCACCCTATTTTAAAACCATGCATGTAAGATCATAAGGGTCTTCATCATAATAACATTGTTCTGTTATTATTTGCTCTCAGCTTATGCTTATTATTCCACTTGTTTCATTTTGTGTTGTAAAACTGCTTTGCCTGTCTCTTAAATCTTTATGAATGTGGTTAGAATTGTATGAATAAATAATATTTGTATGCATACATGTTATTATAAAAATATCACTATTGACACCTTTGGAATAATGTAAACCAATGTATATGAGGAACCAGTCAAAAAGTTAAAGAATAACAATTTGAAAAGAATAGCACCCACATTCTTTCAAACCTGCACTTAAATGATATGGTCTATCCTCTTTTTTATTTGTCTTTTTTCTCTTTTTTAAATGAAGTGCTAATTTGATGAAGTTTTTATTATAACTTAACTTTATAAAAATACATTAAGTTTCTCCTCTTATCTCCTCTTATTCTTTAATTTAAGTTCTTTTGCTGAGCTTGATTCTTATTACTCTTCCTTAAGAGGTGTTCTGCAAACTAAACGGATTACATTACAATTTTATATTGTATATTTTTTACCATTGCTGTTTTGTTCTACTGGTACTAAATAGACCACATCATAAAGACACACAATACTGTGTGGATGGTGTGGTGAAAGAAATATTTTAGAGGATGGTCCTCCTCTATTTTATTATACCAGAGTATGAATGTGTGAGAGAACCCTCTCTCTCTCAGGTAGCAGTGATAAAGAATCAAGGTCAGGTGAATTTATTTATGTTGAAGATAAAAGAGGCATAAGCAGATTTTTCTTGTATTTTGAGGGCAAAGCCTGAAACACAATTTACTTGTCGCTACAGGGAAGCACCCCTGAGTGAAATTTTAGTCACTCCGCCCACATCTAATTTAGATAAAATAAAGTTCCCAGGGATTTTAAAAACTGAAAAGTATTATGTGTAAACTCTTTCTATTTATTATATATTGCTTTAACGTTCTGCTGTACTTTACTTTTTATAAGTACTTAAGAGTACATTTTTTCTTTATTTAATTTGGGTTTCTTATCCCCATGATACCCTTAAATTTATTATATTTTTTATTTTATTTTAAATTTATATATTATTTGCAGATATTTTAAAAGAAATAGTTGGAACTTTTGATTTACAAAAAAACCTTCTACAGTGAAAAATAGTAATTAAAAGAGGGATCTTAACCGAAGGCACTGCTAAAACCCTTAAAGAATCTTTATTATAATTATAATAATGTATAGTTGAGCTATGTTTATTAGAGTTTCTAGAAATTGAATGAATGATTTAACCCACTTTTACTGCTTCCATATAGGAAATGCAGCATATCACTCTTTGATATGCTGATATGTCCTCTGATGTCCCTTTCTTTAAACATATCTTGGTATCTTGTTTTTTAAATTATTGGTGTTCTAGTAGTGCATTTGTGAACAAAATATAAGTGTTGGAGCTGCTGGACACTCCGTTGAATTGTCTTTGAGGAAGTTTGATGTGCTGTTTGCTTCAGCTTGATCAAAATATCCAATCAGAGCATTTCATTTGAATGACAAGACAACATTTTTTTAATCAGATATATGAATTGCTGTACGTTGTGAAGTGCTGTATGTTGATTATGTGTAATCTGTGCGAAGGATAATGCAAAAGACTAAAGAGTGATGTAAGCAGGAGTCACTTGATTGGAATGTTCAGAAGTCATATTTATATGAATGATGTCTGAATGAAAATATGAGGGCATTGTAATGTTTACAGGGGTTAGAGGCATGTATGAAGATGGGTAGGTGTTGGTAGGAATGCATGTTGTGTCTGGAAAGAATAAAGACTGAAATTCAAAACAAAGGATTGCAAGGGAAGAAATGTTTACGTTACAGGAAACATGCTGTTAAAAATAAAAATATTTAATCAGAAACATTACTGGGTTATTTCATTTCTGATATACTCAGGTACAATCTAAACAAGGTTGCCAACTTCAGCTAAGAACAATAAGGCACAATCTTGATTCTTAAATGAAAATAAGGGACAGTATAATGGACCTTCAAAATATTTTTACTGTACAATGTACTGTACAACTGCACTGTAAAAATTAAAGATATCCTTTGGGTACTAAAGGAACCCTAAAATGTCTCAAAACTCTTCTTCTTACAAAAGATTTACTGGTGGAACTATTGACAGTCTTGGTACTGTTATTCGTTTTGCAAAAACGTATGGGATTCTTTAGGCACTTTAAATTTAGTTCTGGAGAACCATTCTCAGGTGCCCAAAGGTCCTCCTTAAGGGGTTCCACTGGTGTGGCAGTAAAGAACCTCCAATTGTTCCTCAAGGATCTTTACATTTTTAGTATTCTTTACAAATTTTAGTATTTAATTTCAATATCTGTAGTTAAATATGTGAATTTTTTAGCCTGATTAAATATTAAAATGAATTCCAGATGTAAACGTATTTGTTATTATACTTAACGTATTTATGTATTATTTAGCCTGATGTTAGTTTTATATAAACACAACAACTGAATTAGAACGAGTTTTGTACATTTCTAAAGCATTTCACTTTCACTTTTAATACATGCTTTATTTTTATTTGTTCGAAAACTGTACTTGGACAATTCTACAAAGTTTTTAGTGTATTTATAAAACTACAGATTTAAATTGTAATGCTAGAATCAGAAAACAAATTATTACTTTTGAGAATAATATTTAATATATACTTTACTCATCCAGAAAAAGAGTGATAAAACTAAGATTTACTTTGCCCTTACCAAAATGGCGATCTGTATGTGTGCTCTTTGCACATGCTCAATGAGTCGCTTTTAAATGACGCATGAACACATGAACACGCAGCTCTACTGCAGAGACAGCTCTTTAGGTATTCTACTCTTCTGTTTCTGGCATTTTAGGCCGTTTACAGCTAACAACTATTAAATCTTTAATTTTCGACGAATTTCGATCTAATGCTTTACATCTTGCCATATTTCCTTTAACTATGTTGACAGACTCCGAAGCTCAGCTGATGCCTGTGAACTTACTGAGATGTAGCTGTATGCGTCTAGAATTGATTGTGATATAACAAACAATTTAACAGTATCGCTTAATTACGCATACGGGAATGAATAACAATACAAGAATTGTTAAATACTACAGGGAAACTCATAATTACAGCTTCATTTAAACCTTGTGAGCTGTACTACTACGGTAGGGCAGCTTTTGACATTTTGTGCATTTGAACGGTCTTATTCGCCGAAAACCGTGTAGAAATGCGAATCAAATATGCCGTGACGAAAAATGCTGTCAGGTAAAGCAACTGTTCTGCTAAATTGAAAATAATCTCTTATTTGTCGTCGTTTAGTTGTTTTTTTAAATGGGCACCGATATGGCAAGTGTACAGGAGAGTAACCCGGAATGTACAAACCATGAAAATGAATCTGCAAAGAATGAAAACGAGGAGAAGGTGCAGACTGTACCATTGTCTAAAAGGCAAAGAAAGAGACTTCTCAAGAATCAGCAGTGGGAAGAACAGAGAGAACTTCGAAAGTAAGCATTAAACGTTATTAAACAAAATAATGCAAATTGTTTTTGTTATAGCTTCAATATTACAGTCTCGATTGTGTGAAGATTCAGAATCTGTGCTGTATATGTCTGTTAAAATATACTGGGTATTAAGTTTGTGTTTCAATAGGCAACAAGAAGTCTTGTAGTGTTTTATTTTAAAATCACTTGTCACAGTGCTGTTGTAATTTAAAGGTTTTGTTTCTTTGATGCACAGACAGAAGAGGAAAGAGAGAAAACAGCAGCGGAAGATTGAGAGACAAGCGCAAGCTGAAGATTGTGTTGAGTGGACAGGAAAGAAGCGTATATGTAGATCTGCAGAGCCCAGCTCTGTTAGACTGGTGGTCGACTGCAGCTTTGATAACCTCATGGTGCTCAAGGTAGGATGAGACCTAGCTACAGTGAGGCTCCACCCCTTGACAATAGATGTAGTAAAAAACTAGATGGTAAAGTTTGTGGACAAATTTGTAATTAAGATTTGAGTCGTTTCAAAAGCTCAAAGTTTAAAAGTTAAACCAATATACAGCGACAGTAGCATGTTGCTAACATATTTCAAGACTATTAGCATAAGTCAACATGATTTAGCATGAAGCTAACATCTTTTAAAGGGGGGTATCATACACATTTCTGCCAATCTTATGTTAATCTAGAATGCCTATAGAGCAGTATAGCATCATTCATATCTCAGAAAAGTCTTTAGTTTTATAGATCCAGCTGTACGAGTCTTTCCGAAAACAGCCAAGGTCCTGGAGGCGTGCCGTGGGCAGAGCTAGAGTCACAAGCATGCATGGCGTTTATCAAGCGTCCATATCAATACAAATAAGGCCGAATGTTTTGTCTTAAAAAGCCATACATATCTGACCCAGAACCGGATCCCAAATGTGACTTTTAACAGCAAGAACGACTTTGCGTTTTGCACCCCAGAAACCACCCAATGAGGGTGGTAAAGGTTAGGTGCCTATGGCTTTGCATCCTTTTTATAGGGAAAACACCTCACATTTTCATCTAGGGATTTTCACACCGAATGCATCATTTTTATTTCTGTATTAACTTTTCATATGGTATTTTCATACAAGATTTTTGTAAAATGCACTTTTACATATTTATTACAGCTAATGAACTGCAGTCCAGCAAAGAATTGTGAATGACATAATCTTATTTAAAACCATGGAAAATATACAATTATTGAATTGAAGGTACTAACAGTAATAAATATAGACAAAGTTTCTATTACATACTTTCTATTACATATTATGTCATGGGCAGATGCTCAGGAGCTCACTGACTGTGTATTAATTAGTTAAACTAACAGGGGGCTTATAGCCCTGACAGAAGCATATTCCATCCATTAACCACCTTGGAGCTCACAGTTCTTAAGGTATATACTGTAACCATAGGGGAATTATTTTTGAAGATAACTTGCAGTAACTTCTGAGACCTGACAGACTTCTTTCTTGATTTAAATTTTTTTGATTGTTTGTATTGTCATTAATGCAATCTCAATGCAAACCTGCTGTACTGCAATAGTTTAGAGTTCAGTCACTGAATGATGCTTACATTTTTATTTATTTCATGTTGTGAAGGATGTCAAGAAACTTCACAAGCAGATTCAGAGGTGCTACGCTGAAAACAGACGAACACAACATCCAGTACAGGCAAGAGTTTCATTTATTAAAATTGTATCTGTACTGTACTAAACATTTTACCATACTCAAAATTTTTACTTTTTACAGTTTTACCTTACAAGTCATGGAGGTCAGTTAAAGCAAATCATGGATGAAATCAACAAAGGATGGGTAAATTGGAAGGTAAGATGTGAAATGACATTGAGTATTAAACAATACATTTCTGGTGGTTGTTTGAGTATCTCAGCTAAATGCTTGTGTTTGGTGATGCTTTCAACCCACATTTTAGATTCAATTGAAAAGTGACTTATTTCTTCTACACAAAATGATTATTGGAATATATAAACTTACTTAATTGAATTTCCACTCTATAATTGAAATCTATATTTATTCTCACTATCATACACACTATTTAATTAAACTCAAGATTAGAAACTGTACCATGAGGTTTATGTGAGGTTTAAATTTTAAGTATTGGAAATCACCTTAGTGCATGTAACAGACTGTACCTACCCTTTTAAATTATGCAGGATGTCTTTATCAAGCCTGACCCGTTTCATGAAATCATTGGCAAGGAGGATCTAGTCTACCTAACCTCTGATTCACCCAATGTTCTGCAAGAACTAGATGAAACTAAAGCTTATGTAATTGGGGGACTGGTGGACCACAACCACCATAAGGTGAGTGGCTCATTAGAGTGAGAACTGAGAGAAATGTACATTGTGTTGTTAAGTTTAATACTTGTGAAAGTACCTTAATCTGATTCTTGATGGTTATGGGCTCAGGCCAGCCGATAGGAGAACGTATTAATGAGGTGCAGTAGGAAACATGGCTGCTGGAATTTTTGCCTTCTACATACATACTTCGCTTTATGACTATAAATAAGAAGTCGCTGTCACTTGTTTAAGGTATATAATGATGTGATATTCTCTTCAGGTCCATATAAAGTGACATCACTTCGTTGATATTATGTTAACATACAAAGTGTGTGGAAGTTCTGTGCACTTCCCAGTATTTTCTAAAAGACATATTTTCTTAAACCACTTGAAAGAGAACAGATTTTTATAGTTTTTTCTCTTTTAAGGTACTTTTGGGAGCACTGTACTGTTTATGGTTTTATCATGTGTAAGTCATAGCTTGGTCATGTGGTGGAAAAAATTCTATTCTGTTTATTAGATGAGCTAAATTTTAGGTGTTTTTTTACACTTGAGGTCATTAAAAGCTCCTGGTTTTGGCTGATATAAAAGCTTTATTACAGGGAATAACATTCGGTCTTGCTGAAAAGCTTGGAATTGCCCATGCTCAGCTTCCGCTGGGTAGTTTTGTCAAGATGAATAGCCGCAAGGTGCTGGCGGTCAATCATGGTAAGAGGCAATTTTTTTTGCTTATGTTATTTCCCTAAAACTCAATTTACACTGCTTACAGAATATCTTAAGAGAATGTCTTAATGCAGATTAACTTTGTTTCCCGTTAGAAAATAATTTTGCCTTTTGCTGCAGTTTTTGAGATCATCCTGGCATTTCTGGAGAAAGGAGACTGGCAGGAAGCATTTTTTACTGTTCTGCCACAGAGAAAGGGAGCTATAGCAGTGGACCAAAAGAACAAGTTGGGACAGGGCAGCAATGAAGAAGAAGACGACTCTGATCAAGACTCTGACACGAGCAACATTATTTCAGAAAAAAGAACTGAGCAGCTCAGTAGCAAACAGAAAGAAAACAAACCTTTGCTAACCCAGTCAGATTCCAGCGAGCAAAATGTACCATAAAGGGACGTTAAAAGTTTATTCCTTGTTTATTTGGCAGTTTTTAATTAATTCCTTTTTGTAAGCTTAATGATATCTCAGTTGTCCTTAAAATGCTTAATGCAAAGGTACTGGATATTTTTTGTTGACTTTCTTTACCCTCAGTCATTATTTTATTTAGGCATTAAAAATTAGGAATATGGTGAAATTCCATATATCCATTGTTGTTTCATTGCCTATAATGAAACTACTGTACATATGTGTTGCCTTCCTGGGGCTGGTGTATTTTTTCAGTGGTTTGCAATGGAAGCGCGGGTGCAAAGCCTTTTTTCCGGGCGCCAAATTGTTTAACTTTGGGAGGTTAGCTCCTAAATGTCACTTTTTCACTCAGCTGTCAGTTCATGGTGCAGGAGGGCTGGGACAAATACCACATCAACCAATAGGCTGGTGAACACATAGCCTAAGGTTAAATTGATTTACGTAAATGATTTAAGCAATTTAAAACAGTATGAAGTCTAAGCATTTATTTTTGTAGTAAAATATATGCAACAGTTTTTCAACGGTAGAGCCAGAAATACAAACAGAGACACCAAGACACCAAATAAAAACAAACACATTTATCTGCTTTATAATGCTTTATTGATTCAAGTATATAAATTACACCATGTAAAAGCATGCAAATACCCTTTATGCTTTATGAGTTACTCAAGGGCAATGTTAAATATTCACATACTGGAAACATAACAGGGTCAGTTTAGGACATAAAGGTTTGGGTAAATATATCTCGGCAGAACAGCATGCTATGATTTTTCTTTCAATACTCCCCTAGATGGCATCATTTACTACAGTTTGCGCAGTTTACTTCGACCACGTACAGGCTTCTAAAGAAAATATCTAACAGTTTAACTAAATATGCAGAAGAAATTAAAGAACATGATGAGATTTCGAAGCAACCCTTTTTATTCTTCATTGGGTTAACTTTAACCTCTATAACTTTATCAAATAGTAAAAATAGTTTTTATTTTAAAATAGCCTTTTCCCTTGTTTTTCTCATATTCGTTTTGTGAAAATCTCTTACTGGCTTATTTGCAAAGCCTAAAAAGTTGTAAACTAAAGAATTTAGTGTTCAAATGTTTTAAAGTACGTTTAAAAATGTGATAGATTTTTAGCAGCTGTATTAATGTAAAGACATAGATATGCTAACCTCAGTGTTTTTATGAGAACTTTACTCATTATAAATAACTTTTTTTTCAGCTCAAACCCTCTTTTGGAGACCTATTCCGTTGAATATATTCAAAGTGCCTGAGGCTTTAACTGTTTTTCAGGAGGGAAAACAGGTTTAAAATGTTTGGTGCTCCCTTACCTTTAGGCAAAGAATGCAAGCAGATACAATACAGTGAAGGTTAAATATATAAATAAAAAGACAAAAACATGCAGCCATTTCAAGCAAATGTTAATTCTACAGATTATGTGACTTCACTTGCGAAATTTTTATGCAACCTTTGCTTTAGCTGTCTATATGGGATATAGGATGCTGTTTAAATCTTAGAACCCCACTGGATATCGGATAATCTTTACAGCACTGTTTCGTATTGTAGTAAAACAAATGTCTTTTTGTGGACTTTTATAGGAAATTAAAGAGAGCTGTGAAAGTTTTAAAATGGTGAAAAAAATTATCTGTGATATCCAGGTTATTCAGGTTATTCACAATACGATGTTATGCATTCTATAAGACTTTGTATTAATGCTTTAGGATTACTTGGGAATTTCGATAAGAATCCTGTTTATTGTTGCACTTCCTTTGGTTTCTTTCACTGTGTTGTGTCATTATTACTACAACTGCTGTTTGCTTTGTTGAAAACTTTTAGTCAGTCAGACATTAAGTAAAATCAAATATTTGCAGCTTTAGTTTAATTCATATATAGATGACCGCAGATACCAAACGATTAAGCAATTACAGAATATTAAATCTGTAGCTACAGTAAATTGAATCATCAGATTGGAAAGAAACACCCGGATTAAAAACTGGAAAGTTGAGTTCGGCAGTGCGCGTAACAACATGTGCGCGACTGCGCAATGGAGAGGTGCAGTATTTCCAACAGGTGTTTTTAAGAAATTGCCTCTCTCTGAGGATTTTCACGGAATTTTACCCAAACGTCTGTTGAAACGGACTTCTTCTCGTAAGTGTTTTAGAGGGTTTTTCTTACTGGAGTTAAACTTTTTTGCGCTTTCCTGAAGATTTTCGCATGGAGAGGCGATCACTTCTAAAAATCCACAAAAACGTTTCCGACTGATACCGTTTTGAACTTTTGGATATCATCTTAATGGAAAGGTATAATGTGAATATTGACTCTTAACGCAGAGTAACATTTTTCTTTTGTTTCGCATAGACTGACCTAATTTATTTAGGAGTCTCCTCTTTTTTTATTATCTTGTGTGGGATTGTCATCTGTTATTAACCTGACTGGGAGTACATCAAGCCTGTGACTGTAACACTGTTTTGGTATTTTAATAATGACCATCACCTTGAGATCTCCAAACTGATAACTTGGACTCGAGTGAAAAAAACACACTGGAGGACGATGAAGACATTTTTATATTTTCTTGCTGTTTTGATCATCTGGAATTCAGGTGAGTGGTTTTATATACTTAAAGTACATTTGAAGTATTTATGTAAGAATATGAAATGTGTAACAGTTTGCCTTTTAAACTTGGTTGAATTTTTTTAGAAACGAACTTTACAACACGTTTAAGATTGTCTGATATTACAGGAAGAACAGGTTCTCACGACAAACCCGCACATTGACAGGCGCTCTCCTGCTCACGCACACACTTGCTGCTTTCTGCGCACAGTCTTTGCGCACAACACATAGGAGTGTTTCCTAGCCTTATTAAAGTGTGTGAGACTAAAGGTGTGATGAGATCGAGGGTGTTGTTAACGTTCCTTACGTTTCTTGGGTATCTGATGTACCTGTGTTTGTCTACTTATTTGTGTGCCAAATTTGGGGACAAATTTGGGTTAGGATATCATATTTATAATTAGCTGTGTTTGATACATTATAAGTCTATGGAATGTCCATTACCATTGAGAAGTAAACGTGTGTGTGTGGTCCTGGTAATTCCTACATTGTGGGGACCAAATGTCTCTATAAAGATCATTTTTGCCTTGTGTACAAAAATGTACAAATGCAGAAAGTGTGAGGTTTAGGGGATACAATATACAGAAAGTCCCCATAAAACATGGAAACCAACATGTGTGTGTGTGTAAATTAAGTACGTTAAGTATTTTTCTTCTTAAACATGCATTGTGTGTCCTAGGACTACTTTTCTAACAATACTGGCCTGTGATTTAAAGTGTAGAATTATAGCCATGGTAAAGAACCATATTCAACCAATGATTGGCATAGGGTTAGGCAACAAATGACAACTACTAAGCATGTTGATTCAGGAATAACTTATCTGGGTATCTGGGTGTGACAAAGTGACAGGATGGTCAGTAAACTGGCAAATGTTGTTTTTCACAGCTTAAACACATTCTTCATTAGAGTTTAGACATATGTTAGTGAATTAGTCATGTAAATCTCTAGCCTTTACAACTGAATAGTTGTAAAGAAAATAAAGCTTACAAAGATTAAAGCCAGGATCATTCTCCTGATGTATGATCATAGAGCACCACAAGCAAGGTACCTAATGGGAGGTTGTTCCAGGGCAACGTTCCCATTAAGTGTACAGTTAATTTTATTATAACCAGGCCCAAACATTTAGTTTTTGCGTTTTCTGTGCTGCTTTTGTCGTAAAATCTTTTTTTAATGTATTTTTACAACGTGTATTTGTTTTGTAATGCATGTACAATGTGTTAAATGGAGTTTATAGAATAATCAAACTAGACAAAATATTTAATAAACAAATTCACATGGAACAGATTCTGCAAAGCTTTGGGCTTAGTTCTGTAGCGACAGATTATGTGTGGGCGTACAGTAATTCTGCCCCACTTTCCACCCCTGAGTGTATACTGATCTGCAACATTTCAACAGACACAGTCCAGGTAAAATGTTATTTTATTTTTATAATATAAAAGACAAAAATGCCATAAAAATGTCAAGAAACATAATGAATTCATCATTAGACATTACCCTAACGAACATACAGTACGCATGACGTAAACAAAAATAAACCAAAAAGCCCCAAATAACACAACATATTTGGAACATTTATCAGTTATTCAGGTGAAACTTAAGTACTACCACAGAGGAACACGGATTAATCATATTTATTAGTTATATTTAGTCAATCTTCTATGTGTGCACATTGAGTATGAGTACCTGTGTTTGCTTATGCTCATCTGCCACCCAAAAGTAATTAACCACGAGACACATAACAAGTTGAGCAACATATCTAGCTGCCGTCCAATAACTCCTTTCAGACATCTGTTTCAGTCTCTTTCCTGTCACTCTTACCCTTGCTTTTTATTCTGTTATTCATGTTTTTCCCATGTCTGCTTCCCAATGGATTCAATAGGCTGATGGAAAAGGAATGGTTCAGGTTTTCACCATACTAAAGGCAACAGATGACCTCAGCTAGATTGGCCAGACAAAGCTTTCATCCTGAAAGGTGTTCTAGTGCTTTGCGATAACAAGGAATTTGCCATAGTAAAACACAAAACGCAACATACCATGTAGAATATTACATGCAATGTAGTACAGTGCACAACTTGGAAAGGTTTTTATTTATTGAAAATAAATAGTAAGAAATTGCTTAAAATACATAAATGGTTGTGAAAAGGCCAACATATTTAATTATTTCAAAACACAGTTAAAAGCAGGATTAAGAGGCAGCCTACTTGAATTTTACCAATGGGACTGTTCAAATAAATAGTACATGATGTGTAAATAAAATGTCAAGTTGGAAACCACTTCCATATAGTTTAGCAAACAAATAGTGGATTGTGTTCAACAGAGCTGCCCTTGTGAATGGCTGTTGTTATTTTGCTGGTTTTAAAGTGCTTCTTTGAGGATATTGCAGAGCTTATTGGAGAGGTTGAAACGTGCGTTGACCTGAGTGTGAGGGTTCAATGAATGCCTTGCAATTTTTCTGCATATTAATATATGTGAAGATACGGAGGAGCATAGCCTAGGATTTATATTAGTGAAATGTTTTTATGGATCCCCATTCCACACAACCATAAGACTTTTCATCAATGAGGTTTATATCTAGAAATCTGGTCAATAGATAGGTGTCATTGTTCACTTAGACACAAACTGAAAAGGCACTCACGTCTATAGTTATTGTACCTTTCACATTGTATAATAAGATGCACACCAACTACGATAGTCTTTAAACATTCTTTAATTTGGTTTTATACTCATGACATGCAAATGCATGATCATTTTGCTCAATATAACTTGATTTGTGAATAATTAATATCACTGTGATGAGAAATGGAGAGCATTAGATTATAGAAATGCGTGCATCCTTAAGTAGCTTTTTGCTTTTTTTGCAACTGGACTAATGAAGACTGCCATATCTCTTTCCATCTCTTTTACTAGTTGTCTGTATTAGTGGAAAGGAATTTCTCGAACCCTCTGAGTCCCCGTGGACTCTGTACTCTTTGGCCGAGGAGGAAACACGTTTACCCTGTCGATTCAATGCATCAGACAGTCAGGTTAAGGTAGTGCAGGTGATGTGGATCCGAGAGAACTCAAATGGTGCTGAAGAACAAATTATCACCGCCCATTTCAGCGAAGGCCAGACAGGTAACACTTTTAAATTACTTTTATGCTACTTTTTTATGTTTTGATTATTCCTTCTGTTAATTAACCATTAAAGTGTTACATATATGCATTTCTGGTGATGATGCCACAAAGTGTTTAGAGATTAATGTGTTTGTTCCAAAATTGTTTCAGTTTATTTGAATAGGATTCTTTGTGTACATATCTTTATTGAGGTTTACAACGTTTTTTGAATAGGATTCTTATGTTTTATTTATTCAGTTTATTTGTGAGTCTTTTCCGAGGTTAAAAGATCAGTAAATCATTAGAGGTTAATATAATCACATTCTTAACTGAAACATGTAAGTTTATTCCCTGTCATTCATTTGCACTGCATGTTTCTCCCTGTCAGAGAATGCTGGATACATAGGGCGTGTGCGGTTTGAGGGCAGCGACCCGATAGTGGATTCTGCTCTGATAATTATGGGCACAAGTCCGTCAGATGAGGGCAAATACATCTGCAAAGTGGCCACCTTCCCCACAGGAAACTTTGAGACTGAGGTTTCTCTCACAGTTTGGAGTAAGTCCATTCACCTTTAATCAGTGTTACATTGCTGTAAAGAGAGATCGATTTCAGGGCTTTTGCTGTTTTGGCAGTTTTTAACACAATAACAATGAAAAAGCTTAAGAACGTTACCTTAACCTGTTAATTGTCACCGTTCCTCAGGGGGATGTTATTTCCCTACTTTAATATTTCATAGTTAAATTTTTGTCTAATCTTTTCAAACTATAAATTGATGGAAAGGTAAAAGAATCAAGAAAAATAAATAAACATAAACAAAATATATTAATAAAAAATGTTAATGTTACTGTAATTTATAAAAAATACCTAAAATGAAAAAAAGGTGTTTAGAAGACTTGAAAAAATATATTATATCTAAAGATATAAAAAATGTAGTTGAGATGTGCATTTTTATGTGTATACTCAATTTCTGCCGTGACAGTTATCAGGTTAATATTTTAATAGCTTATTTTTAATAGCTTAAAAGTGCACATTTTTAGAATAGAATTAAGGCTGGCTTGGTATACAGTCCGTTAGTCACAAAGCTAACACTCCTTATAATATGATGTTTGCTGTTATTGCTCTCAGAACAACACATAGCGTTTGTCTGCGTCAATGGGAGTGACAATAGACGTATTAAAGTGACATTGTTGGTATGAATGCAGAAAAAAAGCTGCTGCTTTCTCTTTCCGAAATGCTGGTAGCAACTGGGTATGTGTCGTGACTATCAAAACATGGATCATAGCCAAATTTTGATAGACTTAGTCAGTGAATTTCCTCATTTGTACTCTCTCAGTGCTTATTTGTAAAGCTTAAATTCTATTGATCATTTTTTAATTTACCATTTGTCATTCCACTTAATAGCCAAGCCTATTACCTCACTGGAACCCATCATCCTGGTTGAGGGTCAATCATTTCGTCTGGCCGCTACATGTCGATCAGTGGCTAAGCCAATGGCAGGCCTCTCCTGGGACACAGACCTTCCAGGTCAGAGCCAGAATCGCAGCTTTGACGATGGGGTGGCCTCTATCCAGTTTTCCCTCCACCCACTTCGCAGCATGAATGGTCAGAAGCTAGACTGCCTGGTTTGGCATCCGTCTCAAAAAGGTCCCCGTAGGATCGCCAACAACCTTACAGTGCATTGTGAGTTTTCATTCGTTATATTTTTGTACATTTTCACTAGTGTCATTTCACAAAATAAAAAAGAAACATTGAAAAGAAACACAAGACAGTAGTGCTCCTGATAGTTTTTTCATTCTGTACTTCTTTTGGACATTTTTTAACAATGAACTCTGTGCAAACTGCTTTGCAAGTCATTCAGCGAAGCTGTCAAGTACATTCTATTTCCATGCTGTATTGTGACTGATTATGTTGTCGCAAGCGAAACCATCTAGACATGACAAGCTTCACAATGTCGCTGCCTGCACGTGACTCAGGATGACTGTGAATTGACAGTGTAACTCAAAATAATAAGAAAAAATGATTCAAACCAAAATTGCAAAATGCAGATGCGATCTATTGTAATCTGTGAACTTTCAGCAGACGTGCTATGACCTGTGGGCTCTGCTTCTGAGCATCTGTTGTTTTCTGTGTCGAGACTGTGACTACACTGTATGTGTCTGATTCATCTCCACCCGGACGGCAGTAATAAATTATTCATATACATTCTAACGTACTGTTTTGTGCTTCTGTGTATATTTACATGTAGACCCTCCAAATGCGTTGATTTCTGGCTACGAGGACAACTGGCATGTTGGCATGGAAGGGGCAACACTACAATGTAAAGGTCAAGGAAATCCAAAACCACACCAGATCAGCTGGACCAGGTAAACTATAAACTATGTCTGTGTGTGTTTAAATACATCTCTATATTATTTGTCTTCCTGTCTACCTATATTGTGACCAGTTTTTCTCACAATTCTCTTTTGGTTGGCCTCTGCATCAGCATACCAGAGTAATACCTGGGTGTGGATGAAAAGCTCAGTGACCCAAATTTTAAAATCAGTTTAATTTATCAGATTAAAAAAAACATGTCTTCGAAGTAGTATTTTATTCACAGACACTGAGTGGCCATTGAATACACACCAGTTATTATTGTTTTGTAGTCAACTGACAAAAAGTGTGGGTTAGTTAGTCACACTCACACGCCTATTCTTTTGCATTTTTTTAGTATGAGTGACTAAGGGGGTGTAAACTTGAACATTTAGATGATCACACACTTCCAAACTCTGTCTCAAGACAAACATTCTCATTCTCGCTTGAGTTGGGAAACCTGTTCTCTGGCTGTTTGGTGTTAATGCAAAGTAAATGAAGTAACTGTGGCCTCGGTGTCGTGTTGCAACTTGTGCAGCAAACAGACGAAGCGACTTTCACACGGAGGTTTAAGAGAAAAAAGGAATGAGTAGGAGATGACGAAAGAGAGGGTTATGTGTCGGGAGAGTTTTGCTCCTGTGTTTGTGTGTGTCACTGGATGAGTGTTATTCTTCTTTTCATGCAAATGATAAAAACTACAGTACAGTATTAAAAACAGATTAAACAGTAATACAGTATTAAAGACATGCCATTGTCTACAGAAAACCCTGTGTGGGTCTATTTGCTATTCTAAACTGATGAATAAACATAACCGGAATGTGCAAAGTATTTGTAATGCTTTATTACTTTATATTCAGTATTGCACAGTTATGTTTACTACATTATAGCAAATGAGCTTCAAGAAGTAATGCTTACTAACATACTGAAGTACTTTATTTCTGTTTTCACAAAGCAGCTTTACAGAAAACATTTTAACCAGAGGACGAAAAACAGGACAATGAAAAGAAGAAAAAACATATATGCACAAACACCATTATTTATTAAAAAACACAACTGTAGCCAAGAGTGATAAATTCCACAAGGTATAAAATGATGGTTTAAGTGAGGCTCAGTTTGGCAGGACAGTCTTCTGATTTCTAAACACTGTGGACATAGTATCAGTGCTAGCCATATTAAGTCATATTAAGTGAATTCATTATGTAAAACTAAGATACAAAATAAATCTGTTTCTAATCAATGCTACAAAATGAGAGACATAAAATGTATAATAACAAAAATAGCTTAAAGCCTATAGACCATTTCACAAGATGTGGAACAACACTGGTCCAGAAGCACTTCCTGTTACAGTATTTTTATATGTCACATCTTCACATTAAATCTTAAAGATGTTCGTTAAACATTTTGATTCCATTGTAAATGTTCTGTTGGTTGTATTTTGTTCTGACATCAGTGTAGTGTTAAAAAACCAGGACAGGAAGTGCGTCTGGACCAGTGCTGTTTATATATTGTGAAATGGTCTATAGGCTAAGTGAAGTATGTAGTACTTCGCCTATATAGATACTTCGCTAACACTTTACAGTAAGGTTATATTTGGTAACATTAGTTAGCTAACATGAACTAACAATAAGCAATTTTCATTCACTAGTTCATCAACTTGTTAACAGTTACAACCTTTGATTATAAAAATCTATTAGTAAATGGTGAAATGAACATGATGAAACATTAACAAATACAACCTTATTGGGAAGTCTTACCAATTCTATTTTAGTTTAGGGTTATTTGGGATATAATTAAATAGTTAATTTGGCAAGAATCCATTTGTAGATTTTAGCAAGGTGTACATTAAGCTATAGATGACAAAAGGCATTCCATTATTTTAATCATCTGATTTTGGCAGTTCAACCTTATTTTCTTGTTTATACAGGAAAGGTGGAGATTTACCCGAGGGTGTGACTGTGGAGGGCGGTGTCTTGCGATTCGATAGGCACCTCCGCTTGACGGATAATGGAGCCTATGTCTGCACAACCACCAATCTGGTGGGATCTGGAAAAACTGAGATTAAATTAATTATAAAAGGTGAGAACCCTTCCATCTTTAGGTTGTTGTTGATATTAGTGGTCAGTGCTGGCACCTAGTGAAAATATTGTGCAATTATTTGTCTCACGCCATAAATGACAATAAGGTTCTGTTATCATTTACTCAGCTGTAGTGGGACACCAAATGTAAAGGTTCACATGTGGCTCTGTCAAGTTACTGTCATGTTTAAAATGACATAATAATACATGATATGTGATCGAATTCTGAGATAATGAGCATCAAAGTTGGATTTCACCTATTAATTTCACTATGATTGCAATCTTTGACACGACATTACTTAAACAATATTATAGATATCAATGTTAAATTCTCACAGAATGTTCTTTATATTATATAGAATGACGTTATGTAGAAAACAGAAAAAACAAAAACTTTAGCTGGGTTTTTACAGACTGGGTCACATATAGATAGAAATTTAGAGTGAGATTCATTTCTTTTGTAAAAGGTCATTTATAACATCTATGCTTTCTGTCCATTTGTGTTTTTAGAATCATCTCCTCAAGTAGCATCTGTTAACCTCATTCTCATGATTATAATTGGTGGTGTGGCGGCAGCGGTAGTTCTCTTTCTCGTCATAGTAATAATTTCTGTAAATCGCCACTATAAACGAAAAAATCAACAGCTGGCCATAGAACTAAATGAAAAAAAGTAAGTAATATTTTCTGCTATATTTCTATATAAGACTAATTTAAATATGAGAATTCCAGTACTGTGTCTGTGTGTCAGTCTTTCCATGTCTGTTTTCTTGTCGTTCCAAGAGAGGAAATTACCACACTTTCAAGACAAGCCTCGATTAGGAGAGTGCAATCCACTCCGTCCGAAAACAGATACTCGGTACATATCCACACACACAAACGTTATCCTGTTTCTTACAGGAACGTTAATATTTCTTAATTGTGTACATGAACTGGACACAGGAGCCACACTTAACAATGTCAATTAAACTGTTATACTATTTTAGAATAAATAAATAAATATTTATTTTAGAGTCATTTTGGGCCCTTTGATAATATATTGTTTAAGGACCTTTTAGTTGTGGGCATAGTACACTGGTTAGAATTGTATATTTGTAATAAGTGTCCATCCTCTCATTCTACTGTATACAAACTATCAAAACAGTTAAACTATATAAACTGCAGTTTTATTATTTAACTTTCTGTCAACCCATTGTCTTTGTTTTTTTTTCAAAAGGACGACACACATGCTTTAAGAGTCGAGGGGACTTTGCGTACAAGTCTTTCCTCACTGGTCTGTCTATCTTTATATTTGCCATTTGTTTCTAATCACATTTATTATGCTAGTGCTAGATTATTTAATGCTTAATTAATTAAAGCTGTTGTGTTTGTTGTTCTCTCTGGCATTTAAACTTAAACATTACTCTGTTAACATTCACAGGATCGTCCTCGCTCCCGGGATAGTCGTTCCACTTTGGGAGGGGTGGATTCACTTGGCCGCCCTGCAATTTATAATACTTCCAGAAGAAGTAGAGATAAAATGATGGAGAGATCTGACAGAGAAGGCACTCGATTGATGATGGAGTCTTACGAGCAGGGTAGTAATATTTCACAGGTACGTGGAATTTTAGGAGTTTGTATAGTATGTGTGATTGATGAATAACATTTTTATGAACAGGGTATACATTAACATAAAAACAGTCACTGCACATATTGAGCATACGCACGAAAATCCAAACTAAAAAATGGCACAGTTTTTAATTTTTTTAAAAAAATTTTTTTGTTTATGTATATTGTTATTAATATTCGTCAAATATTTATTCTTGAGACCTTTTCTATCCGTATATAGTTTGTCAAGATTAGACTAGCATTTAACTATGAAATATTAAAGTAAATAGTGAAATAAGTGTTCCTCTTGTGGAACGGTGATATTTAACAGGTTAAAACTGTTAAAACGGAGCTTCTTCCACAAGCTCCATGAAATAATTGTAACATACTTTTGTTCTGTAGCATACAAGTTTCCTCAATAGTTGTGTGCTCATCCCAGCCAGGGCTTGACATTAATATATGAATATAAATTTTTAATTGTAGTTTTATTTAAAGTCATGTGCAATAATAAACAATGTGCTATGCGACACTTTGAAACTACAACTCCCATGAGCACTCCCTGCACACTCCTAAAAATAAAGGTGCTTTAAAGGGTTCTTCACAGTAATGCCATAGAAGAACCATCTTTGGTTCCACAAAGAACCTTTCTATCAATGAAAACACTATTTCTTTTTTTTTAAACCTTTTTATAGTCTAAAGAACGTTTTGTGAAACAAGGTTCTTTATGGAACCATTACAGGAAAAATGGTTCTTCTATGGCATTGTGAAGCACCTTTATTTTTAAGCATTCTTAATTTTTATTTTCACTGAGTGCTTGCTGGCTATTCACAGAGAACACGTTTACTTTATCCATTCCGGTTCGCTGCGTTTCCAATGTTTTCTAAACGCACTACAGACATATTTGACAAGTGCGCGTCTCGCGTCTTTTAAGATTTCAAACACATACTCCTAATGATATACACAGCGTGTGTGTTGCACGTGTTTTGTATTTAACTTTATTTTTTGAAAAATATATTTTTAGAACATTAATCACTGAATATACTTTATATCACTTTGGTAAAACTGTTATTGTTTTTGTGTCATTTATTTATGTGGTAAATTTACGCAAAGTTTGAATTGTGTTAAAAGTTCTTAGTGGATCCCGTATAGCCCACCCATCCTCCCGGTCACCGCTTACCCCAAACTTTTAAGAAGCTTTGAATATAAAAAAAGAAATTGCACTTATTTTTATTGCTCATATTTTTCATCCTTTCCATTACCGTTGACAAAATGATCATAATTAATAAAGTAATGTTTTAATGAAATCAACACTACACTAAGAAGGTTGCTAGATGTAAAATTACATTTTCATTAAATTCAGAATGGTCTGCAAGCAACAACAAATATTTTATTTATATCAGATGGCTTATCACAGTGAGCTAGGATCTTGTAAGATAATAAGAAAGACTACTTCCATACACTGTAAACCTGAATAAGTTGAGTTTAAAAATGACTTAAAGGTCAGACAAACTTGAGTGAATTAACTTAACATTTAAGTTCAGTGAACTAAAATAATGAATAATGCCATTTGCTCTGCCTAACTACTCCACTTAGTTTCATAAGTTAATCTTTTGTTAATTTGATATTAATTTAAGGGGGGCTGGGTAAGCGATTTCTGAGAAATGCTGCTGATATTTAAAATCTTCATCCAAACAAAAACACTCCTGCCCAAAAGAAACCCACCCTCCCTTCACCATCCCTGAATGCAAGTACTACAGCTAACATTTACATTTAATCATTTAGCAGACGCTTTTATCCGAAGTGACTTACAAGTGAAGTAAACAAAAGAAACAATTTAAACAACAAAAGTGCAACAATGTCCAAGTGCAGTGAAACTAGTCTTAGATAACCTAAACGCAGTGTACATAGCAAAGAAGGTTTTTTTTAGAATAGAAAGTATAGAAGTAATAGAGGGAGAATAGGAAAGGAAGCAGAAGTGAATGATATTATTGTGTCAGGTGTTGGCGAAAGTCTAATCGATTGTGAGTCGGCTTGCGTGATTGCGTCTTTTTCCTGTCTCTAAGAAAATCAAGGTTACAATAATATGAAAAAGAAATAAAATGATTTACTTGTTTTCTAATTGCTTGTATCATATTGTATATGATACAAAACATCTTGCATATAGCATAATGTTTTCACTTTTCTATCCAGGAAACCCATCTCCTCCCTCCCCTCCACCCCTCTTCTTATACAATGGAACAGACCTCTGAAATGGTCAGATCTCGAAATGGCAGTGCTATTCTCTTAGCAGAGGGGAGACCACAATCAGGAGCAAGTAGCAGAGCGGGCAGCAGAGGGCATCATTCCCCATTAATATCCACATATCCAGTTCTTACAGATGAAGAGGAAAGAGAATCTGTCAGCCCCATAGATGAAGAACTTCACAGGGACATAATGGAGTCTGAAGGTTTTGAAAATGGAGGTAGCGAGACAGCGAGTTCTCAGATATCTGAGGCACTATCAAGTCATTTTGAACGCTCTAATGGCACATTACGACCCAAGTTAAAACCCAATAACATCCTGCTTCCAGCCAACACAACACTGCTCATTTCTCCCCATAGCCCATCTATTCACAAAGCTCAGATTGTGTAGAGACTCCACAGCATTGCTTTGTATTAGACCAGCCTTGAATTTATTAAGACAGGATTGAAATGTATAGGAACAGAAGGATGTGTTCTTTTCACTTAAACTTGTCTGAGAACATCAAGAATGGATTTGTACATGGTCATTTTGAAAATAGAACTAACACAACATGCTATTTATAAAAAGAACAGTTATCCTTTAGGAGATGCTTTTCTTTCAGAACACTTTTATGAGAGTACATTGTCAAAACCATGGACTGGCTATCAGGACATCATCTAACAGAACTCAAACAGGAAAATGCCAGCGTTACTCATATGGTACCTGAATTATTCACAGAATATTCTGGAACTGGTCCTTTGAGTATTATGGGGCGTGTGTTTCAGGCACAGACTGAAGAGCACCAGCGTTAAGTTCCCTTGTGTGACCAGGAATTGGATTTACTATTTTTCTTTTTTATGCATTAATTGCTTCACTGTTCACTGGGAGAACTTACTAGATTAACTGTTTTTAATAATTCTGGTCAGTTAATTCTTCACTGTGATTTGTTCTTTGTAATCCAGACATGTATGCTTGGTGTTTTGAAAAAGTTTTTTATATGTGCGTGTTGTGTATTTTGTAAGAGACTGTTGTGTATGTCTTAGAAAGCCACGGCATGAATAGTATTAATGAAGTATTACAGAGTGCCTCCATTAAGATTGTTTGTGAAAGGCTGTTGCATTCACAAAATGTCAGTGTCACTGTAAAAATGATATTGTCATTGTTTACAACATGTAAACTTACCTGTGTAATAATGCTTTAAATGTATTTCAGTTTTACAACACTTGTAGGCATAAACGTTGCTCATGTTACTGCTAAGAACTATTACTGACCATCAAAATACAAATGCTTACAAGGGTCAGGAAGGTAATTTTGTCATTCATTACAGTACAGTGCATGGTGTGGCTTTAATAGCTAGGTATTAAATCAACGAGAGGGGTCAGTCTGCAGCAGTTGCACTCTCAGACTTATTATGTCACCTTCACTTCCTGTCAGTGACCTCACCTGCAATTTCTACCTCCATTCTCCACTGCCTGCAGCGTCACTTGAGGTTGACATAAACCAAAAAAATGTGTTGCCAACACAACCAAGATTGGTTGAATGTTTAAATGCATAAAATTCTAAAGTACTATAACAAAATTAAATAATATGCTTAGGCATATTTATATTCTAGATTCATCTTAAACATCTCATTTCACAAACTTATTTACAACTATTACCAAAGTATTATTATTTTCATTAATATCAAACAAAATAATGACAATATGCAGGCTTCTAAAACTAATACAATATAAAAATAAATAATCAAACTATAACTCAGTCCTCTAAAAGTTAAAAGTAAGTTTTTGTTTGACAGAAGACTTCAAGATGCATACAGTCAACTGTTTGTTCAAGAAAGATATACAGTACATGCCCTGCCTCTATTCTGTCCTATTCTGTTTTAAAGTCAGAAACTGTAAAATGCTGCGGGGACTCCATTTTAAGGTAGGAAGGCATCAATACATGTCTGAATCAATGTTTACTCACTTCCTGTCTGAGATACCTTCATCTGATCGATTTTTAAGGCAGCATATGTATCCTTCACTGCCTTCTGTGCATGTGCATCTACAGAGAATGTGAATGGTTGAGCAGGGTCAAGCTGAAAAAGAAATAACGTAAGAGAAAGCTGATGGAGCGCTGTTTTGTTTTATCTAAAGTTTTCTTTTTTATTTTCAGCACCATCTTAGTCTGTTTCTACCAAGATATTATTCGTTTTTGATTATTTGATTGGTTATCACCAATACACGCTCTATTTATGTTTCAAATTCAAAGTATGATGGTGTTGTAAAGTGCAAATTTACATGACTGTGATATCCTTGCAGTGTGATCAGTAAAGGACAGCTGGTCATCGAATATTACACCTAGGTTTCTTACTGATTTGGATGGAGTAAGATTGTGCTGCATTGCAGGTGAGGCAGGAATGACCAGGAGCTCCATCTTGGCTAGATATAGCTGGAGGTGGTGTTCAGCCATCCAAGATGATATGTGTTTCAGGCAGGCTACAATGCGTGATGTTATTGTGGGATGATCTGGTTGAAAATAAAATAAAATCTGGGTGTCGTCAGCGTAGCAGTGGTAGTCAAAGCTGTGAGATTGTATGATGGGTCCCAGGGTTATTGTATAGATCGAAAAAGGAGAGGTCCAAGCACGGACCTTTGGACAGCTCTCCATTCCATGACACTCTGAGGGACCTATCTGAGGTAAGATTTAAACCACCGGAGTGCACCGGGTACCTGTGATCCCTAGCGATAAGAGGGATGTTAGCAGGATCTGGTGGTTGACTTTGTTGAAGGCAGCAGAAAGATCCAGCAGAATGAGTACGGAGGATTTAGACTCTGCTTTTGCCAGTCGCAGTGCCTCAGTGACTGACAGAAGCACCATCTCAGTGGAATGGTTGCTCTTTATGCCAGACTGCCTTTTGTCCAGTAGATTGTTCTGGGAGAGGTTGGATGAAATCTGATTAAAAACAGTGTCTTAGAGATGAACAGAAGAAGACACACAGGTATGTAGCTGTCGTTAAGAGAAGGGTTGAGTGTGGGTTTTTTAAGCAACGGGCTGACCTGGGCCTGCTTAAATGTGGTGGGAAAAGTGCCAGAGAGGAGTAAAGAGTTAATAATGTGTGTAAGTTATGGAGTCACTGTGCTAGATATGGGAAATGGAAGGGGATTGGGTCGAGTGGGCAGGTGGTGGGATGACTGGAGAGATGTTTAGTAACTCCAGTGTCAGTTACAGTGGAAAAAGAGGAAAAAGTAGAGCTAGTTGTGACACGTGTGTGCGCTGGGGTTTGAGAAGCTGTAAACTGGCTGCTGATCAGTGATGTTTTGCTAGTGAATAGCAAAATCATCAGCTGATAAAGAAGAGGTAGGTGAGGAGGTAGGGGAGGAGGTGGAGAGAGGAGGGAACTGAAAGTTTTAAATAGTTGTTTAGAATCTGAAGTATGAATGACCTTTGTGGTGTAGTAGGATGTCTTTGCTGTGTGGATTGTGGTAGAGAAGAAATCCACTTCGGCGGCAGAGAAGGAATCCGAAATCCACTTCTGTGGTATAGAAGCAATCCGGTAGGAATCCTCTTCTACATTTAGTGATGAGTAGCAGGTTGTAGATGATAGAGAAACAGATACCATGAAGGCAAAGCAGGTAGGAGGGAGAAGGTTGTGACGGAAAAACACTGGGTTAGTGGTGAAAGTATAGGAAGAGTAATATTAAACTGGATAAAGAAGTAATCAGAGACATGCAATGGAGTAACTATAATTTGTGGTGCAGTTATGATTAAAGATACGATTATGTGTTGGGGGGCAGTAAATGACCACAAAGTGAATTTTAAAAGGATTGTTGGTGTTGATGACTGCATTATATTCAAATGTCGAGTTATTGCAAAGTAGAGATAGAGTGGAGAATTTCCAGGTGTTAAAAATGAGCAAACTTGTTGGTTGAGAGGGCTGACAGAGTTGCAGTGTTGGCCTTGTTGATCCACGTCTAAGTCAGCGCCACAACAATGAGGTTACTTACTGGATTACTTGCAGAAGGCACATATCACCAGGTATGCTGCTCTGTGAAGTCCTTGATTTCTGCGACGCCAACAAATACTTTAAACCGGCATGACTCAGACTGAAGCCATGTGAGGACGGTAGTGGCATCGACTGCTGTTTTTTGGGCGCTACATGTGATCTTGCTGTTACAAAAGCCACTTCTACTTCCCCATGTTGGTCTTCTGTTCTAAGGTAGGCAACAGACCAATATGCCTGCTAAGATGTGTCACAGAAAACATGTATTTCTCTTTTACCCGTTTCTGTGTCTTTGGAGAGGCTGGAATAGCAGCAAGGAAGGACAATGTGCTGCAGGATTGGTAGCTCCTCCTTCCATTCAGTCCATGCTTGCAGTAAGTCTGGAGGCAGGTGTGGGTCATCCCAGTCACGTTTTTGTCACACAACCGCTGCACAATACATTTAGGCATGTTGTGTTAGGAACGAGGTAACCCAATGGGTCATACTGACTAGCCAGGGTTCTATATATATGCCTCAAAGTGAAATCCAAAGTTCTGTGCTATCAGAGACGGCCTCAGTGGGAAGGCCCCCTGAGCGCCTTACATTTTAGGCGGAGCGTGCTGAGCATCTGAAGTTTAAAAAAAAGCAACTCTGAGCGGAAAAGTGCCCGATGTCACGGAGTCGAATACGATCCCTTCAGCATCGGATTCGATCCCACACTTCACCCGTTCTGCATCCCCGGACTATTCAACTCAAACTCCCACGATTCATTGCACCCAGCTCACCTGTTTCCCATCACCTGCACTCAGCCCCGCAACCAGCGTCACCTGTTACCCCTCATTACTGGACTCTATTTAATGTGTGTGTTTGCTTTAGTTCTCTGTCTGGTATTGTTGTTATTTTGTTAATGTGACCGTGTATTGTATGTTCCGGAGATCTGTAAGTTTAACTTAGCGAGTGGTTTACCGCTGTTATATCTGCCTGTTTGATTCCCCTCTGAAGTGAGGTTTGTACCTGTTTGATAGTCCTCTGATGAAGTTCAAGTAAAAGACTTTGATCATTATTCTCGTGTATGTCTCGTCTGCTGCACGGTAACACCCGATGTCATTGGCGTTTTTTTCCATTGTCCAATCGATTGTCGGGAGATGCGCTGTAGTGTTGTAGTGACAGAAGTTTATGGTTACGTTCTGTGTGATTGGCCCCTAACAGTTCAATTCCTGCTGCGCTCTGCTGACTGATGCTGTTGACATCTATGTAATTAAATAAGACCATTTTGAACGACAGAAAAACTGACCAATCATATCGTCTTTCTAAACAGGTGGGCTTTGTTTTTGCTAAAATTATGAGTTTGTGAGTTGTGCTGTGGGACCAGCAATTGCTACGGAAAAAAGAGAAAAACACAGATAAACTTTATTTTAAAAAAACAAGAGAATGGACTTTGTTTTAAAGTAATTTTATCATCAACATGTAAGTTATTTAAGATCTATTGGGCTGCTGTGCCACTGATTTTGTACAACATTAAAATACATTCAGACAATGCAAATAACAATATGAATGTTATGTTAATAATCTTTTGTTTGCCTTCTTATGAATGTTAGGATGATGAAATTGCCTGTTCTTTGCGATCTTGTACTTGAGAAATGGCCCTGATTTCTTTTTTCCAATGATCTTTGCCCCAGTAAAAAACAGTAAGAGCAATTTGTTTGATTTCTCTAGCCACAGTTATATACTAGCATATGAACCATTTCATTTAAAAGACATTAATGCTCATTTTACCACAGCTCTAACAACATAAACCATAAGCTAAATTTGTACGAACAGTAATAAGGCACTTAAAGAGTACCCATTAGAGCGGTGGTTCTCAAACTGTGGTACCACAGTATGCGGGCTCCCTCTAGTGGTACGCAGAGGAATCACTGAATTAAATATAAATAACGTTCAACTTAAATACATTTGCAGGTGCTTAGTTTACAAGTGATGCTTATATCGACTGTTAGCTACAGTAGCTGCTACAGGTGGAGTTGGCTAAATGATGGAAAGATCAACGGAACTGCTATCGTAATGTAACAAAACCGTGAGAAATCATACCTCGAACTACATCAGATTTGGATGTATTTGGAGCGGGAGAGAGGAGCTCAGGCCACACTGTGTGGTATGTTGCAAAGTTCTTAGCAATGAATGCATTAAACCAACACATGGCGCTTAAGGACAAACCTTTTTTTACAAAAACGTGATGAACTGAAGCACTCAAAGTAGTCCACCATTCAATCCTCTGGTACACCCATAATAATCAAAGCACAGGAAGTTTCATATCCTTCAAATCGCCAAAGCTGGTAAGCCACACACAATTGGGGAACAACTGTGTCTACCTTTAGCCAAAGAGATGACAGGCATCATATGTGGTGAGAAAACTTGGTGCCGCTTTCAAATGACACTGTCTGGCCTTCCATACAGACAGACCCTAATAAAAACAATCCTAACTACCTAGTATGTATCTATGTATCTTTTATGCTTGTGTTAACGACTACAACAAGTCTAAAGTTTCTTTGAATTAAAATTGTATAATAAGTTTTTAGAGCTTATGCAATAATAAGAATTATTGTATTAACATGCTCGGTGAAAGCTACTACCATGGTAAATTTTGAAAGACTGTACAAAGCCGATTTAAAGCTGTCAAATCCCTAAATATAACATTTAAAATAATAATAGCTAAACTCACTAGAGGAGACTTTTAATTTGCCAAAACGATACATCACCCGCCATTTTGTTGACTCTTCACCATGGCGAGCTTCACACACCGCTGGGTTTTAATTCTAGGCACACTGGCTTAGGGATTTTAACACCCGTAGTCGTTTTTGTTGCCTGTGTCGACGTTTTTTCGATTGTTCCTGAACACTTTGCTGTGTAATCTTTTATGTAGTAGCCGACTGTTTTGTTAGAAAATACACAACGGTATATTTTTTTTTACGTGGTACTATGGAATAGGTTTTTTTAATGGCTTATATGATCTGGATGTAATTGTTCCACCTGATCGTGCAGAATATGCGATAAAAGCGCACTGCTAAGATTATTGTCTTTTTTGCCGACCATTGAAAGAAAGAAAGAAAGTGAGAAGACGCAAATAAAAGGAAGAATCCCCCAAACAGAGGTACAGTAGTATAAATGTAACCTGCTTGTGTCATTATCAACGCATTGTTGTGGTTGTAGCGTGTTTCGTCATCCATCTTGATGCTCTCCTTTCCACTTCGCAAAAAAATTTAAGGTTTTTTTTCTTAAAATTACAGTTTCATCAAGGTATATATGTAAATATAATTTAGAAATAGCAAATATTTGTTTATAGTTTATTGTGTACACATAATGTACATTTGCGTAGGAGTCTCACTATTTAGGAGAAAAACAATATTTAAAGTTCAAACTGTCCCACGCATTTTAGATGATCAAAGTCAGCTATTTATATTAAGACGTTTACGTGATTAATTAAACTGTTAGCACAGCCAAGTAGATATATTTATTTAAATATCCCAGTCAGTAATCCTCAGTAGACCTCGACTGTTGATGTTTTGTGATGTCCGAGTTGCGTTCATTTCTGCACATCAGAGACATAGGAGAGCTCATAGGCTTATAGTGTTGCACTGAACAGCAGGAGCTCTCACTTTTACTTCAATAATTAAGCCCATGTGACGACACAGTGCCCAGTGGTGTGGGATAATATCTAATTAATTGAACCCAAAAGGCACATTTTTTGTCATATAACAAAAAATGCCATTTTGTCATATAACTCATATAAATGGATTTTCTTGCTCATATTATGTAATCTGACACCAGATTTGTTTGCCATTTTGAATTGTATTGGAAAAAACTTTTTTTTAATTGAATTTGCATGGAATTGGGGTCAATGTAATGCTTCACAATTCAATTTTCAGATCACACAATGCAAATGCAAATCTGAAGTTTTTATTTATTTATTAATTGTTACTTTATCAGTGGATTATTGTAATTTTCTTTTCCTTCTTGATTTTACTTTTACTAAATTGTGACCTAAAAATCTTAAATTTTTTGTCCGCATTTATTCGCTTTGGGTTGTACCATTTTTGTACTGTTTTATACTGCATAGACGTTAAGCAGTTAAAAACACATCATCACACGAAGTGTAGGCACAATAAAATTGTACCAGTATAATTATTTCTTTCATTATGAAACAAAAATAAGGGAAAGCAGTCAGAAAGAGCCCACGATTGACGGGCACTACTTCAATACTGTCTACAAAGCATATTAGGGTGATTCTTTGAGAAACATGTTGCTGGTTTACTGAATGACAAAAGTACATTTTTGTCAATTCTATTTTAAATTACACCTAAAGTATGGAGTGATTTTGCAGACAATATTAAAACCCATTTGTGAGTGTAAAAACAGTGACACAAATGCAAATCATTTGAATTTTAGTTTACACAAGTGTACAATGTTTACCAAATTTTGAGCGTCGCGGATTTGTAGTCAGTGGCCAAAATGAAGCACGTGAGATTTTGCCGGTGTTATGTATCAACAGTAAACTGTGTTTGCATCTGAAACTGCTCACTTGTTCACTATTTACTATCCCCTATACAGAGATTTAGCAAATGACATTTGACTCTACTATATGGGGAATAAGTGAATAAAAAATTTGTAGAGTGTCCTCGAATAAAGGTTTACGTAGTCAAATCATAATTTTCTAATCTTGCCTTTTGTCGACTATCAGTCGTCTGTATTCGAAAGAAATCCACTTTTTGTCCGATTCACACAAAAAATGTTGCCCCATTTCTTCCATGGGCGCACTAGAACAAAAAGTCCTTAATAAAATCCTTATACATAGTCTTTGGTGTATGGCCTAACAAATACTTTAATATCACTTGGATAAATAAAAAAACATGGCCGCCAACAGCCAGTCATATTTTAGCAGCTAATAATGTCAAATGTGAATATCGTAGCGTTACGAAAGTGTTTCTACGTATAGTCCGCCTAAAATTGAGCAGGTCTTCTGAATACTGTAAACATTGGCCATATAGTGGTGCTATAATAAGCAATTTTACATTTATGCTAATAACGCCGCAACCTTGGATGATATAATCAAACTTTGTGTTTTGTTAGAATCCTTGCTTTAAACATTAATACATGTACAATATATTTCATTTTTATGTTTGTCTATAAAGGTTTTACGTAAGTTCAAAAGGTCCATAAGTTCTACATTTAGGCAAACACTCCAAAAGAGTTTAAGCATAATATCTCACAAATAATTTCAGCAGCTGTATCCACATAATCCAAAGTATCTGTTCTTTAAAATTGTCCAGTTGAGGCCCCGTTTCCCATTTTCCATACCTATACTATACTATATTTACTAATTACTTTTATGAGGGTTTTAGTCAAATGTTAAGCCCATAACTGTCAGGTAAGGTTATTTAGTACTGTACTAATTAATAGTAAAATTCTTTGATAAATTCTTTAAGAAATAGGCTTTTGTGCATAATAAAACTTTTTTCTGCCAACAGTCATGTCCTTCAGAAGAGGTGTTGTCAGGCAAAGTAAGTTCAGGCATGTATTTGCTCAAGCATGGAAGGCTGAGCATTGCCTTGATGATGTCAGAGTATCACGTGTGACATGGGATGGTCCACTGTGTGCTGCCAATCCGAAGTTCATTGCTGTCATCATTGAGGCTGGAGGGGGTGGAGCCTTTCTTGTGTTGCCACTTGCCAAGGTTTGCATACACCACAATATGCAATAGTGTTTATAACAATGTTTATAATGTGCCATAAGCCTTATGAATAGATTTTAAGGCTAATTCACACTGATCCAACAAACACTGATGGGTTATCTACTGATCTAACAAACTCAACACATTTTGCCAACAGACATGTTTGGTGGACTTTGTCGGATCAGTGTGAAATAGCCTTTAGATCAAATCAACACTATTGGATTAAGATCGAGATTAGTTCACCCAAAAATAAAGGTTTGGGTACCTTTCCACTGGAAACTACAACCGGTTTATGGAGTCAGTTAGTTAACCACATCAGTCTGATTTGTAAATGAATCATTCAGATCAGTTTTCTGAGCCAGATTATCTAATTCATTGTAAAGATCTAGCTCAAACATTCATGTATTTGAGTGAATTATGGTAAAGTGGGCCACTTTGTTTGATCGCACTGTGCTCAATGGGTATTACACTGCCAGACAATATTAATGGTCAATATTAAGGGCCAAGGTACTATGACATAAGTGTCTCCTAATATTTGTAAGTCGCTTTGGATAAAAGCGTCAGCTAAATTCCTAAATGTAAATGTAAATGTAAATAAGGGGGTGTGTGGCCACTGCTTAAAGCAGGACTCGGTCTCGATAAAAGGTAGTAAGCCTTTTGTCATTTAGTTCATTATTATGTTATGCATGTTATTAATAATTATTAATAACAAATGTTATTGTAACAGTACTGGTTGTATGGCTTACTGCAGGTAACATAGATTAAAATGCAAATAATATTTTTTTAATTATTATTTTAATTATTATTTTGTCTTGTAAAGTGCCTACTTTGTCTGAATGTGATTTAGTGGGTTTCAAGTGGGCCATGTTTAATCTTTAATATTTCCTCTGTAGTTCATTAAATTTATTAACATTCACTGTTTATTTTGTTACTGACACGTAAAATTTAAGTAATAATTAAACAACTGCTTAAGTAATAGTTTAAAAAGCAGTGTGCTATAGTAAATACCAGTATAGAAGCTGAGGCATGTAGCTAAATCTCTGGAGTGACGAAAGATAAAAATCAATGTAATTCAGTACAATAGATTTTTAAATTGTTGTAATATAATATACAATATATGTTAATAAAGAATGTTAAAAATTTGTCTAGTGAAAAAAAAAGAAAAAAAAAATGTAGATGCAGGTTTTATTTGATCATACAGTACTTACCATTATAATAAAATAAAGTATTTAATTTCAACCTTAAGTCTTTCATCTCAACTTAACAAAGGTGATAATGAAAAGGTAAAAAAAACCAGCTTAACATATCTAAAGTACTATTTTCACAAAAAGTGACGAACTTTACCTGAATTCACCCTACCTATTTGCTCAAGTAGTTCAGTGCTGTCTTTAAAGATTGCAAAGCAAGTTACTGCGGATGTCAAGATTTTAAATGCATAACACCTCAGCAGTACTTGTTGTACTTTTGAGCTTTACATGTACAGTACAGTAATGCATCTGACAGATGCTTTTATTTAAGGCAACTTACAAAGCATTCAAGCTCTACATTTCATCAGTATATGTTTTCCCTGGGAACTAAATCAAATCATCAGCTACAGAAACGCCAACTCGTGTACTTTCATTTTATTAGTCCAAAATATTCTTCATAAAGTTCATGTTAAGAACTGTTCCTTTAAGGGCTTATGGTTATACACTCCTTAGGCGATCATTGTGTGAAAATCATAGCAGGAGAAGGTGTTGGGTTCATCTTACAGTGTTTTTTTGTTTTTTCCACTAGAGTGGTAGAGTGGACCAGAACATCCCGACTGTGTGTGGTCACGCTGCTCCAGTGCTGGATGTGCAGTGGTGCCCACATGATGACAATGTTATTGCCAGCGCCTCTGAAGACTGTACTGTCAAGGTCTGTTTCATTTCCTACAACTGAAACCTGCGTTATATAAACATTGCGTGCAGTCATGGAGATCTCTGGGGCTTTGCCAGTTTAGAGAAGAGGGAATAAAGAAAGGGAAGTTACTCAGAACGTTTGAACCTCACACTTTTGTTGAATGGATAGGTACAGCCTTATGCATGCCACTGGGGTTCACATTGTACAGATTGTTTGTTTTGCTGTAATAAAGGTTGCACATTCTCCTCAAAGGGAAAAGTTCTGATTAGGAATCATTAACTAATATATTTTTAAAAAGAGTTGTATTGTATTTTTGTATTAACAGATTTGGCAGATTCCTGATGGTGGTCTTACAGCGCCCATGTCTGAAGCTGTTGTGACTCTCGAGGGTCACAGTAAAAGAGTGGGCATATTAGCCTGGCACCCATCTGCTCTCAATATCCTGTTGACTGCAGGTAAGCTTAAGGGATGCGTGGATATGTAGGGGTGGGAGATGAAACTATATTGTTATTTGTTGACGATACATCTTTACCGGAAAAAATATTCAATATAGCGCATAATAGTAACTAAATGCATTTAAATGTATATAGACATTAAGTTTGCTTGCGTGAACAACCCTTAAGTGTGCGCCAAGGTTATTATAGTTTTGCATTTTTAAATTAGTTTTTATTATAATATTGTTTTTTAAAATTTGCTATAAATTTTTGTTCAGTTTTAGTTAGTTTCATTAATGGTTTTGTTAGTTTCAGTTTATTATTTTGTAAAAACATTTCAATTTAATTTTTATGTATTTAGTTTCAGTTTTAGTAATTATAGTTAAGCACAGTTAACAGAACACTTCCAGAGTGTAGACCAAAGAATAAATATTTATTTCAGCAATATTTAGTGTTTGCACAGTTTAACTCTGTGCTTAACTCTGAATAATAAAAATGTTTCTCGCTGTCAGTCTCAGTTGCATCATCATACGCCATCTACAGGTGATGCACAAGTAAACAGCCTATTGGTTCAAACAGCCACATGTCAGATTTTCCACCGTGGGATGAATGCCCATTAATTACGAAAACGAATTTATTTTTGCTAATTATTCATTTATTTTGGTTGGTTTTTTTATAGCTGTTGCTAGTTTCGTTTAGTTTTTCAGTTATTATGAATTTTTTATTTTATTTCAGTTTACGAAAATGTTTTTTCACCAATAGTTTTCGTCTTAGTTTCAGTTTTCGTTTACGAAAATAACCTGCGCAGTCACTTGATCATAAACAGTTCGAGTGTCACATTCACATCACCAATTTAACAAAGTATATCTCTATTGCAGACATTTGTCATCAAAGTTTATCATTTGCATGAGTTTTAAAGTCGTCACTGTTTATACAAGGTTTGACCATCAGGAAAGTTATACAGTAGAAAAATAAAGGATTATGAACTGGGAATCCCACGTATTGAGCATTGAGCTCAGGGGCTTACCTTTAAGGTAATATCAGGCCAATATCAGGTATAATGGCATACTTCTCCACTAAGTTTGCCATCGCAAGTGCTAATAGCCAGCCGTAGTAGTGCACGTTAAAACCTCAGGGAATGGAAAAAGGGCTGATGCTAGCAGGGCATCTGACTGAATGTCAGTGTTGCAACACTCGGGCTAAAACAGGTTTTATGAGCAGACTGTTATATTCTCACAAAAGTGTTGGATGTCACCTAAATTGCAGCTCTACAAATGTCTGCTAATAAGGCACTATTAGCCAGAGCCAAGGATAATGCAACCCCTCTGGTGGAGTAAGCCAAATTCTTTTCACACTTGAAACCGTTAACCCTAGGTTATTGTAAACCCCAGGCAACCGGAATCCGGGGTTAGCCACTTTACGTTTCACACTGCTCATAATTTACCTGGGGTTAAGAGATAACCCGGGCATCCACAGTCAGACTTTTCACACTGTACATTACTAAACCCTGGGTTAACGTTCTTATTTGCATATTTGTGGTGTTAACAGTCATGATTGGATAACTACAGCGATGTCAAAATAACATGGGGTTTTCCTGAGACCTCTTAATTTACATCGCTCTTGCTAAAAATATACAAGACCTGTTCACTCTGCCTGGATTTGTTTGTGCAGTGTACATTATCCTTTACTTACTGAACCCATCTACAACCAAATAAATTTGTTTGATTGACAAAAAATTATATATCTTTAGGTTGTGTATGTCCAGACAAAGATTGGGATTGAGATGGAAATATTTGAGATGGAAATTTTAGCTCCAAAAATGTGTTTTTTTCTGATTTTGTTCTTTGCTCTTGTTTGCTATGTGTCAGGATGCGATAATGTCCTTTGTGTATGGGATGTGGGCACCGGGGAGTTGGTGTACCAGCTTAGTGATGCCCATCCAGATCTTATATACAGCGTAAGCTGGAACCGTGAGGGTAGTGTCCTGTGCACAACCTGTAAAGACAAAGCACTACGTATCATTGACCCCCGCCGAGGAACTGTACTAAAGGTCAGCCTTTTCCCTCTACCTTCCTTATTTTTGCATCACTGGCATGCTATTGTGGTTTAACATTAAATATGTTAGATTTTGTTGAATTTTAATGCATGTTTTGAAAAAATCAAGTCTGATGTCATTCAGAAAAGTATAACCCTGCGTCCGAAATCGCATACTCAGACAGTATGTACTGAATAAGATGAAGTACTTACTTATCGACCATTAAAACAGTACATTGTACATGTGACTCTGCCTTTTCTACATAAAATCATACTAAATAATGTAAAGGACATTCTGTGAAAATATTACCATGGTATTTTTATTATTGACCGAGAATGCTTATGTCAAAGATTTAAATAGTAGTGAAATTAATAGGTGAAATCAAACTTTGATGCTCGTTTTCTAAGAAATTAGATTTTTAGACTTTAGCCTGGTTTTCACAGACAGGGTTACATAAAGTATGTGAGGACACAGTCATGTGACCCATATGTGCTTTGACCTATGATGTATTCACAGCAGCCGCATTGTTAAACAAATGCTATTTAATCACGAAAATATATTTTTGGTACTTACACTTCAAAAAAGACAACGGTTTTCTGCTATTTTTGGTTTATAAACTTTTAAATATCATGACTACTCAGCTCACATTGCATCACGGGACAGAACAGTGTCCATCCAATGCACACTGCCTACTGTTTTATGCATACTGAGGTTTCGGACATACTAATCATGACTCATTTTCTTCTACTATATAGTATGGAAGTAGGCGATTTCGGACGCAGCGTAAGTGATTGTCAAGGTCGTTGTCTTGCACAGATGTGTAATTGTTGTTTTTGTCGTCATTTGTTGATGTAACTTTTAGGTGCGGGAAAAGGCTCACGAGGGTTCCAGGCCGATGAGGGCCGTTTTTCTAGCTGATGGGAAAATTCTTACAACCGGCTTCAGTCGCATGAGTGAGAGACAGCTCGCGCTCTGGGATACAGTAAATGCATTTTAAAAAATCTTACCGCCATCTTTTGTTTGTAAACAAAGAATTGTTGCCTTAACAGTGCTATACAGAGTTTGTCTATGGAATGTAAAGGACTAGGAGTGCTGTTTCAAAAAAAGGATTGTTTTATTAGTTTTAAAATGCCAATTATAATTTTTTATTAAAAAATAAATAGACCACTTATCTATTTTGAATCATAGGTAAATTAAAAAGCAAAAATATTTATCACATGTAAAACACATTTTTAAATACTGACTTTTTTTATTTATGTCTGGCACTTATACACCTCCCTAATGGAATGGCTTTCACATCTTTTCACTTCTTTTATCATACAACAAAATACTATGATAACACTATATATTATGATAAACGCCTCATTAGTAATATGAACATTTTATACCATCATATGTCTTAAAAATGGTTCTGCAATGCTGGGTCCACTTCAGTAACAAGAGATACATTATAAAATTATATTTTTTTGCTAGCTTTCTTTGGCATTTCTGCATTCATAGAAATATGTTTAATGCCAGTTGCCTAAATGGTTTAGTGACTACAACTGATCAAATGTAATTTATCAAATTGCTTTCTGATGTTTGTACTTATTTATTTTAGATAATTGAAGAATAGTTCATCATATGTTATCATATTTGTATAATATGTCTTTGGTTGTGTATTTCAGAAAGATCTCTCTGAGCCAATGGTTACTCAGGAGATGGACACCAGTAACGGAGTTCTTCTTCCATTCTATGACCCAGACACCAACATGGTTTATTTGTGTGGTAAGGTAGGATTACCCAACTAAACACTATTACCATGCTGTATTACATGTTTTACAAACAGAGATATAAAGACAGGAACATATGCTGTTTACACAAAACATATCAAGCACAATCACTGACTGGGGTAGTGTTTCTTATTCACCTCAATGTCTGATGTTTGATATATGATCATATTAAAATTGTTGGCACTTTACACAAAGTGCTGTAGTGTGTGGTACCGTAGTGTTATCAGGTGGTAATAATATGATATTTTGAAATAACCATTATACATATTTTCTATATTATGCTACTGCAAAAAATCATGTAATTGCCAGGTTATTGCCACATGTTTAACGGTTCTGTATCTAGGTTTTTGACTGTACTTAGGCAAAAAAATACCACAGTGTGTTTCCAAAAAGCCTAGGTATCCATCTAAATAGTTTATGACGAGAAGTGGGCTACAATGAAAACAGGATAAAAATTGTAGGTGCGTTTGAGAAGTGGAGACACCTTAAAACCCAGAAAGGTTTTAAAACGAATGTTGAAGTGACTTATTTTTTGCTTGATAAGTGCTGAGCTTCAGCTAAAGTTACGGTGCTAATGTATTCATGATAATTGCAGATATTGGTATTTTAAGTTCTCAACATTCAACCACACTGTGGTTTGTGGTGGTACATGGTTATTAAAGCAGCGTGCATTTAAGAAACGGTGTGGAGGTGCAGATGGGTCACGGGCGTTTAACGCATTAGCAGAAACATGCAAACATAGCTAAATCGGTGGATGTTGTAAAGTTTTGCTCGTGCTTGGGTTGATTATGGCATTCCTGTAGGTGTCTGGAGGACGAGGGCGGCAGGCAAAAAACCCTTTCCTATATTTTTAGTTTGGACTGCGCTACCAAATTCAACCACTAGCTGTCAGTATGACATGCAGCCCTTTAAACTTTCGCCTCTTTATTATTCATCTCTGCTTAAAACATAAAACTGCAGATAACCATGCAAAGGCGAATGACGAATCAACCTGACACTTTCTACGAAATCCAACCCAAGCATTCAAATTGTAAATCATTATTATAAGCTTACCTACGTGAATTGGGGTAAGCTAAGAACACTCATTTTTATGTACTGGCTTAATAACTGCAATAATTTTTATTTCTATCCTAAAAAGTTACGGATTGCCGCTTTAAATAACACAGGATGAAAAAAACTATCATGCTATTTTTTAAATGGGGAGTTTGAAACATTTATTATTAATTGGATTGTACAAACATGAGATCCACATACATATACAGTATATACAAACATTAAATATGTGTTCTGTGGTTTTGTATTAACTGTATCATCTCTTGCAGGGGGACTGTACCATTCGTTACTTTGAGGTGACAGATGAGTCGCCATATGTTCATTTCCTGAGTCTGTACAGCAGTAAGGAACCACAGAGAGGGGCTGGTTTCCTGAGCAAACGAGGGGTAGATGTCAACAAGTGTGAAATAGCAAGGTGTGGAACTGAGCTATTGTATGGCTTTAGCACATGATAATTACATTTGCCATTGTGTAATTTTTCCAGACTTTCGTTTTTTCCTACCTGACAAGATATTGGGGCGGTGTATTTCTTTTTTATTATTTTTTTATATAATTCATATATTTTTAAAGTGCATTATAGTGCATTCAGCTTACAAAAAACATAAAGAGTTTGTGTTTTGTATGGGACTGAACTCATAATCTCTGTATTGTTAGCTCCATGCTCAACCAGACTTTTAATGTAGAAAGTATTGGTCACTTGACATCTGCACTAAATCTGTGCTATAAACATCTTCCCTGTATTTCTGCCTTTACCTTTATATCATCTGATTATTTCAGGTTCTATAAACTGCATGAGCGGAAGATCGAGCCCATTTCTATGACTGTGCCTCGGAAGGTATAGAAGTTACATTCATTTGGTTGTGATAGAAAATGATTCACTTTCTTTTTTGGAAAGCTGCTATTGGACTTGATGGCTCCAGCTTGTGAAAACCCAGCTAAAGTCATTTTTTTGTGATTTACTGTTTTTTTTGTAAAATCATCCTGCATAATATAAAAACCATTCCATGAAAATGTAAATTTGATATCTTTAATATACTAAATAAGTAAGGCCATGTCCAAGAATGAAATCAGTGTTTAGGAAACCAACTCGCGGTATTGTTTTGTGCAAAATAATAAAACTTAGTGTTAAATTAATTCATTAATGAAACTGAACTACTACATCTTAAAACATGTCATATAGTTAATCATTTACAGCAATAATCACACATTTTGTACATTTGTCATTTAATGACTACTTCGATACTTTACGATACTTTACTTACAATTTAAGTCTAGCATGGCTTTCACAAACAGGGCCACGTTTGTTAAAAAAAAGATTGTTCCAATACTTGTTGAATTTAACATTTATGATATGATATATTTTAAATAGTTCAACTTGATTTACTGTCTAGTTTGAAATATATTTTACTATTATTTTAAAATGTGTAAAACAATGTTAATGAAGAATGAATTACTAAGTGACCCTTAAGTTAACTTTTGACAAAAACAAATTAGACTAACATAAAAGCATTTAGGATTTAATTATTGCAGACATACTTTGCTTAGCTGTGTGTTATAACATTTGTGGTTCAGTGCCTTTTGCTATGCATTACTGCTGTAATTGCATTACTGTAAACTGTTTGCTGAAGAATGAGTCCGACTGTTTTTGTAATGACAGTCAACAGCATGGTTCACGTGACCTAACATGACTTGAAACTGAAACGTTCTTTTAAAAATAAGACTTTGAGTCAACCTAATAATAATTTGCTTTTACATATTTGAGTTAGACTTCCCACTGCTGTAATTTTGGAAAATTCAATTTGAAAGAAGTACTGTTAAATTAATTTAACCTGCCAGCTTTGAAGGTTTAATGGCATTCTAATCAAACTACACACTCAAATTCACATAACATCAATCCTTCTTTCTCATCACAATCAGTCTGACCTTTTTCAAGTGGATCTGTACCCTGATACGGCGGGATTAGAACACGCTCTAATGGCAGAAGATTGGATAGCAGGACAGGATGCTCCTCCGGTCCTCGTCTCCCTTGGCGGTGGCTACACAGCTCCACTGTCCAAATGTGGCACCATCCGTGGTCAACCCAAACTGCTCTCTCAGATCAACACAGACCCCGGAAGCACTGCTACACCAGAAAACCCTGGAGCAGAGATGGAGAGCGAGGGGTCAAGCTATGGAAAAAGGGGTGGAGACATAGATGGGGGGATAGAGAAAGTAAAGAAAGAAGTAAGTGGAAATTTGGGATTTTTTTTACATTATTTAAGCTTTTGATTGAATTTATTTATTTTTTATTCAGTATTGAATTGCATTTATTAATACCATAGCATCCACCTGAACTTAAAAATGAAAATTTTGCAATTATTTACTCAACCTCGTGTCGTTCCAGACAGATTTTCACTTTTTCAGCATTAGTTAGTGTGTAATGTTGCAGTTTGAGTATTAACCTCCACCCACCCAAAAGGGTCGTGGCCTCATTGGTCGAGCGGGAGAGCCGTTGTGGTGTGTTTGTCATGATGCTAAAACACTGAAGCAGTGCTTTTCTCAGCCTCTGATTAACTGCTGTTAGTTTTAATAATAAACATTCAGCTACACCCCAAAGATAACTGACAGTCTGTAATGATCACAGACATGTCCTAAAAATCCCATCTAGGACTTTATCTGTGAAAGCTGTTCTGTGTAATACATGGGGAAAAAAATAAATATATATATATATAAATATAAATATATATAAATATATATATATATATATATATATATATATATATATATTTAATAAGAGTTTTAAGTTATACTTGGTCACATCATGTCTCCTAATCAAGCTCATTGCAGTCCTGTCGCGTTTTCATGGTCCATTTACTCATGTTAATAATATCTAATAATATAATAATTTTTTTTTTCTCTCGCACAGGACGACCAACTTTCTGATATTCTAACAGAAGTGAAGGCTCTGCGTGCTGTTGTGCAGGCTCAGGGTCACAGGATTGATGCTCTGGAAAGACAGCTTGCCCGCATTGAGGATGGAGATGTTTGATGGAAACTGCAAACACTTAGCTTTACTGGGATTTAAGAGATGTACTGAAGGATTATGGGAAATGTAGTTGCATTACTGTAGGATAGTGATACAAAGAGGTGATGTGGGCATAATTGAGAATACATTGTATTTAAATGCACTGACAATTGATTTTATAAATGCTGCTCTTTTTATGCTTTAATAGGGCTTTAACAGTACTGTACATCAGGTACTGACTTGTCATCAGGTACTGACGCTAATTGTTGGTTGGGTCAGCATTTGCAATTAAATGCAAACTACAAAAAAGAAAGATGGCGTGCACTAAGACAGTGTTTAAGTATGCCTCTGCTTATTGAAAAACAGTAACGTCAGGAAACGTAATAATCCAATATGCTGAATTATGTAGCTTTTTAATGTATAGTTTTAAAGTTTAAAGGTGCTTACATACATTGACCGGCACTGTTCTTGGGTTTAGCTGCCCTCAACAGCCCCTTTCTTCCATTTTAAGTCTTAACAAAGGTAGCATTGATTTTGGATGTTGTTAGAGTTTTATGTTTGGATCTGTGGCCGTGTGTTGAAAACTGTACTTTGTGTTTAAGAAAAGGAAAAATGTAGAAAAGTAAATAATAGTTGACACTGAGCAGTGGAGGAACCTTTCAAAATCTGAAATACTTTAGATCTTAACAAGAAATTCTAATTTGCATACTAAAAAAGCCTGTTTTACCTGACAGGCAAAATTGTTTAAATGCATGTTTTCTTATTTACATCAGCATAAAAACAGTATAACTCCAAGCCAAGGATAGTCAAGATACTAAAAGCAACAGAGCAGTTTTTTGATAGTGGCTTTATTTTACAGCATGTGTACCTGCAATGTACATATCCAATAAAATATTAGTAAGTACATGTACTTGATATTGGTTAAGGGTAGGGTAGGTTCAGGGATGGACAGTAAGTACTTAGTATGTACATGTATAACAGGACTGTAAAATAAGGTGCTGGTGTTTTTAGGCAGGGAAATTAACATACAAATTAGTTACTTGTAATACAGTACTTATAGCAAGTTATGGTAACACTTTAATGATGATGAAAATAATCTTACAGTACAAACTTAATGATTGGTCCCACATCATACAAGGTATCTTGAATTATATACTCCTATTAGAGAAGATAAATAGTGTACCTATTAGTGTGTGTTTTGTTAAATCAATTTAGCAAATTGCTATTTGACTGATTATAAAATAACAGTGAAATGATGTGCTGTTAATAGCTCCAGATGATGGAAGTTCAGGGACAACCCATCCTCCTCTGTGAATGATTTTGTTTGTCTGAGTTCATATATATATATATATATATATATGTTGTAATTTATTTAATTGCCGAGTAAGTGATTAACTTAATCGGTTCATTTTAATAAAAAAATCACTCATATGCAGTTTTTCTTGTTGAGTTTATTGTAAGTATGTTACTATCAGTTCCTTATTTTACCCGCAGCTGCATGATTGAGATAAAAATAAAAATGTGTTGACTAAAAAACTTTTTTTGTTGTTAATTTTAGATCTAATATGCCACTGGTTTAGTAATGTCAAAGTATCGACAAGATTATATTTCCTGAACGACGTAGGACTATATGTCCAGCTAAGCAATGCATGTTTGTTTTAATGCAAGTTTTTTAAAATAGCCACTTTTAACTAGCAGTGTGTTCTTGTTGTCATGCCTCATAGTGATAAACCTGACATTTTCAACAGGATGTGGTCTACTACAAAGGCTTGTGCTGTAGCGTACAAGCACTAGCTAAAGGAAACCAGAAAGTTTTTCTGTTTGTGCACACTTAGGATCAAAGTATATTTGATTTGATTTGATATATTTGATCGAAGCATTTGATTTCTCCTAAAATGTTTAGATCTGATAATTATGGTAATTGTTTTACAAAGGTATCAAAAATGTTCAGTGGTTAATTAGGTCAAATGTATTATTATTTTTTTTTCACGTAAAATCTTTACATTTTTGATTTTGACTAAAGTGCTGACAAATATTTGTGTGGCCCAATAAATCTTAGAGTTTATATTTTTATTCAAAATCAAAAAAGGTTTTGGTTTGTCATTACGGTCTTCTAAACACTTCACACTCATTTGCTCTTAGTCTCTTTCTCTTTTGCACTTGATCCGCCCCTCTTTCCTGCCTATATTTTCATGACACATTTGAATTTCTATTTTAATGCTTTCTTGGGCTACGGATGTTAAGCAGTTCAATATAGGTAAGTTGTTCTTATTTTCCTTTTCTTATTCTTTTTCTTATTATTATTATTATTAAGATGTGTCTAATAGCAGTTTTGTTTTAATTTGAAAAAAAGTTTTTATGAAGTGTTTTTCCATTCTAAAGCCTTTCCTCTTCTCATGATGTATAATGATCTCTTAAGCAATCTTTTATTTACTTTTCTATGCTCATATGCATGTAAATAAGCAATGTTATTGGATTACTTTTTCCTTCTTTGGGTACTTGTCATTTGGTGTAAAGTGACATACTACTTTGGCAATTAAATGCTCACACAGCAAAAGAAAAACAAAACGGCATTTGTCCATGCTAGAAAATTGTTTTTATCCACTGGGACTGCCTATTAGACCATACACAGCTGCTTTTGCAAAACTTGTGAATTGGAGTTAAGAGCCGTTAAGTGCTTGGAAACTCTCATTTACTTCGACGTGTGAATTAATAGCCAGTGTTAGAGAGGATAGAGTGTTCTTTTGCACAGAAATAAATGGAAAAAATAAATTTCCTGCCAATTTTTAAAAACTAATGTGAGTAAGCTGACTTCCTGTGTACTGTTGAGGGTTTACTCTCGAACGTTACATAGCGGGAGTTCAGTGATTATAGGGGCCAACAAACCGCAGTGTTTCACTGTGAGTCTATAGAACATTTTTAAATTTTTTTTAAATAAAACTAAATACCCACTGTAAGTACAAAAGACAAAAAAAACTATTTTCAAGAAAACACTCATTAGAGTAATGTGTGGTGGTCATTTTCATTTTGAATTGTTTTGTAATTCTTAGTGGTAATACTCATTGGAAAGTATTTTAAAGCATAAATTGAAAGGCAATAATACCATGATGTATGAATATTGAATAATTATTTTATAATTATTTATTATAAAAGTGTGAATTTTTTATTATAATGAATAACTGTAGAATAATATAACTCTGATAGGTCTGATCAGGTTTTTAATCACAGGCACTACAATCATGGATGGCGATTCTGATTATCCTCTTGTCTAGCTTTACTTGCTGTGTATGTTGTATGTGATCTAATTACTTGAAAAGATTTAAACTTTTCCTTTTTTTTAAATAATAAATGACCTTGATCTTAACAATGGATTGAAATTTGTTGATATTTGTGCACATCTATTTTTTTGTCTTCTTTGCGTAGTTTGCAGATAAGTTTGTCTCAATTTGACATTTTGTATAAATGCATCATCTGATTTATATGTTGAATTTATTTACCAAATGTACTTCTCTTTCCTGCTCAGTTTAGCCATGATGTCGGATGTTTCTAGTGACAACACCCCAACTGTTATTGCCCTCATTTTCTTATTGGTCATACTTGCTCTGGTTCTTGTGTTCTTCTATAAGAAATTAAATAAAGACACAAACGGACAATACGACATCCATCGGCTAATCGTTGCTGAAGGCGGCCTACGTGACCAATTGAGACAAAGAGTTAGAGTTGTGGAAAACAGATTTGGTGTTCACATTTGGCCCCAGCCCCGGGATGAACAAGAGGAGGATCTAGGAAATAATGAAGAAGGGGATGACAAGGATATTGGAAATGACACAGAAAACAAAAGTCATGTAGAGAAAGAAGAATGTGAAAATCGTGACATTAAGGATGACTCTTCGGACGACTATTCTAGCATTGACCTGAGGGAGATGTCACACCGGAGAAAAGAGAGCAAGAGGAATGAGACGACTGAAGCAGAGGAAGACGAGAAGAAACAGGAGGAGTCAGCAGAAGAGGAGGATAAACCCAGCGAAGAGCAAAAGAATGAAGAGAAAGTGGAATTGCTTGTAGACTTTAAGCCATTTGCAGGTAGTGCCATTTGGTCTGAGCAAAGCAAAGATGAAAGTAATGACTTGACTGCCTTATGAGAAGACCAAAAATATGCAGAAACTTCAGTTAACTTGGCCCAAAAGGTTTAAAGTGTCACAAAGAAATGTCACAAGACATATTTGTAGATAAAAGTGAGATGGTACACAATTAGATCTTTTTGTATGTTAAAAGTTTATTCATTTCATTCATTGTCGTTTTTTTCTTCTAATATGGACTGTAATTTGTTGAATTTGTGGAATCTTTTTTTAAGATGTAGATATTGTTCCCTTTTATGTCAATAAAGTGTTTTACTTTTTGTCTAATGCTTTCTCAGTCTGGATAACTAACACAACAGTAGCCAATTTAAGCATTGAACAACAATCATTTTGAGACTGCAGCCATGCAGCACATTTATTATACTTTATTATTCCTAGGTCAGCTATCCTGGATTTATATCAGGATACTTTGATATATCAGCAGTAATTAATAAATTAATGTTACATATACAAATGTATACATGTAATACTAAAGAGATACTCAACTTGCTTTCTCCATTAAAAAAAAGAACTAAAAACTCTTACCACAAACCACACAGGTCATTTAGCCATATACCCAATATCACTGACTCTTGCACTACGGGGATGTAGCTCAGTGGTAGAGCGCATGCTTCGCATGTATGAGGTCCCGGGTTCAATCCCCGGCATCTCCACATCGTTTTAACCACAGACGATAGTTTGTTAAAAATAAACCAAACTGTAAATTTATTATGAATCTCAGTATATTCTGTTTGTGACAGAAAATACAACTAAATTACTGAAAAAAAACCCGTATATTAAGTACATGAATCATCTAATGCACGTACGCTTCTAACCTTTTTGTGGGAGGAGACACTTACGAGTCGGACTCGGAAGTTGCACTACTGCGTACACCATTGGTCAGTTATAAACGTCTATGCGTAGAAACTTTACCCCATTGGATAGTTTAGCATAAGTGGGCGTGTCTGTAGGCAGAAGCACGCAAACATTTGAAGAATCCTGCTGGAATGTAACACTCTCTACTAGAATAAGAAATATCGTTTAAATGACGTTATATAGCAGACGGCGAATTTTGTCCTGTAAAATAGAAGTTCGGTTGCGCGGAATCCGTCGACTGTGCATTACGTCGAAATAATGCAATAATTCGATGTGTATTTTTCTCTAGGGAACATTTTTGGGACTATTGTTATATAGCACAGATGCTTTTGCGCGGATGCAAGTAAAGATGGATTCGCCAAAGGAATTACTTTTGTCTTTAATGGTTTAGATGTAAACGAGTGAACAGGAACGGTCTCTAACTGGTGAGAGCTTCCATTACTTTTTTTTCAACGCAGTTTTGAGAAAACGGGCCTTTTGCATAGCAGTGCGTCTGCATCTCGATCTTTTAACGTCAATCTGAAAATCTAGGTTGTTAATGTGTAATTATTAATGGTTGTTATAGTTCACACATAAAACACGTTGAATCGCTACCGTTTTATATCTGAGAAGGGTTAATATTCAGGCGGGCTGTTTATGACGAATATATTTAAAGATTCGTTTTGCACATCTCTCTAGTAAGTTAGGGCAGGAGGACGCACTGTAGTAAATGCATTACGAACGTCTTCTATGTAATCTAACATACTATATCCAACATACAAATATACTACTTATATTTCTTTTTTGTGCTCAAAGGAATCGTTTGCTTATAGACGCGCACCTGTTCTTTGCACGGGAAATAGTTACTGCAATATAACTGAGCGAAGACACCGTCAAATGAAGTGTGGACGTGATTTTTTTTCTTCCTTGCACAGGTATGAGATGTTGCTAGCCTCGGCCGTGGTCGTCTGGGAATGGCTGAACGAGCACGGGCGTTGGCGACCCTACAGCCCCGCGGTGTCTCATCACATCGAGGCGGTGATCCGCAGCGACCCTCGCGGCGCCGGGAGCGTGGTATTGGGCCAGGTCGACTCGCGTCTATCGCCGTACATCATTGACCTGCAGTCTATGCACCAGTTTCGGCAAGACACCGGTGAGACGATTTCTTAAACCGACATCAAACGATTTGAGATGCAGCTTTTTGTTATACATGCTAATAATATAAAATCTTTTTAATTAATTGCGTTGTGCAATCGAATGCACACATAATTTTAAAATATATATAATGACAGTTTTCATAAAAACTGTAGATGTTTTCAAAGCCTAATGTGGTAGTATGAAAATGGCAGGGCCCAAAAAGCGCTTAGCAACAACAGTCTTTATTTATTTATTTACTCGTTCATATTTTAACACGGAATCTCGAGACCACGAATCAGTTTTGTGCTACATGTTTGTATTCCACGTTTGTTTATGTCTCATGCAATGTAGGCACTGGAGTTCAGTTAGTTCTATAATGTGAGAAGGAAGGTATAGATTGAACCCAGAAAAGGGGTGACGTGAGCTGAAACAAAGGGGTGGATTGTTGGCTGTCAGTTTTTTGGGAGACTGCATCACTCATGCCTACAAAAACCATTGTGCAAGTCTGACTACAGTTCATGGGAAGATTAAGGAATGGAGAAAATGGGGTTGATGAAGGGAAGCGAGCATTCCACCCAAAAATATAAGGGAGGAGGTGATGGAGATGTAAAAAGGGAAGGAGGGGGGATATATAACCATTGGATTGCAGAGTAATTCATACCTCCATTGATCAGAGGAACATGGAACATACTTTTTTGTCTTATATTGATTGTTGTTGTTGAAGTTTACATTACATCACATCATAGTTGATAGCATCATTGTTTTTTTTAACACTTGAGAGCAAGTTTAGCAAGTTGCAATGTGTACATTTGAAGTGTTATGATGTATTGTGTTTGATAAGCAGGTAACAGCACAAGTGTTAGCTTATATGACATTAAAAACTTAATTTAAAAACTTAAGAATGTGAAGCTGACGTCATGCGGCCCGCCGCGATATTAGAAGGATCGGACTGTGCTAACATTATAACATTTTTACACTTTTATCCGAAGCTTTTCATAGCTCAGAAGTAGTAAATAACTCACACCTCAGGTGTAATTGGTTTTTTAGCATTGATAAGGTAAACCAGACATCACCTGCCACAGGTGCATCCTCAAGTTCAACATCTCAGATGAATGCACTGAACTCACATATCATTATCACATGCCACCACGTTACCTTTCACTTCAGGTCCATAACACGGACACCAGAGAATGTTTTGTTTCTTTGCATTCTGCTTTAAACCTTCTTTATTGGTCTTCCTCACATGACCTGTTGAATGACAGATGTAATTACAGAGATGTTATGTAACAAGTGATTAAGAGATAAGTAACACCAGGGACGGTACATACAAACCTAAAAGCCCATTGCCCACCATTAAATATATTAACAACGCTGTTTTGAAAGTTTTTTTCTATGGTTGGTTTGTTTACATTTAAAGGAGTCAAACTTTACCTTTGGAAGTACAGCTGTGCTTCTGCAGGCTGTGACTTAGCAGATCTCGCACCCTACGGAATCGTTTATGACCTTTAGGGATTTGCAGCATTAAAAGTGTTTATGCACTTAGTCAAAAAACAAAATCGTTCACAATGTCTGAGTCTGCCAACTCGCAACACTTTCTTTTTCTTTCCCTTCTGCATATATAATTTCTTATATAAACAAAACATTGATCAGGCAGCAACCAAAGCAATAACACTAGCACAGCGCGATCCTTCTAATTTGGTAACACTACTTAATTCTCTATACAAATAAAGTAAAATAAACACAAACAATCACATTCTCACCTGTGAAAGGTTATCCCACTTTTTCAGAAATGTAAGTCTCTGCTGTTTTTAAAGCCAAAGGCTGTGTAATTTTGTGACATCTTGATTTTTACTTGGGTTCGAAATGTTGCATCTATGTATACTTATATATGCTCATCTGTGTGTCTTAAACTCAACTCCAATTAGCTAGAACATATTAACTATAAGCAATACATTAAATATATAAAAAAGAAAAATGTGAAAAGCAAAGTGCGTAAATACACTCCCATACACAGACACACACATGCAAATACATACATACACAGAAACAATACACACAAACCCACACGCACAGAACACACACTCGCACGCCAAACAAACGTGCATACATCACACGCAGGTCAAACATACGCTCACACAGCAATATGTTACAAGGAAACAAAAGAACTACAAAGAAATAAACATACACATACAAACACAGGTATCAGGACACAGACTATATATTTCAGTAAGGCCTAGTTAATAATTAAGGGAATGTGTTAGAAATATTAATAAGTACTAAACTCTAAAAACTTCACTGGAGAAAAAACCCTGAGAGAACCCTGACCCAACCAGGGGAGCCAGTTCTCCTTTGGCGATAGTGCTGCATCTTTGCAAGCTGACGATGCTTGCACAACTAAGAGAAAATAAACAACTTAAAGGGAAAAAGGAAGATTGATTTTGATTATCGAATATTCTAATAGCTCGTTGCAGTTTTGTAGTGAGGACTTGTCGGGTCACAGTTTCCTTCTTTCAGATCCACAATCTGTCCTGGGTACGGATTGCATCCTGTTCACTATGGTGACCTCGGAATAACAAGAACTGCGAGCTGAATACCATTCCACACCCTCTGATGCAAAAGTACATCAGTTGTTATTGGTGTTCTTGGTTCCAGTTGACCTAATTAATGCAGCCTAACAATCCCTTAGAGGTAGAACTGGTGGACTATGTGTATGTTAGGTTAATGAGATAGGTTAAAGAGACTTTAATCTAGATTTAAACTGATAGAGTGTGTCTGCCTCTCGTACAGCATTAAGAAGACTGTTCCAGAGTTTAGGCACTAAATAGGAAAACGATCTACCACCTGCACTTGATTTTGAAATTCTAGGTATTTCCAACTGGTTATGCTATCTATCACACTTTACTTATGAACACTAAACATTATTTTTTGTTTACAAAAAATAAGATGGCCTTTTTATTTGTGTCTGGGCATACAATTGTGACCCTGTCTGTGAAAACCAGACTAAAGTGTAAAAATCTAATTTTGAGATAACGAGCATCAAAGTTTAAATTCACCTATTAATTGAGTTATTATTTCAATGTTTGACATGACCTTACTCAGACAATATTATAGATATCAATGTTAAATTCTTACAGAATGTTCTTTACATTATGGAGAATAATTATATGTAGAAAACAGAAAAATCACAAAAAATGACTTCACATTTCTTTTCATATATTTCTTTCTTCTACAAAAATAATGTGTTCAGGGCTTTAACTTATGTATAAATATATATGATTGACATAATATATAGGGTAAGTGTACCCATTAAGCCCACCAAAATTTTAGTTGTTGACATGGTTTATAAGAAAAATAATTATGCAATAAAATAATGTTAAAATGCAAGATTTATCTCTCATTTGAAGATGTATCAATTAGTTGAAGTACATTTTCAAATATAAATGTAAGATATTTTATGAATAAATTAAAAAGTCTGGCGTGGGCTGAATTGGTACCATGTTACCATTTAAGCACACATGTATTCTAAATAAGCCCACCTAATTGATTTATTCAGAAAAAAAACATATTGGTTTTAAATATGTAAAACATCATATATTTAGTGACAGGTACAAATAAAAAAAACTGTTTAAAATCTTACCTGTTTCAATAACATTCAACATGAAAAACATACAGTATGGTATGGCCAGTGGCATGGTTGGAGAAAATTTCAGGACGCGTAAGCGAAATTGTGTGTTGCTCTCCATCCCCACAAGATTGCCTTTTTGAAGTCCTGCAGATAACTCAAATAATTCAATTAAACTCAAAATGGAGAATCACCAGCACTGATAAAAATATGTACCATATGAAAATATACAAGTAACTTACTATATTTTGTTCCCATTTTCTCTCTGAAAACAAATAATACACATTAACAGACGTCTGTTATGAAATGGTGTTACACAGTGTGTATTTTGCAGATCTAAATATAGTTGTAAATTAAGGTAGTCAGTTAGGTAAAGTTAAAGGTTAGTAAGGTAAAAGCAGACAAAGAACAGCTATCTTTAAAAACTTTAATTCAGAAAACTATCAAAGTTTGTGATTAAAGGGATTTCTCATTGAAACACATAAGGTGGGCTTAAATGGCTTTACAGTAAATGATGGTGAAAAAAGTTGTTTTCCTTTAAAAACGTAAGATATGTTTTACAAAGAGATGCGTGTAGCTTAAATATACTGTGGACTAAGCATGAGTATTTTTTATTGTGCACACATTAAGAAATGTTTTTTCACTCAAGGTTAGCTTCTGTTGGATTTAGTTTGCATGTGTTTTGTGGCACTGTACCATTTAATCCTATATTTAAAAAAATATAAATTTATAATCTGCTCTACAAAACAATTTATGTATGCAATAGTAAATTAGGTATAATGAATCACAAAACATTTAGTGTTTGTAGTTCACATGCTTGATTTTTTTTGGCGATCTGTCTTTCAATAAGGCTCGTGGTTTGACCGTGAGATAAGATGTAAAACTGTGTAAATTATGTAAAATTCTAAAGTATGTGTTTATACACAAAAATACATTTATACACAAAATATTTTTATCTCGTTTAACATAATATCAATGTATTTACCATAGAAATGGCTGAATTGCAGAAATGTGTTGATTTATAAAGGGTCCCAAAACACCAACGTTTTTGGGTGTCTTTGTGTAAGGTCACCTGAGACAGCATGCATGGATGGGGATAACTCAACATTGTCAAATGTAATTGGTGTGCAATAAAAAATATCAGGGAGGTAACAAATCACTGAATGTTTTAAAATAATAAGCAGCATAAAATGATTTTCTCATCTTTTTTTAATTTGACATAAAAGTTGAAAGTTGGCCTAAAGGGTACATGGGCTTAATTGGTACACTTACCCAAATATGTAATATATATATATATATATATATATATATATATATATATATATATATATATATATATATATTATTAAAGACTAACATATCTCTTCTCTTCTGTTCAGGTACACTTAGACCTGTGCGACGCAGTTTTTATGACCCACGGTCGGCACCAGGGCAAGGTTGGGTTTGGGAATGGGAGAATGACTCTGGCTCGTGGACACCATATGACACAGAGGTTAGCATTGCCATCCAGGCGGCTCGGGACCGCCAACAGCCCTGGCTGGACTTAACACCGTTGGGCTTCTGCTACCTCATAGACCTGCAGAGTATGACACAGATCAATGGGCAGACGCAGCGCCGACGACGAATCCAGAGGCGCTCTGACCTGGCCTATCCACTCGTGTCTGGCCCTTTGCCTAAACCCCATGCTTGGTCATCTGCTGGAACTGGTGGACTCCTGGGGGTGGGGGTGTCAGGAGTGAACGGAGGAAATGGTAGTGCCTATCCTAGTGGAGCTCTTCCGGCTTCTGCTATTACTTCATTGGGTCAACCATGTTCCTGCCAACAGTGTATGCTTGTCTTGGGTGTCAAGACCACTAGCATGGCACAAACTTTGGGACGTAAACCGCCACCAACACCCAAGCCACCAAGCCCCAAAGCACCCTCGAGGGGACATTTGTACTCGCTTACCCTGCCTCACCCTCCTTCCCTTTCCCGAGTCCTCTCTCCACATAGAAACTCCACCTCTGGTGCCAGTGGAGGCTTCGGACACTCCCTCTCGCTCCTTGGCTCAGCCACTGCTGCCCTGTCAATATCCTCCAACCGTCCTCCTCCACCTGCTGTACCGCCACCCCCACCTCCTTCTACCACACACCACACTACTTCTTCATCGAACCCTACGGCACCTACGCCATCCAACGCCCTTATATCTACAGCGACTACCTGCACTCCCACACCTTCTGCTCGGGTATTGGGTCCTGTTTCGACAGCATCAGCAGCTTGTGCTGCTCCAGTGCCACCCCGCAGCAGTTTGACTGGTCTTAGCCGCCCTGCCCTGCAAAGAATCGCCATGGCACAGTCACGTGCACTCATTGCATCAGGGTAAGGTTGTAATATGTTTTTTGTTATTGGATCTCTTTTACATAGGCGTTTTGTATTGGTTTTTGAATGAGGAGAACAAGAGGACGTTTTAGGAAAGACACATCTTAGGCATGTTTAAAGTAGAACTATTATGGAAAATCGACTGCAATTTATTTATTTTGTGCTATGCTTATATAGGCAACCACAGTTACACTATGAAGCATCTGTAGTGACAAGAAAGCCTAGTAAAGAAATGTGTTTAATGTGTTTTGCTTTATTTACTCCTGATATCTGAGCCGCTGAAGACGCAGTGGATTAGTAGTAGCGCGCACACGTGTTTGCTCACATTCTTAATCATGTAAAAGAATTTACATTTGGAGCATGATATAATAAATGATCTGTGGTGTATTATGAGCTGAAACGTCACAGACACGTTCTGTGGACTCCTAAGACTTATATTACATCTTATAAAGGGGCAAAATAGGTCAACTTTAAAGGGGTCATATGGTGCGATTTCTTGTTTTTAGAATTTCTTGTTTTTGTTTGTAGGATTCTTTCTCTTTAGTGTGTTTTGTAGCTGTTTGTGCATGTATAAGATCTGTTACAAAATTAGTTACAAAATCTTTTTACAAAATCTCAAACCCAAAGAGATATTCTTTGTAAATGTTAAGGCTCAGCCACGCCTTTCTAAAATGGCTCATTCAAACACTCCCCAAATGTACATGCAAATGTACATGCAAAGAAAGAAGGCATAACTTTCAGTCTCTCTGTAGTATTGTTGCCGCTGGTGTGGCGTAACCGACCACACGCTAGATGTATTCAGGCCAATTACAGTGCACAGGACCAGAGCACACTGCGCTTTTTAGAACGATGAGCATTGTAAAAATCAACACATTTCAGAAAGACGGGGCAGAGAAGAGCAACAATAATCCCCAGTATGTGTAAAATAATGACTTTTTAAACCTAAACCACGTAAACACATTGCATTAAACCAAATACACAAAATAATGTTCCTTTTAGAATCGTCATATGACCTCTTTAAGATACTTAGGTATGATGTAATTCAAACATCTTGATTAAGATTGCACACACTTATAGTAGCTGGATGAGCTGTTATCTCTAGACCTAATAGCTTCATTTGCTGAATAAATGTTAGGTGCACCAATCGAAAATGTAAGGGATGTAATTATTCTTGCTCCAATTACGCATGACAACTGTAGTTCACTAACAGTAGTTCATTAACCTTAACCCTATTTACAGTTTATGAGTACCTACTGTGTATTGTGAACCAAATTACTCAAAATTAAAGAAATAAATGTTTAAATACGTGTTAAATATATATAACATATATATTTATCTTATCTTATATATATATATATATATATATTTTTTTTTATCTTATATATATATATATATATAAGATAAAAATAATAATAATAATAATAATAAAAGTTATATAATAATAACAATAATAATGATAATAAATAAAAATAATATAATAATAAAAATAAAATAAAAAGTAGCTAAAGGATATATATATATATATATCCTTTAGCTACTTTTTATATATAGGTGGGTGTAGTCAGATCCTGAATCTCAAAGATGGTGTCCATAGCACTTTTCCCAGTGTGCATTGTTGCAAAGCAAATTTACAGTAAACATTATACAGGACAATTATGGAAATGTTTTTATATTCCTTACTTATATCTTTTAAGCATACTGACTCAACGACATTGACTAATAGTATGTATGTGAATAATATGTATGTATACATATATGCAGTTCTGTAGATGGGAGTCCACCATGAATGTCAACAGGTTAGTCTCGTTCATTAGATACCCCCATCCTGTCGTGTTCTGACTGTTCCCAGGCTCTGTTCATTCCTCGGGGCCCCTTTAGCCTTATTGTGCAAGTGCTTTAAAGAGCGTGTGTGTGTGTGTGCTGAGAGCGTATCCAAGGCAACCTTTGTTAGCAGTTGGCAGCTTGGGTTTTGTATTTGCAATACAATGCAGTAAAAGAGGGATGTCAGTGGAAAGATGGGGGGACTTGGTAGTCTGTGTAAAGGAGGTTAGGGAATAATTGCTTTTTCTAATTGCTAAATGTTTGTTGTATTCGTGCTTGTGTGTGTGTGTGTGTGTGAGAGTGTGAAAGACTAAAATGATTCTCTCAGACTTTGGAGGAGCTTCAAGTCTGGCTCTGACTACAGGATTTTTACAATCCTGGCTGATTATGAATCTGTTTCCAGCGCAAACATAAAGAGAATCAGACTCAGAATCAGAAACAGATTTACTTATCTAAAATTTTAAACGCTCACACCAAAAGATCAGAAACTTGTGATGCATCACAAACTACCAAGTATTATATTATTAGATATTATTAGTCTGATATTAGTGAGGTTTAGCTTGCTTGGACATTTAATGTCTTATAATGATCTTCATATTTGCCTCAGCTTTCCAGACTGTGGCCTGCAGGGACATTCAAAAAATGAAAAGATTGCTTTCAGATTAGGATGAAATTGTAATCGGCAACCACAAGAGGGCGGTAATTCCTGCCAGTTGTTATAGTACCGAATACCTGGTTCTTTGAAATTTGCAACCGGTTCTAAAACGGAACCGGTACTCGATACCCTAACACTAACACAGAAAAGCGATGTGCACAACATGCAAACCACATATAGAAAGATTCCCTGGCTCAGCCGGGCACATCTTAGTGACCCTATTGCTGTAAAACAACAGTGCCAACCACTAAAACAATGTGTTGAACAATTTCAGTGACCATAACAAAAGAAAAAAATTCATTTTGTTTAATTAACATAAATTTATAATTGAAAAAAATACCTTACACTATTACATACCTCGGGTCTTTAGTGACTTTTTACTCAAAACAGATATTTTACATTTTTGTGTTTTTTTCATGTTGAATTGTGGAAGACATTGGATTGACTGAGGAAAACTAATAAGGTGGAGGTATAACTTCAAAAAATAAATGCGGGGAAGGGTAGTGAATGATGTCCCGGGTCACTAAAGACCCGAGGTATGCATTTAAGGTTACAGTACAGTGGAGAGAGGATAGAAAGCACTGCCCACTAAGCCATTGGCTCCAACAATCATCATAGTATTGTACAATGTACAATGTGCATGCTTATGTTCAAAGTTCAGAGGGTTGTGTATGGTTTGTTTGGAAACTAATCACCATACATGCTCACCAAGTATGAAAGATACCAGTGATGCCTACAAAATTAATTATTATATAATTAATATAATTATGTATAATTATGCACAATGTATAATATAATATAATTAATTATTTTTTAATAACAGTTTTGTGAATAATAACTTTTTGTTTACTGATGTAACCCTCTAAGGACACAATAAGGACTTAAGCCGCCATTGACTTTTAACTTTTTTAAGCATAAAATGCATGAACAATGCAACTGAACAATAATGTTAAACAAAACACACTTTATTTGTATGAATATCTGTATCTAAAGTCTCGCCAGACACATGAATTTATATATATTGTCTGATCTATTTGTTTTGAGTAGAGCCGTCTTATTCATAACATGTCTGGAAAGCTCTTGGCAGGTGTGGCTAGTTCGCTTTCATAAGGAGTTTTTATTAGGAGCACTTTTTACGAGGTGCTCAGTTTCATGTCTCAGGCCATCCAGCTGTCATCAGAGAAAACACCCTCTCCATGAATGCGCTTTGGATTAAACAAGCTAACTGCTGCGCCTGCCTGCTCAGTGTTATTGTGAAATTGTAAGATAAAGAAAGTTTAAATAAAGTTTTACAGAAATATAATAATAAAAACAATACAGAGAAAATTGAAAGACTTTTAAGACTTGCGAGACATCTGATTTTAGGACTGTTTCTTAGACCTAAACAGATTTGTAAACTGCATTTGTTAACCAGGAGGGGTTGTGATCCAGTGAGTGGTTTCCACATCTGAATCTTTTCACTCACCTTATTGTTTATTACTCCTAAAATAACTTATACTCTACACACAAAAAAGTTGCTTTAGTGATTCTTTGCTTGTAGGGGAACCACTTTAAGTACTGTATAGCACCTTAAACAGTGCTATGTAGGACCATTAGAGGTGCCATATAGCACCTTAATCACTCTAAAGAACCATTAAAACAGGTTCTTTATGGTAGCGATGGTATACAGCACCTCTACTTGATGAAAAAGAGTATGCTATGCAGTACTTAAAGTGGTTCCCCCATAATTACGAGCAAAGAACCTCTTTTAGTGCTATTTAGCACCATTTGATTTACAGTGTATAATAATTTAATATTTGTTTAAACATAATAACATCATTTATTTGGTGAAGCATATGATGAGAGCAGTATATACTTCAATGATGATTTGATACCAGTATAACGTTAAATTTTGAGAGTGGCGCTTTGAGGCACAGCAGGACTTTAAGCTTTAAGAGCCGCACACACACAAACACACACACACATATATATATATACACACACACACACACACACATATATACACACACACACACAGATCATATATATTTTTACATTTTTTCCAGTAGTTTTTTTTTTTTGACAATGGTTCGGGGAAGCAACACCTGTAACACATGATTTAGCTTTTGTTTCTTTAGCATTGTTATAGTTAAGCATTATTAAAGTAAACTTTGCCACAGTCTAGTAGACCCTCTGTTACACCGAACCACAGCACAAAAAAAACCTTCTGAAGGTGCTCAATGTATCAGCTGAACCAGAACGTCACAACGGACTTTTGGGCGACTGTCCCGTGTGTTTATGTATTCATACATCTTGTGTTGTCTTGGGTCAGTAGTCTGTGTTCAGTCATCCACCTATTTGCCACTGTTCAGCGAGGCGTGTCTACTCAAAGCAGGAGTACAAGGAAACGCTGAAGAATTACTCACATACAATCACTTTGTCTTTAGTGATTTTTTGCTCTCAAAATAAAAGTACGAGAACGTTTTTGCAGCAGTGTTTTATTTTGAGATGAATGTAGAGCTTTTCATTTAAAAAGTTATAAAAGACATTCTAAAGAGTCTGTGTTTCGCTAGACACACCCTCATGAAATATGTGGAAACGGTAAAGCACTAAAACGTTTGCTTATAACGCATCTCCCACATATGTGTGTTTTAGCAAGGCGGTCCGTGTTGCAAGTTGGTGAATGAAGATTAGGTTACGTGCCACTAATCTGCTTTATTAATTTATTTAGTGTAAAACCGTGTAAAATTGCAGTCATTGTGATATATTACTATTCAGATCGCTGAAATCTGAAGCATTTATGTGATCAATAATTAGTCAGGATAAAATGTTATGGTGCATATGGTGTTATGGTATTTTATTTTATTATTTTTTGTTCATTCAACACGCAGAAATTACAGCCTTATAAGCAATAGTGGCAACCGTCCCTTCGTAAAAGACTTTCACCTGTGACAATTGGATTTACTGCCATGGCCCGGCGGCGACAGTACATGCGGCAGTAATAGGCATTTTGGTTGACTGCCTACTGTATAAAAAATGCAGGCTCTTAATATTAAAAAAGTTGCCTATGCCTGATGTAAACATATTCATATATGATTTCTTTTCAGTAAAGTTTGTTTAATAGCTAAAATACTATTAAATATGCAAAGAAACATGCAAAGGGTTATGGTTAAATACAAATTATGCCTTATTCGCAGCGTAGCATTTTTGATTACTTTAGAATAATGTAAACTTCAGTTTACTTTCTTTTCTTTGATTACATTAAACATATGGCGACACGTTGATAACTTGATAATCTCATTGGTTCTTATATGTCTCGTGACTTCATGTTTTGTCACAACACGTGCTGCCATATTAAGCGTCATTCAGGTTTACATTCAGTCATGACATAATGATTGTTAAATAAGCTCAAAATATTCTTAAAATGACCTAAAAAGTAAAACGGATTGGGATGAGATCAAGGTAAAGGGTCTCCAAAGTGACTTTGTCATTAAGCAAACCTTTGACGTTACAGATTTCCTGCCTCCTGCTTTCTCCATCTGTTCCATGTTTTTCTTTATTTGTGTCTTGACTTCTCCACCTATATTTTGCTCTCTTGTCCATCTGTATCTGGCTGTAGTTTAATTGGGCAAGTTGTTCTTATGCTTGAAGCCATATGGGTTTGTGCTAATAATGCGGGATTATCCAGCAACAAACGTGACTGCAGATTTGTTAGTCGCCTGCTTTTACCCCTGTCCAACACTGATATGTACTGACGCTGCTTTCCCACAGAAAAGCAAAAACAGATCGACTGGATAGGAGATTGAGACTTTAGCTTAAACCTACCGAATATCAGATGTTGCTTTTGAAAAAAAGGCCTGACGACTGTAAGCAGAGGAACATGCTGTCCCTCCACCTTTTTTTATCTTTCTGGCACCACATACTCTTACATTAGTGGTCGAACGATATGGGTTTTTTAATGGCCGATGCCAATATTACAAATGCAATGTGGCCGATATAAGGCAGATTTAACAAATGTAATAATAGTAATTAAGAAACATACAAAAAAGTAAAAAGCGCCTTCGCGAGCCAAGAAAGTCACCGTAAGTGCGCCGTGAGATGGATCAGTTCCCACTTTCCTCCTCAGTGCCGGGCAACGAGAGTAACGGGGGTCCGTGGGGATCAGATATGATAGGCTAGTTGTAAGTGACTTAATTTTTCTGTTGAACACGAGCAATTAAAAATTAAAATGTTGGCATGATATCATTACATGGTGCTCAAAATAGTGACATTAAAAAAAGGGTTCAAAGGGTTTTGCTTATTTAGTGCTTAAGTGGCATGTGTGTGTATTGTCACAAAACAAGCGAGAGCTAATGTGATTTATCAATGTGCCACCATTATTGAATTAATCATTTGGATTTACTTGTTTTTGTTTTAATTTTGCTAAATGTGCTTAATATATTAGTTGTCTTTTGAGGCGAACTGGAACATTTGTGAAAGAAAATATGCATTATCCCACTTATTTGGATTTCTTTCTTGATGGCTGTATGTGATTTTTAGTGCTTTAACATTGTGAACCCTGTAAGAAGCAAGACGCAAAGGTCATGGGTTCGAACCCAGGAATAAAAGCGTCTGCCAAATGCATGAATGTCAATGTAAAATAACATATTAGTATTTTAATGCAATATTATTTGTTTGTGTTGTTCAGCTGATAAAATGTATGTCGTAAATATCATATAAAACAAAAATATAAACATCAGAACAAATCAGCAGGATGTATAAATACCTACAGTTTAAACAAATTAAACAAGTGTGTCTGTGTGTGTTTGTTATATTTGCTGGCTGTATATGCCCATATATGACCAAATTGTTTGAAGGTGTCCAGGACACACACATGGATGTGTGTTTGTAATCATATGCTTGCCCTACTGTATGTGCTGATGTGATGGAACCTTATGGCGGTCTGTCAGCCTGTGACGTTGAGAGGTAATCCTGGTATCTGTGACGTGTATCGCCTCTTTTCCTAGCTGCATGTCAACAGATGGAAACTTAAGGATTAGCACTATAAGAGACACCGCTCACAAAGCCACACAAGAGACAAGTCTCATCCAGCAAGACAACAGAAAAGAGAGACACATGAAATATATGTTATAGAAATCTACATTGATTCTAGGCTTTCTTAAAGGGAAACGAATCTCTTGGAAACATTGGTCAAGAACTTCGCAGAACATTGTTATTGCTTTACCGGCTTCACTGTAATTTGTCGTTTTGGAACTTGCTGAGATTGTTTAATTAATTAAGACATGACTGTTGTCAGGGTCAAACAGTAAGTATCCTAAAACATGTTTTTTTTTGGTTGCCATTTTGTTTTAGATTTTGCCAGTCTATTTTTCTGTCTTAAACTGTTTTTGAAACCATGTTTAAAAAAGTGCTGCTAGAAAAAACAAGTGAAATAAAGCTTAGTCATGTGGTTGCTTTTATTATTTATAGTCATTTAATTGTAATTTAATTTGACATTTAATTTAATTTAAATGTTTCATTGCTATTATTGGTTGTTACTGGAGATGTTTGCCCGATAGTAGTTGTTTAAAACAACATTTAATTTAATTTAATTGTTTAATTACTGTTATTGGTTGTTACTGGACATCTTTGTCCGATAGGAGTTTAAAATATTATTACTGGTTGTAAAATGTAAATTGTGTAGTTAAATAAATATTATATGGTGTATGTTTAATGTTGAGGTGCTTTAGGTAAGCACACACCTGTGATCTAAATATCCCCACATATGGGAAACAGGTTGTCTGGTCATATGAGGTTTTGATAAGGTGCGGTTGTCTGCTGACTCACAGCCAATTGGAGGTTTAATTAGTGGCACGGGTTTGATAGAGGGTGTGACCTGGTTTACAAACTGCAGCGTGACTTATAGGGTCATAGGGTCTGTAGAAGTTGGGGATTGGCTGAGACAATACTAGGGCTGGGCGATGTGGCAAAAATGTAAACTCGATCATTTTTACCCATATTGATCGATAACGATATATATTTCGATATATAAACTGTTAATGCTGCCAGCTTTAAAAGAGTATCCCAACTATGACCTTAAAAGCCATAAAAATGTAAGGGTTAATTAATTACATTTTAAAGTATAGTTTTTTTGTCGACAATTTCATCATTTTTGGATAATAACTCGAGGTTAGTTTCACTTTGGTCGCTGCTTCCACTTATTTTTGTCATCCTCGTGCCGAGTTTGCTTTGCAAAGTGCCGTAGGAAATTGACTTTGTTCTTTGACGTGAACGTTAAAAGCTGCACGCTGATTGGCTGTTGTCGCATATTTCTGTTGTGTGATTGGCTCTTATATTAATCCATATCGAGTAAAAATGCCTAGAGCTTATCATCGTTATCGACATATATTTATCGCGATTCGATATGATATCGTTTATCGGCACAGCCCTAGACAATACCATTATGGTTATGGTTATCAAGGCGTGTGTGTATTTCTGTTTATTGCTGTGATCTGATTGGTGAATCATTAGTGAATTTTGTTTATTTCTTTGACAGAGTGCCCACTGTTCCAGTGAAGAACTTAAATGGATCCAGTCCTGTTCACCCAGCTTTGGCAGGTGAGAAATAAGTTATAAACAGTGACTGTGAGAATTTAATATGGACACAAAACATGGAAATCTTTATGGAACTTCAATTGCTATTGGTTAGGTATCACTGGTATTCTAATGAGTGCTGCTGGACTCCCAGTCTGTTTGACTCGCCCACCCAAACTTGTGCTCCACCCCCCACCCGTCAGCAAGAGTGATATCAAACCTGTTCCAGGCCTTGGCCACTGCTGCCGCAAGACAACAAAGAAGCAGGCCCGCAAAGGTTAGGTGTACAATTATGCAAATTAGCACGTTTATAAACTTTTTTTATATCGTGTCATATTTCTAAGAATAATTCTTTGTTGCTCCTAATTGCTATTCTAATAAACAAATTTGATCTGTTATTTGAGCAGGTAGAACTTCTGAGGAAGTTGTTAGAAGATATCTCCAGAAAGTCCGCAACCCACCTGAGGAGGTAATATACACGTTATTTCATCTTTATTGCATAATTTGAGTTTATTTATTAAAAAAAAGACATTATTCAAAATGTTACATTTTATCACTCTAATATTTTTATTGTGCTTAAATTTTGTTATTTTCGTAGGATTGTACTATTTGCATGGAGTCTCTTTGTGGTCCTTCTGGATATAAGGGTCCAGGTGTCAGTGGAATTTCTCGGGCAGAGTCAGTTGGTCGTCTCTCTCAGTGTGGACATCAGTACCACCTGCAGTGCCTCGTGGCCATGTATAACAATGGCAACAAAGATGGAAGCCTCCAATGTCCCACCTGCAAGACCATCTATGGTGTTAAAACTGGAAACCAGCCACCTGGCAAGATGGAATACCATGTCATTCCTCATTCACTTCCTGGACACCCTGACTGCAAAACCATCCGGATCATTTACAACATACCCCCCGGCATTCAGGTGAACCAAATATCAACTTGTGTTTATAATCACTGCATAACCCAAAGCATATGTTCATATTTATCTTTATGTTATCTATTCATCATTAAGTAGACTGCTGCACTTATATGACTATATACTGGATATATTGTTAGTCTAAACTGCCCTCATTCTGATTGCTTCAGGGTCCGGAGCATCCCAACCCTGGTAAGCCCTTCACAGCACGTGGATTTCCGAGACACTGCTACCTCCCTGACAGTGAGAAAGGCCGCCTTGTGAGTACCATCTTGTATGCTTACTAACTTGTATCTTGATCTTATACTGCCACCTAGCGATGGCTAAAGCATAATGCAAAAGCTCTCAATTGCTGGTGTCAGTGAAGAAATATTTAGTCAGCCATGATTCATCTATTCTGATATTCTGAAAAAATGTAGTAGCGGAAGGGTTAATGTCAGTGACCGCATGAAAAACAAAGTTTAATATGCTACTTAATCTCATATAAGTGTACTTTTATTTCCTGCTGAAATAGGTATTGAAGCTGTTGCTGGTAGCGTGGGACCGCCGGCTGATCTTCTCTGTGGGCACGTCCAGCACTACAGGTGAGACAGATACAGTCATATGGAATGAAGTGCACCACAAGACCGAGTTTGGCTCCAACCTAACAGGCCATGGGTACCCCGACTCCGGTCACCTCGATAACGTCCTGGAGGAGCTGAGGGCGCAAGGCATTACTGAGGAGGAGTGTCTGAGAGACTGAAAAATCTGACCTGAAAAGTCAGACCACAAAGACTTAATGTTTTGTGTTAAGTGTTGCCAAATCTGAATTCTTCAGCTCTTGTTTCTCAGAACACTGAGATACTTGACATTTCAAAATATGAAATTGAAGGACTCTGAAAGATCTGTAAGTTTATCGCTCGAATTCTTTTTGATGATGGTAGCCTTCCTACTGTTTCAAAAAATTCTTTAAGCCTGTTAGAAATGTGACGGACAGATGCGAGAACTGTAATTAATAAACAGTCTTGCACTGTGTGTGCTATTGTGGTGTAGCTGTTATTTTTTTTAACATTTCAAGTACTTGTTAACACCACAAAAGCCAGATTTACAGTCCAATTTTGTTGCTAGCTCAACTTTGGCTGCACACATAGATGAGAAGCGAACTGCCCGTGTCTTTCTAAGCATTTAATGTATTGTAGTTCTGCGAGAGATACACAAAATGAAGGTACTACTGTGCATGTAGTTGTATTATAAGGTGCAGAGAGGATTACATCTTCTGTTTTACTGAGGCTAACACTTGTCGCTAACAAGTGAATGTTTCCTGCCTCACAGTGGGACTTGTTAACATATACATTCCAGTAATAACCATGGTATTTATTTGCCAACATAGTATTTAAAATCTTGCAGTATTTACATTAACCACTTACATTTGTACTTACTTTATTGTGTTTAGCTTTATTTTATATTGTTGCGAAAAGTGTAATGTAATTATTAGTTGGAGGCAAATCTTTGTCCACTATTACTAATAACTGAATTTGGGGATATTCGACTTTAACTGTATCAGTATTTAAGAAATGCTGAGCAAAGATGAGACTGTCGGCCAACAAATGAACAATGCACACATGATTTCTTTTTATCTCTAGTTTTTTATAGGCACATAGAAAGCAAAAAAGTAACACATTTCTTTGTTATTAAAGTTGCTGTCAGAGAGAGAATTTTGAACGGGGCCTGTGCAGAACCGAGCCAAGCTCATTATAGGCCTCTCATGCTACTTTCATATTGTGACATCAACAGTCTAGGACTGAATAGGCCAGTGTAGAATTTCCAAAGTTGAAGGTGTTTAATGCTTATGAAGAGAATTTTGATCCGTAGATCTGTCTTACCTTGTGGACAAATGATCTCCGGTTGCCTTTCTTGTTGGTCTTTGGTAGATCTGTAATAGACCCATTTACAAAGCTGTTGACGAAACGTCTGCATGTATGTACATGCAAATGTGTAGGCTTACATTTATAGTTGATGTGCTGTATGTATGTGTTTTATGTACACAATTCTTTATTCCTCTGCATCCAAAAGCATGTTGCAGAAGTAAATGAGTTTTTTTTGTATCATTTTATAATATTCCTTTCATTGATTTAACTGTTTTCTTGTAAGGTTTCAGTTTTCTCCACTGTGAAGTTTTACTCTCATTTATTGCACTTGATTGTATAATTTGATTTATTGTCCAGCCAAGTTCCTCATGATAGTTGCTATGGAAACTGTAGTGAAAATGGCATCTCTGCCAGGATGAAAACTGTGAAGACAGAGAACGGAGCTAAGCGAACTAATGTTGCTGTATTATATAAAATGTACAAACAACTCTTGCATATTAAATAGCTGCTAAAATACTGAATAAATATTAAAGGTACATAAGAAAGGAGAGAATTGTGGTCTGACTGCCGATCTTTTTCACATAGATCACCCACACCCAAATTGTGACCCTGTTTGCAGACTCAGTGTGAGTGACTAAACATTTGACACAATGTTTAACTGAAATAAAACCTAATGGTTTAAAGCATGAACCCTTTTACAAGGGTTCTCAAGTTTTAAGTTGAAATTAAAGAACTTCATTGTCATGTGTATTTCGGCACTTTTGGATATTTTGCTAAAAAAAAAAAACAGAAGAAAGACAAAAGAAACAATAAATGAAGGACAATAAAACATAGGCCTAAAAGAATAAACAATAAACCAGGATAAAAAGATAAAACAAATACAAATAGCAGTATAAATAAGAAGAAAAACAGTATGATAATTAATATATAAATATAATATATTTAATCATATTTATATCTTTACTTTCTTGCAATGTATATGCTTTAAAGAATTCTTATTTTGTGTCGTATCTCTAGTAAGTTTTATTACCAGTCCCCTTTTGCTCATTCACTGTGGGTTGTAATATTTGTAACATACTGTAAAAAATTGCTATACAAATAATCTGATTTGAATTTAAAACGTTTCTCTTCAGGTGTAAACATGTAACATTTCTTTAATAAACAGTCAAATATGCATTATGGCTTAAAAATGGTTTGTGAAGGATTAATTTGTTCTATCCTTCGCCCATGGACAGAAAGATGCATTTTGAGTGCAGCTATAAGTGAATGAATGATGACTCCACAGGTCATAAATTCTTAACTGAGACTGAATGTGAAGGTTTGGCTTACAATTGGCTATGATACATCTAGACAGATGGGCAGCAGGACACAATGTGGTTAAAAGGTGATGGCGATATTAAACGAAATCTCTAGCTGCGTGTAAGACTATTGCACATTTTTAAAGACCCTATTGTAGTTTATAGCCAAATCTGCCTGCTTGCTTGCTTTTATGTGAAATTAATATATGAATATATTATTTTGTATTAATTGAATGAATGTATTGTCCATATAACTTAATTCATTTGTTAATATAATTTCAAACCTTTGATTGTGGAAGTGCACTGGAAATGCACAATGCATTAATGTGAAACGTTCATCTCTATTAAAAGCTTTTAAGCTCATAAATGTTTAGGCCCGTTGCCTTGGCAACAGAACCCTCTGCCGATTACAGTGCCCCGAGGGGTTGTATTTCACATGCAGATTTTCTGCCTGCCCAACCCACTTTGTTGGCTTTCAGCTAAAAGCTTTTGGTGCAGAGAAACACAAACAAAGGGGAAAGGGTTTGGCTAAAAGAGGAGGGCCTTAGGAGGCTGTTGCCAAGGTTACTTGACATCATGGTGACGAACTTCCCTCTTTAAAAGCTTTTAAAGCGATTGCTCCAGCCCTCCAGGTTCCATTTTGAGGTCTCTTAACTAAGCAGTGGGGGAGGGGGAGCAGAGGCCTCTCTCCTGCACACACAAGCAAATACTTGAGAAAGCAAAGCCCAGGAAAACACAAAGCATTAAACAAAAAGCTTCAATTATATATCTGAATGAATAATTTAAGATTTTTAAAATGACCTCTGAAGACTGTTTTAGTTACACTGTGCCTGGCTCAAACGAGAAGCACAGGAGGGCTCGTAACTGGACAGATTCGGAGATGAAAGCACTTGTGTATATTTGGGAGGAATATGTTACAGAGCTCAAGAAGGCTAAACGCAATGCTAAGATCTATGAGACAATGGCTAAGCAACTTCAAGAATTAACTGGGGAGCATCGACACAGAGAGGAAATCAAGATGAAGATTACCAACATGACTTTCCAATTCAGGTAAGTATATTTTTACATAAAGAACTCGGTCTGTCTGGTTGTAAGCCACTTTTGAAGAAATACTTCTTGATAACACAGTACAAAAATGACATCGGTACACTGATATCTGCTTTCAGTAGGCATTTAACGAGACCATACAAACAACTGAGAAAAATATGTAAAAAAATGTTTTGAGCAAGATAGCAAATAGGAAACAATTTGGAAGATGTTTAGATACTACTGAACTACAGACATTTGTGATTTAACATTAAAACCTAACTCTAAATGAGTTAAGGTTAACCAGTCCTCTTTTAAGTGCTCTAAAATCATAGTAAGTCTATAAATGTTGCTTATAACCATTTTACCATAACTAAACAACTAAACATTGATTTGGGGGTTTTCATGTGTATTTCTGTGAATGATTGACAGAGTCTGTCAATACTTTTGTGTTAAAATATCATAAACACATAAAATAATACAGTGGCTATTTGCACTAAGGAAATTGCAATACCAATGCCACACTTAAGGTAAGATATTGAACCATTGTAATTGCTAGTCATTAATCGGACCGTTTTTGTGCCATTTACCATGACCGCCAAGGGGCTTTGTGTGACCCACGTTATTCGGCTGTGTGACCCATCAGTGGGTCCCGACCCACAGTTTGAAAACCCCTGATCTAGAGTCTTAGTGCCGTTTCATACTGCACATGTAAGCAGCGCATAAGCAGAGCGTGTTGCCCTTTCACACTAGCAGCATATGCAGCACGCAGTTGAACCGCGGCTTGTTTACAGAATTATACGCGTTTTAATAGGGACATAGGCAAACACGAAATAAAACACATTTCTAAATAAATTCTATAAATTTCTTTTTGTTTTGTCTGTAATGCTGCTTTGAAACATTGCTATATTGTAAAAGCTATACAAATAACTTGAACCTGAACTTATGTGATGTATGTGTGGTATCTATAGACAATGTCTTTGAATATGTTAATAATCTATTGTAACATCATATATCATCAAAATAATCCAATCAAAAACATTTTAATGCTACTTACAGCCTCTGTTACTGCCACCCATGCTTTTCCTTTGCTTGGCACATCACATTTTGTTGGTTTCTCCGGCATACTCAAGAAACAGACTGACTGACACCAGACACCAACACTTGTGTTTGTTTATGTCAGCATGACATTTGTTTTACTACCAATACATAGGCATATTAGCTAAACAATATATGTCAGAACTTGCTAGAAAAAATGCTGAATGTCGTGGTGACTGTTTAAAATACACTACATCTCATTTACAAACTTTTAAGCTGAATATTTCCTGTCAATCATGTGATTTTTATTGAACAGGAGCAGTGCAGCAAAAATAGACTCGGCACCGAAATGTTCGCGGCACCTGCTACGCGAGTACACACTGCTTACCTGCACAGTGTAAAAGATCTCATCTGTTAACATGGGCGCCGGAAAAATTACACGCCGCTTATGCGTGTAGTGTGAAACCGCCGTTATATACACAGTTAGCTTAAACACACTATACAGTTCAGAATAATCTAGAGTCTCGATAGACAGTTAGCTTAAACACACTATGAAGCTCAGAATCACCAAGCACTGGGACGGTGGTGTCTCCCTTTGAAGAAAGCCTTAGTCTCTACAAGAATTCTCTAGGTTCCTTTGTACTCCACTTAACGACCTGAAATAAGAATCAGGTAACACCCATGAGCAATGATCACTGACCAATAATATCATATTCTGGTCATTGCTGTTATTGTTTTGAATATCTTTCGCTTTATTTGAGGCGGGTCATTCGGAAAACACTGACTGCTAAAGCGTTTGTCACTGGTTTGCTTTGCTGCAAGCGCTGCCATGATGTGCCATGTGCCACAATTCTATTAAACTATGTGAAAATTAAATTTCTTTACCCTTTAACAACATTTTTTCTATGTGACAGGAAATTAAAGTACACTGCAAATAGTGGAAATGGTATACCTGATTGGCCATACTACAAATCTATTGAGAAGATCTTGTCAAAAGTTCCAGACCATTGCCATATGAGCCCACCAAACCTCTCGATGTCTGGCCCCTCAACCTCCCAACTTGAATCTTCTGTGCCTCAGTTAGCCCCACCAAGTGTTTTTTTTCCTGAGTACACTGGTTCCTCAGAAGATAGAGACAACAATGATGAGGAAGAAGGCCTAACAGAGAATTCTGGTAGTTCTTTTGAGACCAGGTAACATATTTGATCTAATTTGGATCACAGATTTCAGAACCATGTATCTTGGAATTATTACATCACGGTTATACAATCTGCAGGTCACAGCAACGTAAGAGGCGGAGACTGTCACATGGATCCCTGCAACGAAAAAAGTTGAATGTCCTGGATGCAATGCTGCAGGAACAACGCAGAATAAGCCGTGCAGTAGAGGAGGCCTGCCATGAAGTTCGCCGTGTTATGCATCAGCAGAACTTCCTGCAGGTGCAGAGCCTTCAGCTTCAGGAACGAATGATGAACCTTTTGGAAAAGATGATACCCGCTCAGCCTGTTAATTCTTGGTGCAACCCACCAGCCTCAAACACCCACAATTAAGTGATACCTCAGATATGATATAAGCAACCTCAGATACAGTATAAAGACTTATTTTTGTCTTTGGCAGAAGCTGTTTTATTATTTTACTCATATATATTCATACATATATTCATATATGAAGCTTTCATACATTTACTCAACCACACAACTATATATATTAAATAGCAGTACATTTTAAACTTGTTTAAGCACTAATTGTTCAACATTAAATATGATTCCAAAAGATCTGAATATATTTAAAGAAATGTACCACCTTACATGATGTGATTTTTTGTGATGTATGTTAGAAAGATATCTTTTTTCTACATAACTGCTGTAAGTTCACATGCTTTTAAAAGATTGTGTATTTTTAATTGGGTATTTTAACTCTGCTTAGATGTATTTGTAATTAACTGTATTCAAAAATTGTCAGAATTAGCCCCTTAGATAAGCATCAGGGATCACAGGCTGTCCCTGGGAAATGTCCTAACAGGTCATCATCAGATTAAATTTCCCTGGGTTCTCCGTGGGGTGTCTCTATATTTTTATGTAATGTGTTACTAGGTTTAAAGGTGTGCTCACACAGACAGTACCTTGGGTCTATAGACTATAGAAGACTATAGAAGTTTGGCACAAGAACATTTCCCCAGAACAACTATGGGCAACACTTTAAATTAGGTTTTTTTAAGCATTTATAAAGGTCTTCATTAATAACTACTTTACACATCCATTATAAATAATGTATAGGCAGTTATAACTGCATGAATAAAAAGGGGACCTGCCAAATAGTGAGTCGATTTAACTCACATGTTATAAACGATTAATAAATGTGTGTATTCATAATGTATGTATTCAAAGTCAGATTCATGATTATAATTAGGTTAATTGCAATATAGACTTATAGGGCCAGATTTACTAACAGCTTGCTCCAGCGTAAACCATCATTTTGGTGTTAAATAACAACTGTCAGGATTTACTAAAGACATGCAATAAATAATTAGCGCTGAAGAGGTGTGGCATAGTTGTTTTTGCGACCGACATTATTGCATATGCATTTGTAGGAGTTTCCTTTTCCAGGCGCAAAAGTTATGGGAGGAGAGTATGTATATGATTAACGCAGCGTGATTGACTAAAGTATGTAAAATTACTGGTTTTTGCGCCAGTATTTACTGCCGAAAAAAACATGTTGTTAGTAGATTACGCGCATCAAGCATCAGCTCTGCCTGTTACCCTGTTATTTGCACTTGTAATTGCGTTGGTCGTTATGGAAATAATGATTGTATTCTTTAACACGCGCCATTTTAGTAAATCAACCGCAAATATTTCCACTCCTGTTGGCACTTTTTTGGAATTGCACTCTCACGCTAATTTTCCCGTTTAGTAAATCTGGCCCATAGACTTAAAGTGAGACTGAATGGCTGTATTGTAACTTAAGAACTTTATATCCTCTAAAACACTAAATGCAACAAAGGCACACTTTCACAGGTTACTAAAGCCCTATTCGCACGGGATTAGTATTATCTGGGGACCTTGTGTGATTTAGAAATTACCCCCCTGCGTCTGATTTTCGTGTGGCGCATTCGCGCGGGATAAGCGAAGTCTGTGATTTTACTCGAATTTACAGACTTATCTCCCGGATATGATGGCGAAGCAGTACGTAACATATGATATGTGGACGTAACATATGGTTTCACTGGGCGACTAGATGGAACCGTAACCTCGAATTATGATATAAACCTCCTCGCTTGATGTGCACTATTTTGAATAGACTATTGTCCTGTCATTATAGGCATATTATAGGCATATATGTAAAGGTATGTATGTCATATCATAAAAAGAATGACGCTATACATGTCATCCATCTATTCATTCTTTTTTCCCGCTCGTCTCGTGGCGTTCAGCTTTTTCTTTCTGCAGATTGTATCGTTATGAAAATATGTCGAAAATATGATATACGACCGCCAAATGCTGACCAAATCACAGAGATGCCGATTCGCACAGGACTAATATTATCACAGAACCTCTGTGTTCGGTGAAATATGGTTTTTCCTTTACAAATTATAGACATGGCCGATTCGCACGGGATTAAGATCACAGACAACCTCCGCAATTATTACAAATGACTAGAGGTCCCTAGATAATACTAATCCCGTGCGAATAGGGCTTAACTCATGGATAAATGTTTCACAGGTGTTCACTTTACTTTAAGGTGCATTTTCATAGGTTACTAATGTTTATAACTTATGAAAAAATATTTCACATGTGTCCACTACAATAAGGTGCACTTTCACAGTTTACTAACATTTACAACTCATGAATAAATGGTCAGACTGTAAATTGTAATATCCATCCATCCATCCATCTTCTTTCCGCTTATCCGGGGCCGGGTCGCGGGGGCAGCAGTCTAAGTAGGGATGCCCAGACTTCCCTCTCCCCAGACACTTCCTCCAGCTCTTCCGGGGGAATACCGAGGCGTTCCCAGGCCAGCCGAGAGACATAGTCCCTCCAGCGTGTCCTAGGTCTTCCCCGGGGCCTCCTCCGAAACAGATGCCCAAGCCACCTCAGCTGGCCTCTCTCAATGTGGAGGAGCAACGGATCTACTCCGAGCTCCTCCCGAGTGACCGAGCTCCTCACCCTATCTCTAAGGGAGCGCCCGGCCACCCGGCGGAGGAAACTCATTTCGGCCGCCTGTATCCTGGATCTCATCCTTTCGGTCATGACCCAAAGCTCATGACCATAGGTGAGAGTAGGAACGTAGATCGACCCGGTAAATCGAGAGCTTCGGCCTTGCAGCTCAGCTCCTTCTTCACCACGACGGACCCATACATCGACCGCATTACTGCAGAAGCTGCACCGATCCGTCTGTCGATCTCTCGCTCCATCCTTCCCTCACTCGTGAACAAGACCCCAAGATACTTAAACTCCTCCATCTGTGGAAGGAACTCCCCACCGACCTGAAGGGGACAAGCCACCCTTTTCCGACTGAGGACCATGGCCTCAGACTTGGAGGTGCTGATTCTCATCCCAGCCGCTTCACACTTTCGGCTGCAAACCGCCCCTGTAGTGCCCGCTGTAGGTCCTGGCCTGATGGGGCCAACAGGACAACATCATCCATAAAAGTAGAGAGGAGATCCTGTGGTCCCAAACCGGACCCCTCCGGTCCCTGGCTGCGCCTAGAAATCCTGTCCATGAAGATAGTGAACAGGACCGGTGACAAAGGGCAGCCCTGCCGGAGTCCAACACTCACCGGGAACAAGTCTGACTTACTGCCGGCAATGCGAACCAAGCTCCTGCTCTGGTCATACAGGGACCGGACGGCTCCTAACAAAGGGCCTCGGACCCCATACTCCCAGAGCACCCCCCACAGAACACCGCGAGGGACACGGTCGAATGCCTTTCGACCAGTACGAAAGCCGCATTGTTCCTCCTGTATCCGAGGTTCGACTATCGGACGAATTCTCCTCTCCAGTACCCTGGCATAGACTTTCCCGGGGAGGCTGAGGAGTGTGATCCCCCTGTAGTTGGAACACACCTCCGGTCCCCTTCTTATAGAGAGGGACCACCACCCCGGTCTGCCAGTCCAGAGGCACTGTCCCCCGACCTCCACGCTGATGTTGCAGAGACGTGTCAGCCAAGACAGCCCCACTTCATCCAGAGACTTGAGGTACTCAGGGCGGATCTCGTCCACCCCCGGTGCCTTGCCACCGAGGAGCTTCTTAACTACCTTGGCGACTTCAGCCCGGGTGATGACCGAGCCCACCTCCGAGCCCCCGGCCTCTGCCTCCTCTGTGGAGGGCGCGTTGGCAGGGTTGAGGAGGTCCTCGAAGTATTCCTTCCACCGTCCGACAATATCCCCAGTCGAAGTCAGCAGAGCCCCACCTCCACTATATACAGTGTTGGTAGGACACCACTTTCCCCTCCTGAGGCTACCGGATAGTTTGCCAGAACCTCTTCGAGGCCGACCGATAGTCCTTCTCCATGGCCTCACCGAACTCCTCCCAGACCCGAGTTTTTGCCTCCACAACCACCCGTGCTGCAGTCCGCTTGGCCTGCCGGTACCCATCCGCTGCCTCAGGAGTCCCGCAAGCCAGCCAGGCTCGATAGGACTCCTTCTTCAGCTTGACAGCATCCCTTACTTCCGGTGTCCACCACCGGGTTCGGGGATTGCCGCCACGACAGGCACCAGAGACCTTACGGCCACAACTCCGAACGGTCGCACTGACAATGGAGGCAGAGAACATAGTCCACTCGGACTCAATGTCCCCAACCTCCCTCGGAATCTGTTCAAAGCTCTGCCGGAGGTGGGAGTTGAAGATGCCTCTGACAGGGGCTCTGCCAACGTTCCCAACAGACCCTCACAGAACGTTTGGGCCTGCCGAGTCTGTCCAGCTTCCTCCCCCGCCAACGGATCCAACTCACCACCAGGTAGTGATCAGTTGACAGCTCCACCCCTCTCTTCACCTGGGTGTCCAAGACATACGGCCGGAGGTCAGATGAAACAACCACAAAGTCGATCATCGACCTCCGCCCTAGGGCGCCCTGCTGCCACGTGTGCTGATGGACGCCCTTATGCTCGAACATGGTGTTCTGCTATGGACAAACCATGACTAGCACAGAAGTCCAACAACAGAACACCACTGGGTTCAGGTCGGGTGGCCGCTCCTCCCAATCACGCCTCTCCAGGTGTCACTGTCATTGCCCACGTGGCGTTGAAGTCCCCAGCAGAACGCCGGAGTCCCCAGTTGGAGCACTATCCAGCACCCTCCCAGAGACTCCAAGAAGGCCGGGTACTCTGTGCTGCCATTCGCCCCGTAGGCACAAATGACAGTGAGAGACCTATCCCCACCCGGAGGCGCAGGGAAGCGACCCTCTCGCTCACCGGGTAAACTCCAACACATGACCACTAAGCTGGGGGCTATAAGCAAGCCCACACCAGCCCGGCGCGCCTCTCACCGCCCAGGCAACACCAGAGTAGTGTAGAGTCCAACCCCTTTCGAGGAGTTGGGTTCCAGAGCCCAAACTGTGCGTGGAGGTGAGCCCGACTATCTCTAGTCGGTACCTCTCAACCTCCCGCACTAACTCAGGCTCCTTTCCCCCCAGCGAGGTGACATTCCATGTCCCAAGAGTCAGATTCTGTGTCTGAGGATTGGGTCGCCGAGGTCCCCGCCTTTGACCGCCACCCAAACCACAATGCACCGGCCCTCACGGTCCCTCCCCGCGAGGTGGTGGGCCCATCGGAGGTCAGCCCCATCGTCAAGCCTTCCGGGCTAGGCCCGACCGGACCCCGTGGGGTAAGACCCGGCCACCAGGTGCTCGCATACGAGCCCCAACCCCAGGCTTGGCTCCAGGGTGAGGCCCCGGCTGCGCCATACCGGGCGACGTCACGACTTTCTTGGTGTTTTTTCTCATAAGGGGTAGGGTGCTTTGTCTGGCTTGTCACCTAGGACCTGTTTGCCTTGGGAGACCCTACCAGGGGCATATAGCCCCCGACAACATAGCTCCTAGGATCATTCAGGCACTCAAACCCCTCCACCACGGTAAGGTGGCGGTCCCAGGAGAGGTAAATTGTAATAAGTTGCCTTTATTTGAAAAAGTGAGAAAATGCTTGCCCACTAATAAAATCTGGTTATGAGGTTATCTTTCCTGTAGCTCAATTGGTAAGAGCATGGTGCTAGCAACACCAAGGGTCATGGGTTACTTATAAAAAAATACTCATAAATAAAAAAACTAATTTGAATAAAAGCATAAATATATCTATATTATACATACACTATACACATTCTATAATAATTTAACTAATAATCTAACTCTACATACATAGTGTAACGGGATTCCAGATGGTAATGTTAACAGCAATGGTAAAGTCTATGGTACGGAACTGTCCTTTGTTACCAGGGAACAGAATGACCAGATGACTGTTGCAAAGCGATGAAAAGGTGAAAACCAGCTGGTGGATGGTAAGTATACAGGTGAGTTTACAGGTGTTGTGACAGAGAGACACTGGAGAACCAGGGGAATATGCTGGAGAACCAGCAGAAGACATTGGAGAGCCAGAAGGCACAGACGTTGGAGGCACAGGATAATGTCAGTGAGTCTGTGAACTGTAATGGAGACCAGACCAGGACTGAGTAGTGCTTATATATATATATATATATATATATATATATATATATATATATATATATATATATATATATATATATATATATATATATATATATATATATATACTTCGACAAACTGTTTTTAGGTTTGCATGATTGAAATCAGTGTTGTTAGTTTGTTGCTCGATAATAGAGCTGTACAGTTCGCGAACAGCATCCTTTACATCGGCACACGGGGCACATAAACTCCACCAATGATGAATAGTATTTGGTCAGTAACACAGCATTACTGCACTATTCTTTGTTGATATAAACACACAAGCCACCTCCGCAAGCCTTACCAGACTAGGTTGTGTCTCTGTCCGACCGGTAACAGGTTAGCCCGTGCAGCTAAATGGCGGGGTTTGGGATGTTGTTGTTTAGCCACGTTTTGGTGAAAATAAACATGCAGTAATCCCTTGCTTCAACTTAATGTGATTTTTGTAATAAATTTACTTAGAATCCATCTATTCCTTGTCAAACAACTATGACAATTTCTCACTGTTTTTGCTTTATGACTGATATTTCAAATCATATGATGATTGTCATATTAAAACTAAATTAAATTTAAAAATAATTTAAAAAGAGTGGTTCTTGCCGTGGCAAAACTCTGCACTTGGTTGCTTGGGTGTTTTTAGGTTGGTGATACAACATTTCAAAGGTATTCTGGGTCATTGCAAAGGTGCACTGCACAATTCTCAATATAATATTAAACAGTCCTCAACTCCTGACCATCTCCAGTATTTTGACATTCTGGTGCTTTTGGCCAATAAGAGTTAGGCTGGAGCAAGAAAGCTGGAGCTTTATTCCAACGAGTGTCTTTAATAAGAGTAAAGGGCAGACCTCATCAGACTGATGTCATTGGCTGGATTGAAAGATAAGTCAACATATCGCCAGGATTTGGGCTCTAAAGACTTTATACCGACAAGAGTCGGATTGGAGCCAAGCAAGCACTGTGGTTAAGTCAGTCCAACACTCAAAATTGTGGTTGACGGAAGGTAACACATTGGTAGAGATATCTGGGATAATTGAGGCAGTTCACTTTTCCATTGACGGCAGCTGTTTAGTATGTCAGCGGGCAGGCAAGGATCATCCCAGCTTCGCTTCTTATCCCACAGCATCTGAGCAATGATCTTAGCACTTGTGGTGAAGGAAATAAGAAACCCAAGGGGATCATACTACTTAGCGAGAGTGCAATAGATTTTCCGCATGGTGATTTCACCATATTCACTGTGGTAGGGCTTGTATGCCAAAGTGTCAGATTCGCAGTGCCATATTAGAACAAAGGGCCCTTTCTTACACCTTATGTGTTTCAATGAGGAATCCCGCTAATTTCAAACTTTGATAGTTTTCTGGATGAAAGTTTTTAATGATAACTGTTCTTTGTGTGATTTTACATTTTTGTTCTTACTTGCCCTTGCAAATCATAGGGGGCATACTCTACTAACCCTACAGTTAGCCTACAGCATAAAATAGCCTACATACATTTCAAGGCTCGCTACTGTTTGGACGCTCTTGCTTACTGCTCTGTGCTTTTGCAAGAAAATGTTGAGACAGCCTTACACCACAGGTGGCAAAGCACATTGAAAGAGTGCATTTGTCGAAGAGGAGTGTGGAACAGTGATAGAAAACACACTGAAAAGTAAGTGGTGGTAGACTACTAGGTGGCAAGAGGGACACAACGTCTCGTTCCCTCCATCAGAGAACCGGGGTTACAGACGTAACCTAGACGTTCCCTTTCTGTTGGTCACTCAACGCTGTGTCGATGACAACACTAGGGGTCCCTATGGAAAACGCCACAAGCTGGTCCGCGTCTTGACGTCGCTATGTGAGTATGGGCAGGCAAGTGAGTGACATCGTGACAGAGTGACATCATAGCACAGAGTGACATCATTACCTTCCAGTACATAAGGTAAGAAGTGTTCCTGGTCCCCGCAGGGGGAAGCAGCTGCTCACTAAGTCAACCAGTGGCGGAGCTTTGCTCGGGCACAGCCAGAGGGGCCGCTGGACACAGTAGAAGTACTGGGAAGTGCCCGACCTTCGGCCTACGGCCGGTTGGCCATCAGGTGTTAATGGTTGAAGACATGGGCCAACACTGGCTCAACACGGAGGTTATAAAACTGTGCGAAGGTGTTTGGCGTAGCCCAACCCGCAGCTCTGCAAATGTCTGCCAAGGTGGCACCTCAGGCCAGTGCCCTTCTGCTGACCAAAACAAACAAAGAGCTGGTTAGAACTTCTGATGTTCTGAGTGCGTTCCAGGTGCAGGCACTCAGAAAGGCGCAGAGCGTGTACCGGGCACAGCAACGATAGGGTCCGGTCTTCAGGATCACTACTAGGTCTCTGAATAGAGTGGTAGGAACTTTGGGCGGGGTCTCAGGATCATGTGAGAGTCGGCCGGCCCAAACTCCAGGCACTCCTGGGACACAGAGAGTGCATGCGGATCCCTCACCCAAGCGCCACCAGGAGGGCGGTCTTCATCAAAAGATGAGAGAGCGCGGCCTCTCCTAGGGGCTCGAATGGGGTCTGTGGGGACCACAGAGAGATCCCAAGAGGGGATGGGGCGCAGTCTAGGTGGATTACACCTCCCCGCGCCCCTCAGGAACCTGAAAATCAGAATATGTTGTCCTAAGGAACTAACCGAGAAGGTATATTGATGGGCGCCAATCGCGACCACATACACTTTACCTCGTGGTGCGAGGTACACCAGGATGAGAAGAGTTGCCACTTGAGGGCATAGAGCCACCTGGTAGTAGGGGCAATGGTGTTAGCCACCGCCGGGGGCAGCCCGGCTAGCTCGTCCCGTCCAGAAGCCAGACGTGGAGTCTCCACAAGTCAAGCCTCGGGTGCCAACACGTGTCCTGCCCCTGAGAAAGAAGGTCGTTCCTCAGGGGAATCAGCCAGGGGGGGACCGTTGTCAGAGGTGTGAGCTCTGAGAACCAAGTCTGGTTGGGCCAGAATGGTGCAACGAGCAGGACTTGATGTTCCTCCGTCCTGACCTTGCTTAAAAGCTGAGCAATGAGACTGACTGGGGGAAGGAATACTTCCCCTTGTCTCATGGCCAGCAGTGCAGCAGGGCAGGGAGCCTCGTTGAGGAAGTACGAAAGGGGGCACTGGGTGTTCTCAGACGAAGCGAACAGGTCCACCTGGGCTTCACTGAATCTCTCCCAAATCAGCTGAACCACCTGGGGGTGGAGTCTCCACTCTGTCGCGAGAGCCCATTGGCTGGGCGGTTTAGACTGCCCGGGATGTGAGTGGCGCGCAGGGATTTCTGCTGACTCCACAAGAGGAGGTGACGGGCTAGTTGCGACATCAACCATGAATGTACACCGCCTTGATGGTTGATGTAGGCCACAGTAGCAGTGTTGTCTGAACGGACTAACACATGCTTGCCCTGCACCAGAAGTCGGAGACGTCTAAGTGCAAGGAGAACGACCAGCAACTCCAGGCAGTTGATGTGCCAATGCAGCCGGGGACCTGTCCACTGACCCAAAATTACACGCCTGTTGCACACTGCACCCTAACCCAACTTGGAGGCATCCGTGGTGACTACCACACGCCTTGACACTTGCCCCAAGGGTGAGTGAGCCGGATGGGAAGCAGATGCGGATACCCTTGCCTTCTTAGAGAAAGACGAGAGCCGCGACAGCAACAGTGACAGCAGCGAGTGTAGAAAGACATCTTCACATATGATTTGACAGTTGACCGGAAATGACTGAGCTGGCTGATCTAAAACCAGGAGAAAACTGTGCATATAGCTAATTAGATGTATAAAGTTATAAAAGAGGTTTGTTTTATTGTGGGTGGGGGACTGTTGAGCTCCTTGCCATAGCTGCCGTGTCGGGATGTGGGTCAATGTCAATGTTACGTGAGTACATTGGGAAGGGTAACTTGCAGCTTCGGAAAGATGTTGAACTTGGGCGGCCGCCATTGATACTATTTGCCGAACGCGGTATTTCCGTTCGGTAGCGGGGAAGAAGACCAGCAGAACTACTTGAATTGGGGTTTATACATATACTTGTTTGTTTTTTTGTTGTTGGTTTTGTGATCATTTTGATCATTTATTTTGCCGCGAAGGCCCTATAGTGAGTATAAAGGACAAGGTTATATGGGTCACCCGGATGTTATTTGTATGTGAGGGAGTGTGTGTATAAAGGGGTGTTAAAGCAGGGCATTTATATATACAGCCCCCATTGTACTGTTTTTGACGGTTATGTATGCAGCTTGAGTGATATGATTTGCATGTATTCATTTATAATTGATGGTGTAATTAGTGTTGTGTGTGGTATTTAATGGATATGCATTTTTTTTATATTTCTATGCTTTAAAGATTTGCTGTGTAACGATTGTGTATATTATGGGTGGGCACAGTAATTATTTGATGCATTTGTAACAGGTATACAAAATATACTGTTATAATGTTATTATAATTCACACAAAACCGTTGTTTAATATGTTCTATATGGTTCACCTGATCTAAATGTGTGCTTCCCCTTTAAGTGCTGTGTGGTCACAGTGTGACCTCACTACCTGTCCTGTCCCCTTTTCTCCCCTTTTGAAATGTGCTTCAATGGGAGAGGTGGGTTTCTTTTGTTGTCCTGCCAATCTTAATTAATCATTACTCTATTTATTGCTTTTATATTGGTATTTTTACTTAAACTTATGTATATAATGTTACTTTAATTATCCATAAGATTATTTTTGTTATTTTGCATTATTTTAAGTATATTTGTGACCTTTGTGGGTAATGAGCACATGGTAATGGAGGTGCATCACATTTGTTTTATAGAGTTGTGTAAGGGCCACTCCATCTGAGGCTATGTATATTTCTATGTTGATCAGGTATGTTTAAGGTGTATTACTTTACTTATTTTTCACATATACATATTTTCATTGCCCTTTTGAAATGTGCTTCAATGGGAAGAGAGTTGTGTAGGGCCACTCCATCTGAGGCTATGTATATTTCTATGTTGATCAGGTATGTTTAAGATCAGTAAAAAAGATCCAGTAAATCTGCTGCCTGCTGTCCCGTGTCTGTCTACACAACGCTGCACAACACAACGCTGCACAACACAACGCAGAATAAGTCCTAATAACTGGTGTCGCTGGGCATACGCGAGCCACCGGTTACACGTGGTGCCGTGATCCTTCGGATTCCACATGATCGGCTGTTCACCGATCGCCGGAGTTGCTGCTTCAACAGACGGCGAGTGTGCTGTTAAAGATCGCTGGAGTGCTTCGTCAGCTCGTCTCGTCACCTGCATTCAACCAGTCCGCTGTGTCTGCTTCTCACGAAAAGTAGGGCGGTTTTAATAGAACGATTGACTTTTGCCAGGTATGGTTGGAAGCCGTTCTGTTTCTATCAGTGATTTTAGCTGTATATAGCCTACACTTTGATATGTGTTGAACTGTTTTTCGTGCAACTGAACATTCATTATAACGGAGAGTTCGATCGTCACGTGGAACTTTTTTTTCTCTCTCTCTCTTTTTCTCCGTGCTACTGAATGCTGAACCGTTTTCGCGCTGCTGCACGCTCATTATAGCGGAGGCGTTTGTGATCCTTGCATACTTTTTCTCTCTGTGAAACGTCACTCTAAACTGTTTAGAAAAGGTTTTATTACATGTGTTTTGCAAAGTGCATTTTTTTTTTTTTTTTTCTCTGCATATCAAGTTGTGAATTTTTTTTTATTTGTTGGTTTTATTCCCTTTTTTTTCATAAGTATTACATATCTCTTGGTATTTACTGTTCGATCTGAGTCATGTTTGAGGACACTGTTAGTCAGGATAACATTAGCTCTGTGCAACAACCTAACGCCATGTTTTCAGTAGGCAGGGGTAGTGGGGCTGTGTTTAGTCATCCTGACAAAATGTCTAATACTAGACCACAATGTTTTGGGAGGGGGAGGGCATTATTTAATGCAGAAATTGACCAGGTACATGGATCTGATTCAGCTATTGGTACCTCAGTGGGCCCAACTGCTTGTTCCACCCCTTTACTCGCACAAATGCTGATCATGTTATTACTCCTGAATCTTTGGGAGTTATTATTTCTGATTTAGCACAGAAAAATTGGTGAGAGCATTTCAGCTAGCCTCAATTTGACACAACAACCCAGCCAAATGCAGTCTAATTCAGATGTGCAGCATCCAAATAGATGTGCTGATGCTTCAAAAATTAAAAGTCATTGTTCAACATGATGTTACACCACCGCCATTCTTCAGAGGTGATCGAAGTGATTCATTTACTGTGCACCTAATGGGAAGACATGATGTACAGTTATTTGAACAGTAAGAAATGCACTGATGAAACTGCTTATGATCTTATTTTGAGCAGATTGGCTGGAAAAGCAAGGGATGTCGTCAAGGTGTCTTTACGTAGCTTCCCAGGGCTGACTACTGCAGTGCTCCCCACAACAGTGTTTGATATACTGAAGGCGTAATTTCAGCGAAGTTGACATACTCAAACATGCCTATGGCTGACTTTACAACACTCTCCCTCAGGTGGACGAGAGCCCAATGGACTACTGGATACGGGCTGAATAAGGCGACGGCGTGGCTGATGAGTGCTTACGCAGGCGCGACAAGTGTGTCGAGGATCCTGCAGCTGAAGCTGTAATGATGTTTGTCTCTCACTGTCCAGATCCCGGCCTTGCTTTGTCCTTTCAGTTCAAGCCTGCTGAACAGTGGAGTGCTGCTGAGGTTCAAGAGCGACTGGATTGTCACCGCAGGAAAGTGAAAAGAACAATTGCTAGAAGCCAACGTTACTCACCTGTGTTTGCTTGCCATCAGGACACTGTGACTGCCCATGACGATTCTGTGCCCAATTCCCACAAACAGCCTGAACTCTCCACAGGTCAGTTGCCATGTTCGAATGGTCAGCTCAACCCTAATGCGGTCCCCTTTAAGCCTAATGATGGTATGCAACAGTTAGTAGGCATGATGGATAAAGTCCTGTCTCTCTGCACTGCCTCACTGTCCTCGTCCAATCCTGGATGTCACGTCAGAACATCATACCCCAAGCCTAGCTCGAACCCAGCATGTAAAGTATGTCAATCTAAAGAGCACACTACACATACCCATTGTATGCGCGAGAGGCTGTGTCGTAATTGCTTCATGCCTGGACACTTTAAGAGTAATTGTCCCAAGTTGACACGCTTTGAGCCACATTCACCTGAGACTCAGTTAAACTAGAGAGCCCGTGGTGGAAGGGGGGTAACATGGGCCGTGGTGTACTTCCCCTAAAAAGATGAGTCCGATCCATTTGAGATTTTGTAAAATAGTTGTAAATTGCTGTCTCCCGACAAAACAGTGCTGTATGTGGGAACTCAGAAAATTGATGGAGCAAGTGAACTTTTTTATGCTCCTGTGACTGTCAGTGGCCAGTCTGTATTGAAGGGTTTGCTGGATTCTGGCAGTATGGCTTGCACCCTGAGCACGGAGGGCGAATCGAAGTTGCGTGCTGAAGGAGTTCTTTCACAACCTTCATTGATTCCTGGTAACGTGGTCTTAGTGGGCTGCGGTGGTCTTACTGTTCAGCCTAAGTGCACATATGACCTGGAAATTGAAGTTTATGGATTTAAGTTCATTGTGCCTACTTTAGTTGTGCCTGGACAGAAAGACGAGTTCATCATCGGCAGTAACGTCATCAAATGTGTGTTACTTCAGAAGATGAAAGCGGAAAGAAGTACTGGGAGGTAATCTCATGTCGAAACGGCAATCCTGAGTCTGAAGAGTTTCTTGAACTTTTGAGCTGTATTTCTCGTTGGTCTGGTCCCAACCAGCCTGCTAAGATCGGTACGGTGAAGCTCTGTCAGGCAGTCACCTTACTTCCCAGATGTGAACACCTGGTCTGGGGCAAACTTCCTGCAAACGTTGATGTTTCCCCAGGGAGCACAGTCATTGTGGAACCCACTAATTCACGTTCAGTGCCCCCGCCATGTTCTTGTGGGGCCGTTGTTACTCCTATGTGGGGGATCGATGGGTGCCGATGAAGATTCTGAACCCCACACAGTCCCCGATAACTCTTCGACGTAATGCTAAGCTAGCTGATGTGTCTCCGTGTTTGGCAGTGGAGGATGTTACTGTCACACAAAGTCTGTGCAAACCTCATGACGCTTATGATGCAGCTTTCACCAAGCCTGTTCCATCTGTTGATCCTGTGCGGTTACTGCAACGAGTATGGTTTGGATGACATTGATATTGAATCGCGGTGAGGTTTCAAAGTCGTTGAAGGAGGAGTTGGCGAGGCTTATCGTGTCCTATCGGCGATGTTTTCTCAAAGAGACAGACTTGATTGTGGAGAAGCAAAAGACTTTGTGCACAGAATTCATTTGAGCGATGAACGTCCGTTCCGCGTCTGCCATATCGGCGAATCCCCCTGCCCACTACCACAAGTTGAGAGGTTCTTTCTGACATGGAAGAAAAAGGCATCATCAGCAAATCAATTAGCGAGTACGCATCTCCTTTGGTAATGGTTTGGAAGAAGGATGGGTCGTTAAGGGTCTGCACTGATTTTCGCTGGCTGAATGCGAAAACGACAAAGGATGCCCACCCTTTGCCCCATCAGGCTGACTGCCTGGCCAGCTCTTGGTGGCAATCTTCTATTCAGCTCTGTGGACTTGACATCTTGATTTTACAACGCCCCGCTCCATGTTTCTGATCGACATTACACAGCGTTCACAACGCAGCCCTGGGCTTATATGAATATAACCGTCTTTCCCAGGGCCTGTGTAACAGTCCAGCATCCTTCATGCGGATGATGCTCAGCATATTTGGAGATCTTAACTTTTCCAGCCTCCTTTGCTATCTTGACGATTTGCTGGTTTTGCCCGCTCTGAACGAGAGGCATTGAAACGCTTTGGAAGTGGTGTTTGCACGGCTGAGAGCTAGTAATTTGAAGTTGGCTCAAAAAGTGTCACTTACTCAGGCGGTACTCATCAAGTTTCTGGGCCGTAGTCAGCGGTTCAGGAGTTTCCGTGGATGAGGATAAAGTTGCAGTCATTTCTGCCTTTCAGAAGACAGACCTGATGAAAGAGGATGGCAGCACACCTTCGCCAAAGAACATTAGATCGTTTCTGGGCATGGTTCTTTACTACCAAAGCTTCATCCCTGGCTGCTCACGGATCGCCAAGCCATTGTTCAATTTGACTGCTGGTCAAAAACGGCTGGTGAGAGGCACAGGAAGTCGTGAAGAGAAATGGTACTTACCGTGGAGTTGTCTCACAAGGACTGGACTCCTGCCTGTAATGTAAGCCTTTGAGGAGTTAAAAGAGCCCTCGCCGAGAGCGTGGTGTTGGCCCACCCTGACTTTGAGCCGCCCCTTTATTCTTTGCACTGGCGCCGTTGGATGGTCTAGGCGCAGTGCTTTCTCAAGTTCCCATTGGCGAGGATAAAGCACGCCCTATAGCGTTAAGCCAGCAAGTCTTTGAACCGCAGCCAAGTCAATTACCCTGCACACAGACTGGAGTTTTTGGCCTTGAAATGGTCCGTTTGTGACAAGTTCAGCCATTGGCTTAAAGGCCATGAGTTCACTGTATGGACCGATAATAATCCGCTCACGTACATCATGACAAAACCCAAACTGGATGCATGTGAGCAGCGCTGGGTTTCAAAACTTGCCCCGTACAACTTTAAGATCAAGTACGTCCCTGGCAGATTCAATGTTGTGGCGGATGCACTCAGTCGTGACCGTTAAGTATCAAGCCGGTGAGTCAGCGACTTCTGTCTGAGCCTTACTCCAACTGCTGAAGCATGTACACAGTGTGGAAGATGATTCTGTACAAAGACATTCCATCTCACGTGCCAGCCACAAACACTTGCCACTGCAATCGATCAAAACTCTGAAATGGATGTTTCTATGACTGCTGAGGAAGTGTCGTCCATCTTGTCGTCTTGTGATGATTGGGATCTTGGAGCAGCATCCAGAGCAACGTCCCTAGCTGGTGACATGAGCACATTGATTCCTGCCTGTCAAGATGTCTTCCATGCTTTTTCATTGTCTGAATTGCAGTGTCAGCAACAAAATGATGCAGTTATTTCAAGGGTATCCTTCTATGTCAGTAGGAAGCGCCAGACCATCCAGGCGTGAGCGCATGAATGAGGATATCGCGCTGCTTTGAGGATTTTGAAGCAGTGGGACAAACTCTTTTTTGCTCAGTGGCATTCTGTACAGAGCCATCAAAGATCCACTCACAAAGCATAAGAGAACACAGTTCGTCCTGCCTGATTCCCCTGAAACAGCAAGCTCTCTGGCGTTCATGATTTGGCGGTCACCAGGGCCAGCCACGTGCACTGTCCTTGGCCCGCCAGAGGTTTTATTGGCCTGGAATGGAATGTGACGTCCCGTGATTACGTTAAAGGCCTGTACTATCGTTATGTCCTGAGTAAAACTCCAGAGCCGGGCAGCAAGAGCACCCTTGGGGAGCATCAAGACCACTGCCCCATTGGAGCTTGTGTGTATTGATTTCTGGGCTGCTGAAGATAGGCACAATAAGTCTGTAGATGTTTTGGTCATCACGGATCATTTCACCAAGCTAGCTCATGCTTTTCCATGCCGGAACCAATCGGCTAAGAGTGTTGCAAAGAAACTCTGGGATGTCTTCTTCTGTGTCTATGGCTTCCCTCAAGTGCATCCATTCGGATCAGGGTACAAACTTTGAGAAGCGAGCTGATAGCAGAGCTTCTTGATCTTGCTGGTGTCGACAAGTCACGAACTTCCCATACCACCCCATGGGAAATGGCGGAACCGAAGGTTTAACAGGACATTAGGTAACATGCTGAGATCACTTCCACCTAGATCTAAACAAAAGTGGCCACAATTAGTGCAAACAATGACATTCGTGTATAACTGCACCGCCCATGAAACAACTGGATTTGCCCCTTTTACCTGATGTTTGGAAGGGTGCCGAGATTGCCTGTTGACCTTTATGTTTCTAAGTGTCCTTCGTGATGAGTCAATTTGTGATTACAATGACTACGCTCAATCTCTCTGTCCAGTGATTTACAGTCTGCTATGGTGCTGGCTCAAAGGAACTCTACTGCAGAACAGAAACATCAGTCTGATCAGTACAACAAGAGAGTCAAGGGACTGCCTCTGTCAATTGGGGATCAAGTTCTCATCAGCTAACAAAGGCTGTAGAGAAAAAGCGGAAGCTTGCCCGATAAGTGGGAACCTACCATGTACTCTGTTGTTGCCTCCAAACCTTCCATGCACATTTATAAGATCCGTGACAGATCTGGACGTGAGAAAGTGGTACACCGGAATCTCTTGTTGCCCATTAACTTTCTTCCTTTGCCCACTAAAGAGTTTGAGTCTTCTGTTAGTGAAAGTGTTGGTGATGGTCCTTGTTCCACACCCTCTCAATCTGTACGTGATGTAGTTGAAACAATACCCGTCACTGATTGTTTGTCACATGCAGATTCTCTATCTGTCATTTCTCGCATAGCTGTGTGTGATGATGATTGTACCGCTTCTTGGGTCTCATCCCATTCTTTTCAAGATGTTTCTGAGGCACATGCTGATCTTTCTGTTGTTGACCATAACCATGTAACTGGTGCTTTTACTCCTACTGTCCCTGTCTCTACGGGTTTGCATGATCCTGTGGTTAACAATAACTCCGACGATCATTACATTACCAGGCTTGGTAGGGTAATTAGGCCTGTTCGTAGGCTGATTGAGTCAATGGTTCAACTCGAAACCTTACTTGGTTTGGAGTCAATATCTCCTGTTATTCATGTTTGAATAAATGTACTGTATTTTCTCATGTGTATTACTCTGTCTTATCACATGGTCTGAGTTTTTCAAAGTGTAAAAGGCACTTTGGTATGCCTACAACATGTGTAGAGGTTTGGCTAACTTCTTTCACTCCTGTATCCCTTAGTTGGGTAACTTTTCATGTTGTGAGTCTCCACTGTTTTCTCTGGAGTGTAGACCAAGTCGTTCTCATGACCTGTAATCTTGTTTTGTTTTACTCTGTGGGATTTTGTGTAAATTCTGGGGGGTGAATGTAACAGGTATACAAAATATACTGTTATAATGTTATTATAATTCACACAAAACCGTTGTTTAATATGTTCTATATGGTTCACCTGATCTAAATGTGTGCTTCCCTTTAAGTGCTGTGTGGGTCACAGTGTGACCTCACTACCTGTCCTGTCCCCTTTTCTCCCCTTTTGAAATGTGCTTCAATGGGAGAGGTGGGTTTCTTTTGTTGTCCTGCCAATCTTAATTAATCATTACTCTATTTATTGCTTTTATATTGGTATTTTTACTTAAACTTATGTATATAATGTTACTTTAATTATCCATAAGATTATTTTTGTTATTTTGCATTATTTTAAGTATATTTGTGACCTTTGTGGGTAATGAGCACATGGTAATGGAGGTGCATCACATTTGTTTTATAGAGTTGTGTAAGGGCCACTCCATCTGAGGGCTATGTATATTTCTATGTTGATCAGGTATGTTTAAGGTGTATTACTTTACTTATTTTCACATATACATATTTTCATTGCCCTTTTGAAATGTGCTTCAATGGGAGAGAGTTGTGTAGGGCCACTCCATCTGAGGCTATGTATATTTCTATGTTGATCAGGTATGTTTAAGATCAGTAAAAAGATCCAGTAAATCTGCTGCCTGCTGTCCCGTGTCTGTCTACAATAACGCTGCACAACACAGCAGCTGCACAACACAACGCAGAATAAGTCCTAATAA